>OY978224.1:20485894-20608742 GCA_963854785.1 Vaccinium vitis-idaea | reverse complement strand
CAAAGCTCTCACAAAGTCTCTTATGGATGGAATCCAAAGCTCTCATAATTGGTATAGACTTATTCAGCTTTGTAGCATAATATAGGTTGGTTTTCTAGCTTGTGTGCTCATAATTGGTATAGACTTATTCAACCCTAAAGATTACTATGTTGGTCTTCGAGAAGAATGGAAGTTTAGGGTTGAAGAGCAGGAGGGATTAGTTGTTGATTTACAAACATGGGAGTAAGAATTCCTCATCGTCGGTCGCTAGAAATGCCAAGAACAAATAAGCATGAGTATGAAGCTGCTGTGGCCCGAATCAAAGAGGAGAATAATAGGATGCTGATGCGTAGGAGCCGATATTTCATGCTTCAGCTAGCAATTGAGATGGCGGAGGCAAATGGCCGAGAACTAACAGAAAATGAGCACAACAATGCGTTGAATAATGAGAAGTACCTATCAGACATCGCATAACATAGTAGGAGATCTACATATCCTCATCAGACATGCATAGCGTAGTCAGATAGGTACTTCTCATTATTCAACGCATTGTTGTGCTCATTTTCTGTTAGTTCTCGGCCATTTGCCTCCGCCATCTCAATTGCTAGCTGAAGCATGAAAATATCGGCTTCTACGCATCAGCATCCTATTATTCTCCTCTTTGATTCGGGCCACAGCAGCTTCATACTCATGCTTATTTGTTCTTGGCATTTCTAGCGACCGACGATGAGGAATTCTTACTCCCATGTTTTGTAAATCAACAACTAATCCCTCCTACTCTTCAACCCTAAACTTCCATTCTTCTCGAAGACCAACATAGTAATCTGTAGGGCTGAATAAGTCTATACCAATTATGAGCACACAAGCTAGAAAGCCAACCTATATTATGCTACAAAGCTGAATAAGTCTATACCAATTATGAGAGCTTTGGATTTCCATCCATAAGAGACTTTGTGAGAGCTTTGGATTCCAAAGCTGAATAAGTCTATACCAATTATGAGCACACAAGCTAGAAAGCCAACCTATATTAGGCTACAATTTTTTTCATACATGACATAGAAATTCATACAACTACTTCACCTAGCATGTTTTATTAGTAGCGATTATGCATAATATACTAGCAAGCCGTAAGTCTTAAGAAAATGGGAAAGAGAAGATCAACACGTTACATTTACAAAGTATTCAAACAATTTGATGTCACACATAAATCGGAAGTTACAACTACAAAAGCATACTTCGTCATAACCATTACATAGTCCCTTTGCATATGGAAAAAGGATTTTTTATTTTATTTTTATGGTTAGGGATATGAGGGATTTAATCAAAGTGAATCTCCCCTAGCAAGCCGTAAGTCTTAAGAAAATGGGAAAGAGAAGATCAACACGTTACATTTACAAAGTATTCAACAATTTTGATGTCACACATAAATCAGAAGTTAAAACTACAAAAGCATACCTCATCATAACCATTATATAGTCCTTTGCATATGGAAAAAGGATTTTTTTTTTTATGGTTAGGGATATGAGGGATTTAATCAAAGTGAATCTCCCCATTAGTATAAATTTTTGATGTTTTTGTTGTTTGTCCACAACAATTTTTAATTTCATTCGTGATAAAAATAAATATAAAAAAAAACCAATTTTGGTTAGATTCGAAAGAACTTTCCACAGTAGCATATGAAAAGCGTTGTTACTGAACACGCCTTCTAAAGGCGTGTTTGCTAACCACGCTTTTAGAAGGCGGGTTTACTAAACCCGCTTTTAGAAGGCGGGTTTAGTAACCACGCTTTCAAACCGGATTACGATTAACTTAATTTTTCGGTTAATCATGCTTAACCAACCGAGAAAGCGTGTTTGGAAAACACGTTTTCAAGAAAACGTGGTTGCTAACCACGACTTCACGTAGTCCGGGAATTAAGTTAAAAAAACACGCGTTTTTTTTAATAAAGTTTAAAAAAAAACCGTAAATCGGTTAATTAGCCGAAATAGCAGTCTAACACACATGGTACATACAACGGCCAGACAATTGTCCTACACCACGTATCTGGTTACAGAAAACAAATATCTTTTTAATGGAGCTTATGCTGATTTTTTTTATTCCGTGTAGCTTGTAGCCCTATTGTTGCGTTGTTTTAACAGAAATGATACATTTACAACAAACCTATCCAAACCGGCTCCAACTTGCTGATGTGGCAGCAAGTGCGCCCCACTTTCTCAGCTGAAGCCAAAAAAAAAAAAAAAAAAGGAAAATTTGAAAACCCAGATCAGCCCCTCTCCACCGCCCCCGCCCCCATTTCCTTTCCTCCGACCAAACCGCTGACCCTCCTCCTCCCTCCTCCCTCTTCACCTCCGGACGCCGCCCTTGATCGGAGCAAGAAGAGGGTTAACGCCGCCGTGAGAGTCGACAATGGTGCCGACGTAAAGAAATTCCGATGAAGTCGGCGGCGATCTTCCAGTGGGCCTTGGAAGCCCATTGGGACGAGAATCTACTCTGTTAGTGTTATCTGACCTGGTGGTAGTAGATTTGGAGTCGTAGGAGTTTTGAGGGCGGCGGCGGCGGAGGTAGAAGAAGAGGGCAATGGCGGCGAGGAGGACCACCGCGGCGGCAGTGACGAAGAGGAGATGTTGACGGGGAGGGAGGAGGACGACCGGATTGTTGGAGAGTACGGCGGGTGTGGGTGGCGGGTGTGGGTGGCGGTTGTGGGTGGAGAGGAGGAGGAAGAAGAGGGAGGAGAGATGCATTGGGTTGTTTCTTTGTTTTTGTTTTTTTTTTTTGCTTCAGCTGAGAAAGTGGGGCCCACTTGCTGCCACGTCAGCAAGTTGGAGCCGGTTTGGAGAGGTTTGTTGTAAATGTATCATTTCTGTTGTTTTAAATGTAAACTGTTAGTATTTCACATGTTGAAGTTATTGTCATTGCTCTCAGGAGAAAGAAAAAAAAAAGCTTATATATAAATTTTGTGTTTAAATAAAAGAACAATGATTTTTGCACTCCATTTTGCTATAAATACACTCCAAATTTATATCAAAAGGAAATTTTAGAGTGCATGTCATAAGGATGTGGAGTGAAAATAACTATTTTCAATAAATTGAAGGCTTATCTACTACTATTTTAGTTTCTACAAAATACACCAAATTTCAATTTCGTCCTTGCAAAATATTTTGTCAATTTCGTTTTTATAGTTTCAGACGAATTTCAATTTTTCCCTTCCGCCAAATTAATGACGGAAAATGCTTATGTGGCAAACAGAAATTGCATAAAATACCGAAAAATGCTAAAAATGGCGGGGGGAAAAAACAGATTAATCTCCAAAAACATGACGAAAATTATGAAAATTTTAAAATACCAGAAAAAAGTCATTAGGCACAAAGTTTATGAAATTTGTCTAATGACTTTTTTTGGATGTTTATCATTCGTATCGACGAGAGGAATCAGAAAAGTATAAAAATATGGGCCGAAATTTTAAAAAATCATATAAGATGACACTTTTTTTTTTTAAACGGCAATAAAAACTATTGAAGAAAACTTGACAATGGGTACATCAAGTTGGAGGGAGAAAAGAGAGGACTCCAACCAAGGTTCGAGAAATTAAAACACCACTTGGGCCAAAGCCAACACTTTATAGCAAAAAAAATAGCTATTTGGTATTCTTTCGTCTTTGGAAAATCTTTTTGTCTAATTCGGCCCATACTTTATCGACAAGAGGATTTACTAATTTTTTTTATATAAGGTGCCATCTGTTATAAATAAATAAATAAATATATATATTTAACTTCGACTCATTTTTATACTTTTTTTATTCCTCTCATCGATACGAATGATTAATCTCCAAAAAAAATCATTAGACAAATTTCACAAAATTTTTGTCTAATGACTTTTTCCCGGTATTTTAAAATTTTCTTCACTTTTTTAGAGATTATTCATTTTTTGGGTATTTTAAGCATTTTTCTTGTATTTTAAGTATTTTCCGTTTGCCACATAAGCATTTTCAATCATTAATTTGACAGAAGGGAAAAATTAAAATTCATCTAAAACTATAAGGACGAAATTGACACAAAATATTTTGTAAGGACGAAATTGAAACTTGGTGTATTTTGTAGGGACTAAAATAGTAGATAAGCCTAAATAGAAAAGAACTAAGGAGGTGTTTGGAAGCCTTTGTTTTTTTTTTTTTTTTTTTTTTTGGGGGGGGGGGGTGCATCCATAGTGTGGCACTGTGGTTGCGCTAGCGTCTTTTCGACGATCGGAGACGTTCACTACGTAGAGCTCGTCGAGTACTACAAGTGTACCAAATTAACTTGTGATGTAGGACAAGATATACACTCCTATCATTTATTTTATTTACGATTAGTATTAGGAGATTTTATTTGTACTGCCTGTTTTACACGTTTTTACTCTAGTTTTAGTTAGATTTTATTTTATTTCCTTTTAGCTAATAGTCTAGGTTTCCAAGTAATACTTTGCTTGAAGTTATTGTCATTTCTCTCGGAAAAAAAAAAGAGGCTTATATATAAATTGTGTGTTTAAATAAAAAAAAGCAATGATTTTTTGCACTCCATTTTGCTATAAATACACTCCGAATTTATACTAAAAAACAAATTTTAGAGTGCATGTCATAAGGATGGAGTGAAAAAACCTTCTTTTTTTTTTTTTTTTGATCCAGTGGTGGACACAAACACTGGATCAAAACCACTGAACCCTTTCTTTTTCAAGTAATTTGTGTTCCGATAAAGCACCTAACGCTATCCGATCGAGTTTCTTTTTGGTAAACGTGTAGTACTCGACGAGCTAGAATGTCTCCGATCGTCGAAAAGATCCCTTTGTTTTTTGTTTGCATTTTGCATTTTTGACTTTTTGAATTATGAGGTGCTTGGGATATATGTGCAAAATGCATTTAATAATAGGATTAGTGTTTGAGAGATTGTGTAGAAGAGATATGCTAGGAACACAACTATTCAAGCACAACTTCGAACACAACCCCTCACATACACATGGGTCCCGCGTAATAAATGTGTGTGGTCCCTACGTGTATGTGGGTATGTGTCCAGATAGTTGTGCCCTAATATTTTTGTGTGCAAAATACATTCTGTAGGTTTTTTTTGTTAACTGAAATGAGAAAAATGAAAAATGAGAAGTCAAAAAGCTCATATCCCCCTGCTTCTCACTTATTTTCTCTCCTCTAGATTCATTTTTTATACTTCCACCCAAACACCTAAAATGCAAAAATGTAAAAATAAAAATAGAAAAAACAGTTATCCAAACACCCCCTAAGTCTTTGTTTACGTGGCATCAGAGGACCTACAAGGCCAAAGGAAGAAAATGAAGACAAAAAATTATTTGTTGACAGAAAGCGATAAATAATACTACTATTGTTAGTATTGTTTAAGAGTAGCAGAAATTATTAAATTGTCTGGCGTGCTTTCTAGAAAATTAAATTTATAATTTCTTCCATTCAGAAAGAAATCACAAGGGTATCGGCACTACTCCCTTTATGTTATACGAGTAGTGGTTTTTTAGCCTCAATTCAGAAAAGAAAAGAAAGGAATAAGATACTTAACCAAGATATATGTTTTCCCTCTTTATTGTTGATGAGAGTGCTTTGACTAATTAATCTTACGTAGGCATTATTACGTTATACAAGTAGTAGTTTTTTAGCCTCAATTAAAAAAAAAAGGAATAAGATACTTAAACAAGATGTTTTCCCTCTTTATCGATGATGAGAGTGCTTTGACTAATTAATCTTACGTGGACATTATTATTACGTTATACACGAGTAGTTGTTCTTTAGCCTCAATTCAGAAAAGAAAGGAATAGGATACTTAACCAAGATGTTTTCCCTCTTTATCGTTGATGAGAGTGCTTTGACTAATTAATCTTATGTAGGCATCATTACGTTATATGAGTAGTTGTTTTTTAGCCTCAATTCAAAAAAGAAAGGAATAAGATACTTAAACAAGATGCTCTCCCTCTTTATCGTTGATGAGAGTGCTTTGGAAAATTAATCTTACATAGACATTATTATTACGTTATACACGAGTAGTTGTTCTTTAGCCTCAATTCAAAAAAGAAAGGAATAAGATACTTAGGGGTGCTTTGGGGAAAAAGTAAGATTGGGTTTTTTGAGTTTTTCGTTGTCTTTATTCAAAAAAAAATTACATTTCTTAGTTTTGTGTCAAGTTTTCGTGGTTTATAGATTCGTCTCGACGAGACAAATCCAAAGAGTATGAAATTATAGTCGAAACTATTTTTTTTTTTTAAATAGCTTATTTTCAACTTTATTCAAAATATTATAAGGTTTGACCATATTTTATCCGAAAACTTGACGCAAAACTAGCAAATGCAAAAAAAATAAATAAATAAAGACAAAACAAAAAAAACCAAAAAACTAGTTCTGTGCTTTTTTGACAAAACACCCCTTAAACAAGATGTTTTCCCTATTTATCGTTGATGAGAGAGGGCTTTGACTAATTAATCTTACGTAGACATCATTATTACACTTTACAAAAGTTTGATTATAATTTTTCACAGGAAAATATTAAAAGAAACCTAGTGAGCTTATGTTAAGGTTTAAAAAATATATTGAAATGTGTGAAATATGTGTGTAAAAGTAAATATGTGTGTAAAAGTGGATAAAAGTGCATTGAAAAATGTAAAAAGTGTTTCGGAGTGGTAAACTTTTCCTAGCAAGACCGTGTTTCACAATCCTTATCCTACTTAGAGACATCGTCGTAATATTTTGGCCTATTAACTTTTTAGAATGGAAACTCTTTTTAATCCAAAAAAGAAAAACACGCACGATTGAGCCTTTGAGATTGAAAAAAATCAGAAACCGAGTATGATCATCAATCCCATTAAAGGATAAACACGCAAATACCCACAAACAAGTTTCTGAAAGTTTCACAAATTTATTATTAAAGTCGACACAACTTTTCATCCATTATGTAATGCACATAATATTACCATACCAAAAGCTGTCATTTTTACAACCTACCTGCGATTAAATTCTTTCGCTGGCGGTGGAAACCGTGGGTTTTTTGCCACCGTCATTGTGGGTCTTATTGTTCATTCATTGTTGATTTCAACCGTTTTGTAAGGCCCACAAAATAGCATATTCACGCAAAAAAAGAAATTTTACTTGATCAGACATCAATAGGTATATCAAAATTTGAATTTTGTTTTGTAAAATAGATGGTCATAGTTAAACTTTAAATTTATTGAAAAAATCAGATCGTCCATTTAAACCAAAATTCAAATTTTGATATACATATTGATGTCCGATCAATATTATTGTTTGCATGGATATACTGTTCTGCAGTCCCTACAAGATGAACAGTTCAGATTACAACAAATAAACGCATGAAGAGACCCACAATGCACGTGGCAGAAAAGTCCAGCTTTCCATCGGCCATGGATAGAATTTATTCTCTTATAATTTTCAGTAGCAAATTGGAACTTAATTAACAAACACCCTTAGTCTTACCACCCATCACTTGCACTTCCTTGCCAACAATTTCAGGCTTATGTTGCTTCCACTGAATTGACGTCGCCGGTATGTGTAAAGTACCCCCTTTATCACCACTCCCGTGATCATCACTTGACTTCACTTCCACTGTAAATGCAATCCTTGGAATAGTTGATGGTGCATTTGTGAGCTCAAACACTGCACCTTTGATATGTGAAACCAACTTTTCAACGAGGTTTCGCCCCAAATCTTCTCTCACCACAACCCGAAGAACGGTCATGTGCTCCACGTTGGCTGGCATGGTGTAAGCCGGCACAATCCACCCGTGGTGCCTCAGAGCTTTTGATAGTTGAAATGGAAAGGATTTGCTCTTGTTCTTCATCGTGAAGGCCACAAGAGGTAGTCCTTGGTCTTTTGAAATGATTTCAAATTGGCCGGTGTTTTCTAATCCTTTTCGAAGAAGTTTCGCGCTTTCCATGCAATTTGTGATCACATTTTTATAACCCTGCACAACGTGATACTCATCAGCTAAGTCTCTGTCATTAGATTAGATCACCAAACCAGACTAGAAAAAGTGCTTTGTAAACAAACTGTTGTAGTAAATTTAAAACTAAGCAAGGATAAACCAAACAATGAAATGGGAATGTTGGAAATTAAGAAAGGGTAGGGATACATGTGTTTACCTCCATGCCCATCCGCAAGAATTGATAATATTGAGCAACAATCTGACTTGATCCTGGATATTAACCTTTCACTTGTTAGGGCATATCCAACAGGTACTCATTTCTCTTGACATAGTCATTTTTTGGAAACAGATCCCAAAAAATGCACGCTGACTCGCTAAATTTCTTGCCAAAAAAGGCTTTGCAATTTCTTAAACAAAATTTAAAGAAATGACACCAACTCCTGACACAACAGCAACATGTGCAGCTACATTTTGGTTCTTATATCCAGGGATGGTCTGTGCGATCCAAATATACTTCATGGGTTTGGCATCAATCAAGCAACATTGCCCAAATTTTGCAAAATGGCAGTACTATTGTAGCAAAGCAAAAAATGGCTTTTGGTAGTAAAAAAGGAATACACCCATTCTGAGATACCTCTTAGAAGATCATTGGTAAAATTGCTTGATGTAATATCAGGCACTAGAATTAGAACAAGCATTTACTAGCTAGCTAGTTAGCCATGGGAAGCCTGCTCAAGAATTGCTATGCATTGCGAGACCACAAACTTGTTTTTTCTGATTCAAATATGCAAACCTTTGGAGAAGTTGAGGGTGAATGTAGGTTGATCAGCACCAAGGTAGTTTATGTGGAAGATCAGTTCTTCCGGTAAGTCCTCTTTGCTCCTCCAAATAACCCACCCAATTCCAGCATAAACAAGACCGTACTTGTGGCCACTGACATTGATGCTCTTCACCAATGGCAGCCGAAAATCCCATTCCAGTTCTGGGTATAGAAATGGTGCGACAAACCCTCCACTTGCTGCATCTACATGGATCGCTGTGTCCCACCTGAACACACACACACAGATAACTCTTAGGTTATCATACCCAAGAGCCATAATTCGCAATGAGATGGATAATAGTTTTGGTACCCTCTTGGTCATGGACGAAATCAGGATTTGGCTTTCAGGGGGACCAAAAACATGGACAGAAATTTGTTAGTTGGATCAGTAATTTCATGACCAATCCCATTTCATTACTGAGCCAAGACATTTACGTATCATTCCATACCCTGAATACAACTTTTACACAGTTTCCGTTCCCCTTTTCAATTCGCAGTGGTACTTTTACAATCTTTTCAGGCATCTTTGAGGTGAATGGAAATGTGTAAATTCTAACTAAATATGTGGCAATGGATAGAATCAGTAAGAAAAGGAGATTATCGGACTATAACCAACTAAACTAGAATTGGGAAGAGACTATTCACACTGCATATAGTTCCAAAAATTTATTCCTGACAACATTATGCATATGTAATGACTTCAAATGGGAAAAGGGATATGGCCCCCTTATTCACTTGATGGTTCCATCGCTGATCTTGATCGCCAAGGATCATAGACTCAGTCTATTTAGAAGCTAAACAAACAGTTTCTTACCCAGTTTTCTTGTTCTTCTCAGCTAGGAGATCATTTAAGAGCTTGACATCTTCAAATTCTCCAGTCAGTGTTGAACCCAGAATTGCAGCGACACATATGGTGTTCTCATCCACCATCTCCACTGCTTTCTTAGGGTCCATCACATAGTAGCCTTCCCTCAATTTTACCTCCTTCAATTCCACATCAAAGTACCTTGCAAATTTCTCCCAGCAAACCTACAAACACAAGTTAAATTCGTGGCACGTTGATCATAACCAAAGGACTCTTCGCATCTATCAAATTGTGTTCTGGACACTTTTCTCTCTTAGATTTTTCTGGGTCCGCTGGAGTACAGAATTCAATGGAAAAGGTACACAGACCTGAGAAATTTTCCAGAAAACCATCTTTACTTTCGTAAGTGGGGAAACAATAAAACATCCATAATAATGAATCTTATTAGATGCCCTTGATTCAACACACTTCTATGTAGTGTCTTAATCCTGTAAGATTACATGACTTTTAACATTTTTGCTACAGAATTCACAATGTTTTGTCGGCAGCACAACAATAAGTGCCGTGATATTGCACTCTATACACGTTATCTACAATTTTACTGAGTTTATAGCATTACTAAACTCTGCTTGACAATCTACTTTCATACAAAGAGTAAAAACGAAGAAACATACCTGTACATTGGCACCGGTGACAATATTAGGCTTGTCAAAAGGTTTTCCCTCTGCCTTTCTCTTGTTCTGCCATTTCTTCTTGAAAGCCAATCCTGCTAGCATTATTGCCTCCGAGGATCCTACCGTCCCTACTCCAATGGCACGTTTCGTCTCCGTTAAAGAAGCATTGAAAAGATCTGCAATCATATTTACGCACCGGTTCTGGAAAAAAACCAATCAAAATAGAAGATGAGAACTATACTTAATCAATAACTATTTATGTTCCATACAAAGTGGATTAACCACAAAATTTATGTATATACAGAGTTTAAAAACAAGATGTCAACAAAGGTTTAATAGTTAATAGCCCCACCGTCTCCATCTGTTTTGTCCTTTTGAGGCAGTCGTGCCCTTTAATCTTATCAACAATAAGTATTTTTGCAAAACGATTCGTGATTACTACCATTGTAGCCAGTAAGACAGTTCACCGATCAAAAGATCTTAATCCTTCTTGACAGATAAATTCATCTCAAAAACCCAAGTTAGAAACTATACAAGATTTTCTAAGATGTTCATAATAGAGAACTTGGACAAATAAATGGGATGGAGGCAGTACAATTTAGATTCTTAGAACACCAATAACCATTCTCTGTCATAATGTAAGCCGTGACTAGTATTTGGATTGCGTTGAAGTTATATCAATCATATGACTGATGGCAGACTGAACTTGAGGATGGCAACGATGAAAAGGGAGCATACAAGAAAATGATTTCGAAAATGACAATGCCACAGGAATATTTCTAAATAGTTGCCTCAGTAGGTAAGACGGTACCTAGAGTATCAAACCATACATATCGGGATTTGGATGACACAATCATGATTCTTATCAGCAGTTGAAACAAGTTTTGAATTATCCATGAATAGAAACATATCCCTTAACTGTCTATACACAAGTTTCCGTCCCACTGACATAGTGAGGTGTATTTGTAATTTTGTTTTGAAAGGCTAAAAACCAATATGTATTAGGCAATATGCCATCTGGTACTTGATTAAAAGCTCAAGATCTCAGTTGGCCAGTAAAGGATAGCCTCTAGTGCCAAGGGGCACCCAGTTTGTTACAAAAGCAGCCTCTCCAAAATTAGGGTACCATTGTGTATCCTCCCAGGACTGCTTTTGGTGGGAACCTCGTACATTGGGTTGCCTATTTGTCTTTTAGAGTTTGTCTAAAGTATTAGTTGGTGGGGAAAACAGACGATTTACCTGAAGCTCCGTGGTGATGGGGTACTCATCCATGTCTACATAATTTTTGTTCGTGGATTCAATTATCAACTTATCACATTCTGGTTCCATCCATGTGGTGACAAAGGAAGCCAAGTTAAGCCTTGGATTACCGTCTAATTGCAGCTCATCATGGATTATTTGATAAGCCACTTCCTTTGGAATTGAATTATCTGGCATCCTATACCTGAAAAACAATTTACCACCTTATAATTAGGAAAAGAAGAAAAACTAGAGCTGCTCGACAACAGGAAACGAGTGCAATTGTTTCATATTTAGTATGTGGTGAGAGCGCAACCTAGGCAGGGGATCCTGAACATATCTTGATGCAAAGACCGAGCTGATAAAGCTTGACGATATTTCTTCAGGCGTCTGCACAACTGAGAGAACCATTCTCTCTCGCTCTCTATACGATTCCTGGAATGAAACTTTGGCATTACAAAGAGGCTAGGTAATATACATGGTATCTTTGAGTAAGGTATTTGTTGTACTTGACTTGGAGCCTAGTTTTGCTTGATTTGTGAGTAAAGATTAGAACAATTTCTTAATCCTTATGCAAAGCAACCCTAGGCACCTTGTAAAAGCAAGAGCTTTGCAAATCAAGAGGATTATGGAAAAATGGACAATCTGTGCTCATACTTTAATTACTATCTTACTTTTTGCAATTTCAAAAGTAATGATTTTTTAAAGTTAACCAAAAACGAAACCACATTTTCCGTCAGAAAAAATTAGTGTGAACTGCATGCCTCTGAAATATTGCAGTCATCTTTCCTGCTCCTTCAATACAACCGCCCCCTGCCTTACAAAAAGGGGTAACTGTAAGTCCCTCCAAAAGTCAGACCGTAAGAAAATCATGACATCAGTAGAAATAAAGCTTGCTTATACCGGCAGGAATCGGTTTAAAATTCAATTATCCTTGGCTCTGTATGACAGAAATTCTCATAACGAAATGAAACGCAAATGTATCACCACTTTATTACCACAAATGAAAACAAAGCATAAAAACTATGGGTACAACCCGAGTAATTACTCAGTCGTCTTGGGTACCGCCACGTGGTGCCCCAACATCTCACTACCACACATTTTTGTAGGAGTGGTTGAGAGGGTATTGAAGCACCACAAGGCGGTGCCACAGTACCACTATTAAGGGAAAATTTCAAAAAAAACACTTGAACTTCCACCCAATATCCCATAAACACCTATCAGACTTATTTCAATTAGACACCTATTCTCTGCGCCCATTATTAAATTGGGCACTGGCTTGTTCTTTGCTGAGATGGCAATTTTTACACTGAGATGGCAAAATACATGCTGATGGTGCATTTCTTTAAATAAAAAAAAAGGCATATGACCAAACATTTACACTGTAGCACTCACCTCTCTCTCTCTCTCCCTTCACCAGGCCATCAAGAAATGCTCCTTGCCTCCTCCTCCTCCTCCTCCTCCTCCTCCGCTCTAGTATCCCCACTGATATTCTAGGGGTTGTGAGAAAAGGAAGAGCAACATTAGAACTTGTAAAACTCGAATCACCACTTTTCCTTCGCCATATACCCTATCACTAAAGCAATAATCTGATAAATACATCTTGGATCCCCATCATTTGAACAATAGCATGACAGTAAGCTTTATTGAACGAACAAACAAGTAACAAGCACTTACAGCGAGCAGCTCTATTCTCAATTTCCCCAATCATAGTACTACGAACATTTGGAAAACGACCTTCTCAATTTCGCTGTCGTCGACTCTTTCGGCGATTTCCTGCAGCACGTGGGTCTCGTTGGAGAGACAGAAAGAATTGGGCTCTTCTTGATTCTCGGCGGTGACTTCGTCTTGATCAAGAACTTGTGCGGAGTCGTCTGTCCATTCTGAGCGATAATCGGAAACTTTGCCTTGCAGAACTTGTGGGTTTTCAAATTGGGTGATGAATGGAACAACGGGTTGGGGAAAAGAACAGTCTTTCTAGCCAAAGACCGATTCCTCTGCGATACTCTGTTTTCCATAAAATTTTCCGAATCAATTTCCCTCCAAGTGTTTTTGGGTCGGATGAGGAGGGAGGTAGCAACTGCTGCCACTATTTCTCTGGCGAATCGACTTGCTTGTGGAATTTCTCCGACCGTTTCTCCGACCAGCTAGCGACATTCTCCGCCATTTCCCGGGGTTGTTCTCAAGTAGATTTTATCAAGATTTGATAAAATAACCATTTTATTCATTGGCAAAAATCTAAGATTTTCAAATCTCTTGGCTAACGGAATCTTGATAAAATTTATTGGCGAACAATTTCGTTTTGTAGTTTTAGTTTAATTTTAGTTTTATTTTGTAATCATTACACTTATTTTTCTCGATCTCTCTACTCATTACATATTTTTTCAAACTACGAACAAGTCCATCAATAAAGAACCCAATTGGGAGATTCGGAGGAGGAGGCAAGCAGCGTTTCCTTTTCTTTTTCTTTTTTTTGGTAAAGGCAAGCAGCATTTCTTGATTCTAGGGTTTGTGGTGGCCTAGGGAAAGGAGGAGAGAGGGATGTGTGTGTGATACAATGTAAATATTGTTATCTCAGCGAAATCCAAAAAACTAGTTAAATCCAAAAAACTAGTTTGGCTAAATCCACAAAAACTGGTTTTTTGGTTTTTTTTGCTTTGTCCTTATTCAAAAAAAAATTGCTTTTGTTAGTTTTCGGTAGATTTTATTGTGGTTTATTGGCTTGTCTCGACGAGAGGAATCTAAAAAGTATAAAATTATTAGCCAAACTTAAAATTTTGAAAATAAAGACGAAAAATAAACCAAAAAACCGATTTTTTGGAAGTCATCTTCGTCTTTATTCACAAAACTTTAAGTTTGGCCAATAATTTTATACTTTTTAGATTCCTCTCGTCGAGACAAGCCAAGAAATCACAAAAAATCGACCGAAAACTAACAAATGCAAAAAAAATTTGAATAAGGACAAAACCAAAAAAACCAATTTTTTCAATTTACCCAAACGAGGCCGTGCCCAATTTAATAACGAAGGAAGAGATCAGGTGTCTAATTAAAATAAGTTACTTGTTTGTGGGACATCGAAGCGAAAGTTCAAGTGTTTTTTTAAAATTTTGTCAATAATTAAGCATACAACCCCGCCCCATTTTGGTTGCACAAATGTATTTCGGGCTGTGTGAAAGCCACATCACTTTCCACACACAAATTATTCAAGCCATTCAATTTGTTTAAAATATTTTTTTAGGACCCTTGGAGAAAAGAAACTCGATCGAATATCGCTAAAGCTCGCTCAATTCATTCGTTTTGTGGGTCTTGAATTTGAAAAGACTATTGAATGAATTAATTAAACTCTTACCAATATTTAATTGAGCTAATTTTTTATAAGGACCCTAAAAGAATATTTTTAAACGAACTGTATAACTCAAATCATTTTTATATGTCAAACCGCTTTCCACCATCTCTCTTAAAACAAATTGTTGTTAGGGAGGGTTTCAATTAAGTCTTTTATGGCATTCGACCTCGCACCTGCAAATCTATCTTTAGAGCAGTCAAATGAGGTGGCATTGTCTAACCGAATCCATGATGGCATCCCTTCATCACAATGACGTTCCTGCGATTCGAATTCATGACCTCCTGACTCCGATACTACTTGAAAAACCTTAAATCACCTAGGTTTATAAAAGATTTTCTATGGATAAACTCTTACAAGAAAACATACCAATCAATAGAAACAAGCGAAGAGCAAACAATCGAAGAAAACCAAGATATACGTGGAAAACCCCTAAATAGGTAAAAACCACAGGAATGAATCAAAACACTATAGAGATCATTGTGTGGTTACAAAAAATGACCCTATTACGTAATTGAGAATCTTCACAATTTACTCGAGCGATTCCAGAATCTCATTCATCACACCTAGTGCTTGACCACTACTGCCTTGAATCCTCAAGCTATTCGGTTACTCATCCTGAAATCCACTAGAAGCAACTCAACCTTGTGGATTGAATATTGTATTAGCCTTTTAGAGATGTCTTGAATGATTTTTTTTTTTTTTTGATCACTCAAAAATGCCTTACAGGCTTTCATTAAAATCATTCTTTAGACTAGTTACAAGAGACAGGGGTAGATTAACCACCCAATTACAAGGAAGATTTTGCCTAAGAGCTAAGGATGCCACTTCATGAGCCACCTTGTTAGCTGTACGCTTGACCCACTTGAAGAGAAGATTTCCTTCCTTAGCGAAATGTCGAATATCTTGCACCACCGTGCTCACTTTCCATGGCGGGACCAATTCAGATACACTCAGCGAGATGGCTTGCTTGTTATCAGATTCTATCTCTACCTCATTCAAACCCAAAGCCTTAGCCATTTCACATGCCACTCTAATCGCCTGTAGTTCTCCATCAAGGCTAGACTCTGCACGAATAGATTTCGCCATTCCATCCACAAGCTTCCCTTCCCAATTACGTAGAATCACAGAAGCTTTACACGTTCGGCCAGAGTCAGTGATAGCCACATTGCAATTAACTTTAAACTTACCCTTGTCCGGAGCCCTCCAGGTGGATAATTCCTCCTGGTTTGTTGGGTTGTCCACATGGACATTGAGGATCTCTAGAGACTTTAAAAATTCCATCTCAGAATGGAGAATGGAGGCCACGGTCTTCAAAGGATTGACTCTAACTTTGTTGAAGACATATTCATTTCTAGCTTTCCAGATTTGCCACGCAATGTTGGCCACTTTTCCCATAAAAACTTCTGCCTCCTTCGTTGACAGAGAATTCACCATGTCATCTACCCATTTGATAACAGATGCATTACCTCCTAATGTGCCAAAAGGTTTGATGTTGCAGCCGAACCAAACAGATTTAACCCAAGGGCACCAAAACAAAAGGTGCTCAATGGATTCCACCTCGCTGTCACAGATAGGACACAAGTTATCGTTGGCACACCTTCTCTTGAAAAGGTTTTCCTTGGTGGCCAAAATGTTCTTGCATGTTCTCCACCAGAAGCTCCTAACCTTGTTTGGCACTCTCATTTTCCAAAGAACCTTCCACACTTCTTTCTTAAGCTTAAAAGAAGGCCCAGGTTTATTCTCTTGCTTCTCCTCCATAGCTTGATGAGCCATATAGTACCCCGATTTGACAGAATAGCAACCATTGTTGTTGTAGTGCCACACCAGCTGGTCAGCTCGCTTCACCCTAGGAAGAGGAATGGCCACAATGGCTTCAACAATTTCTTGAGTAAAGCCCGTAGTCAATTTTTGTATGTTCCACTTGCCCAAGTGATTGTCCATAACATCAGCAACTGTGTTGATGTCACTGTTCTGTGGTTTCTCAATTGGAATTCTGAAATTTGGGAGGGAAGGAATCCAAGCATCATTCCAAAAATCAATACTGTTACCATCCTGAACCTGCCATCTCAGCCCCTTGATTAGCAAATCTCTACCATGTAAAAGGCTTAACCAAGCCCAAGATGCACGGCTACCCTTTTGAGCTTTTAGGAAGGTGGAATTGGGAAAATAAATACCTTTGATGAATCTGGCCCAATACGCATTTTTGTTGATCAGGAGTCTCCAACCTTGACGGGCTAGCATAGCTTCATTGAAGGCCCTGTGATTACGAAAGCCCATCCCTCCTTGATCCTTAGCTTTGCCAAGACTCTCCCACGAAGCCCAGCAAATACCCCTTTCCTCAAAGCTGCCCTTCCACCAGAAATTACGGGTTAATTTGTCGAGCTTGTCACATAGATTCTTGGGTAGAAGAAAGCAAGCCATAGCAAATGTAGGAATTCCTTGGACCACAGATTTGATGAGTGTTTCTTTCCCTCCTAAAGAGATAAGGTTGTTCTTCCACCCTTGCATTTTTCCCATCGCTTTTTCCACCAGAAATGTATAGGCCTCCGCCTTAGATCGACCCCAAAAAGAAGGTAGGCCTAAGTACTTAGAGTCTCCTTTCATGATACTGATATTCAGGAAATCGCAACACAATTGCTTGTCTATCTCGTTCAAATTGGTAGAGAAAAAAATCCCAGATTTCTCATAATTAATTAATTGTCCAGATGCTCTCCCATATCGCTCCAAAACATTCAAGATCACACCACATTCACTTAATTCAGCTTTCAAGAATAATATCGCATCATCCGCAAAAAAGATATGTGATAAGATAGGACAATTGCGATTAATACGCATACCTGCCAGTTGACCTACATCAATCTCTTTTTGGATGAGCTTTGAGAGTACATCCTTGATCAACAGAAATAGATAGGGTGAGAGAGGATCACCCTGTCTAAGGCCACGTTGAGGTGAAACTTTGGCACGAGCTTCCCCATTAGCACAGACATTGAAATCAACGGAAGAAACACATTTCATAACCCATTCCACCCATCTACTAGCAAATCCCATTTTCCTCATCAGCTGCTCCAAAAAATCCCATTCGACCCTATCATAGGCCTTATTGAAATCCAACTTAACTGCCATGTAACCTTCATTGCCCTTTTTCTTGCATTTAAGGAAATGGAAGGCTTCATGAGCAATAAGTATGCTGTCCTGGATCATTCTGTTTGGAACAAATGCAGATTGGTTTGGTGATATGATATTCTTCAAAATTCTCTTCAAACGATTGGCCAACACTTTTGTAATAATCTTGAGACAGAAATTACATAAGCTGATTGGTCTGAGTTGCGAGAGAGATTCAGGAAATTGAACTTTAGGTATGAGGACCAAGTTCGTGAAATTGAAGTCCTTGAGAAGAATTCCATCGTTGAAAAAACCCTTCACTGCCGCACTCACATCAAGCCCGATAATGTCCCAAAAATTTTGGTAGAACAACCCATTGAAGCCATCCGGGCCTGGCGCTTTCATAGCTCCAAGTTGAAAAACAGCCTCCTTGATCTCAGGGTCCGTGATGTCTTGAATGATGGATCTTGTATTTTCTCCAAAATACAGAGAAAGAACCTTCACAAATTTTTCTATTCTCTTAAAGTAGGTTAGGACGGGTGTATTTCACTCTGTAAAATGTTCATACCTAACTGTAGTATTTATAATCGTTTGTTAGAAATAATTGATTTTGATTTATCACAAAATTGATTTCTGAAACACAAAGTTAAAATATTTTATGATTGATGAATTGGCCCTTGAATTGATTATTTCATATTCTAGCACCTGGCACATATATAATCTATGTCTTGGTCGTATGGAATCATTTTCCATATAAATGATGAGTGTTATGCAAAATTTGTTAACCACGTGGGCTTTGAATAGTCATGTTTCTTTATGGACAAACTCATTCTAATGAGTTAAATTTCTTCTGCCTACAATCCTTTTGCCCAACAAGTCAATACATACACTATTTTTGAAAGTGACAAGTCTTCACATTGTTTCAAAAATCCCAGTGTACTTGCTAAAAGGCACATGGTTCCCCACTTGGACAAAAACTGAAATTCTGGGTTCTTATAGTCAAAACAAATGGACAAAATTCAAGAGTTATAATTCTTCAGCAAATATATGCACTGTTTTGAAAATGACAGGTTTACAAACTGATCAAAGAGTTGAGGACTTTTGTCATACGTTTCTGACTTCTTCTCACTTCGCATTAAATGATGAAGAACGTTGCAAATCAATTTGCAGAAGATATGCGGCTCAACGATCAGATATGGATATCAACCTGACTGCTATAGATGATTTTCCCTCAACGGAAATATCTCAACGTTCTAATAAATTCAGTCTATAAAAGAAGAACTCTGCAGACGAAGAAAAACAACCAAGCTGTACCTGAGCAACATCAAATACACAGAGCAATTTTCGTACTCTCACACAGATCATTTTCATATTATTATTTAGAGAGCTTTGTGAGCAAATTTGTATATCTACTCTTTGAGAGAGATTTATTCCTCCACACTACAAAAATTCTTATCAGTGTTGTATTGAGAGTTAGAAAAATTCTCAGTGAGCTACCACATAACGGGGTTTTGTTCTGTGGGTGATTTTAGAGTTTGGGAGATAAAACTCTAGCGGTTCGGCTAACTCCTCGGGAAAGTTAGCGTTGCGGTTGTAAGGTTTAATCGGCACCAAAAGCTAGTTGTTGGATTAGTAAAACAGCGACTCCTTAAGCCAGTGGACTAGGCTGAGCAGTGGACAAAGCTCAGACCGAACCACTATATATCTCTGTGTGATATCTCTCTCCCTTAACTCCTTTATATTTTGTTTGTGCAAATTATTTGTTTATTTGCTTTGTCTAGTAATTTTTAATTAGGCATTATTGTTAGCAACCCTATTCACCCCCCCTCTAGGTTGCCTTTTTGGGTAACATCGTTGTTGTACACGCAGGAAGTGGCCCGAGTTGCTTTTGAGCCCTTTCATTCTAGTGGCGTTGGCTGATGCTAGGCCTAATAGTAGCTGATGTTAGACCTTACTGTGGCTCAAGCTGCATTCTGAAAATCTGTAGAAGATGTCTTTGAATGCCGAACATCTTAACTAACTTCTTACTCTCAATTGCACTCTATTCCACAATCCTAGAGACACTCTTTAAAAAATAAAATAAAAAAGTACACCTCAATGAAATGGATACAAATAAATGTGCGTTTTATCATGAAATTGCCAATCACAAAATAGCTCAACCTATGGAGCTTATAGTGTAGAACCCTAAAGTAGATCCCACATAATTCGTTGTAAATCTATTATTTGATTCTGAATTTGGCATTAATGGATTCTGACTGTTTGAGAGCTTAATTGTACAATGTATTTTGACATAATCCATTTCTCTAAATCACGCATTAGAGACACAATTTGATAATCAACCATACAGGTACTTTTGCATTCTTATTTTGCAGTACGGATAAAAAAAAAACCCATCATAATCTATTTTTATGATTACTTACAAACACTACTCTGTTACAAGATCTATTATGCACACATTCCCAAACACTCATATAAAATAATAATCTACTATGACTATAATCAAGAAATCTACGATTTGCAATTCAAAATGCAAAAATAATGAGAGCGGGTCCTTGTAGCAACAAGAACTCGGCGTACGTTCCAGTGCTCATCATAGCCGTCCATCTTGACAATTAATAGTCCGGATTCATAGATGTTTTATAATCGTTAATAATTCACTATTACCAGTAATAAAGCGCCTACAGATCTAAACCATTAAAAACACTTTTTGACAGCTGAGATTAGGCACTGCACAGTACAGTCCTTTAAAGGAAGCTACAGAATCCCCCCTTCCAAAAAATAACAATCCCTCAATCCCATATTTCTTGTCCACTTTCACTATTCACGACATCTCAAAAAATTATTTATATTTTCAAATGTGTGTATATATATATACATATTTCAATATGGATCTCGTTTGATAATTCTCGATGAGTTTTATTTAATTATATTAAAAGATACAAGTCATTGGAAAATGATACATATGCACATAAATAGGGCTTGAGATCGTATGTCCCCCACTCTCTGTCCCTCTTCCTTATCCCACTCTCCAAAAGTCACCACCTGTACAATGTAAAAAATAATCCTTCCTCACGCACAGAGGATTAGGGATGGCAATGAGGCGGGTTTTGATCTACCCTTACCCCTACCCTAAATGTGGCAACCTCCCCCTGCCCCGCTCCTAACCCGACTGGGTAATGAAAATCTACCCCCGTACCCTAACTATCGGGGAACGGGTTTACCCTACCCTACCCGCCCCGCCCCACTTTTTTTTTTTTTTTCTCTAAATCCAAGATATTGCCAACAACAAAAAATGGAAGAAATATGATCTCGACGTTTTCCTAAATCTAAAACGAAAGATTTTATTTTTATATATTGTGGTCTTTCGAAATTAAATGAAAATATAAAGGGTATAATGTTATTTCAAACATTACATATATATTGGGGCGGGTATTGGGGTGAGGTACTACTACCCCTAACCCTACCCTAACCCGGTCGGATTTTCTTTTTTTCCCACCTAACCCTACCCTTTACCCAAAAAATTGAAAAAAAAACCTTCACGTTAGGGGCGGGTTCGAGGTGGGGCGGGTATGATTGTCATCCCTGCAGAGGATTCTACTACATCACACCCCTTCTCTCTCATCAGTTGAACCCATCCATTTCACCCTCCCCAAAATTGCGCAATCTTCCGACCTCCACTGCCCCTAGAACCTATCTCCATATCCAACATCCCCTGTCCACTTTGATGCTTCATCACCCGTCGAAGTTGTGTAACATTTTGAGCACCACAAAGCTGTTTTTTTTTTTTTTTTTTTAAAGCAGCACGGCGAAGCTGTTTGGAATAGAAGATATTAGATGTATAAAAGTTTGTTTCAGATTTGAGTTTTGGGAACAATTTTTGATAATTCTATGACTGTAATTCCTAACTTGCCTTCATATTTAGGAATACTATTTTCTTGTAAAAGAGAAATAATTACATCCCCTGTTTCTTGGTATTTCCATTGCATCGCTGATTGTTTCAGTTAGAATCCGACGAGTGGTGGTGGCGGTGGATGGTACGAGAGGGTGGAAACGAGTAAGGGGAGGCACAGAAGAACATTTACGCCTTGTTTGGTGAGGGAGTAGCCACCCGGATTTGGCTTCCACCCGGATATGTAATGTCGGGCCCACCCTAATCCCCTGTTTGGGACGCCAAAACTGCTCCCGAATTTGGAAGAAAATTTTTACTGTTGGGAGTAGAAATCCGGGAGCACCCGAATTGTGTAACGATAGCCTCCCCCCTGTTGTTAGCAAATCAGGGGGGATTTGTGAGTTTTTGGTACCGAAATACCCCCCCAAATCTGGGCATTTATGTTTCTTTCTTCCCAACAAAATCAAAGAGAGAGAGAGAGAGGGAGAGAGATGAACCAGAGTAGAGGTGTCAAACGTGCATGTCGTGCAGTGCCACTCAACTTCCATGCCAACAATGCTTCGTGTCGTGTCGTGTTGTGCCCGTTTACTTCATCGTGCCACGCTGTGTCGTGACATACTGTGCTCGTGTCGTGCCATGCCGTGCCAATTTACTTTACCGTGTCGGGTCGGGTCGTGCCTTTTTTTGACTTGTGACGTGTCGTGCCGTTCCCGATTAATTAATCATGCCACGCCGTGCCGTGCCGTTGACTTAATCGTGTTGTGTTGTGCCGTGCTTTTTTTTTTTATCGTGTCGTGTCGTGCCTTTTTTTATCGTGTCATGTCGTGCCGTGCCGGCCCATTTACAGTATGTCGTGCCGTGATTTTTTTAATCGTGTCGTGTCGGCCCGTTTACAGTACGTCGTGCCGTGATTTTTTTTTAATCGTGTCGTGCCTGCCCGTTTACGGTATGTCGTGCCGTGATTTTGGGACGCAGTGGGGGTTGGATCTGGGTTGCCGACGTCGAACCCGTCATCAATCGAAATCCCGTCGTCGGACTGGGTTCACTCGTTGCAGTGGGGGTTGGATCTAGGTTCACTCTGTTGCATCTCTGTGTTAAAATGAAATGGAGAAGACAATCTTCCAGTGAGAAATATCTCGAAGGAAGGGAAAAAAATTATCTAGTGTATCATGTCCCATGCAATTATTTGTTCCCAAAGGCTATCCAATGGCTATTATTTATTGCAACGGCTTTTTTTTTTTTTAAATTTCACAAAATGAAAGGTAAGAAATAATATATATTATAATAAAGTAGGGAAAATTTATTTTTTATTCCATTTATTTTACATTTTGTAGGAAATATGTTATAATGTAAGAAATATGCTATAAAATAAAAATTGTAAATATATTTTCTAAATTCTATTTCGGAAATATCATTTTTTTAGTATATAATATAGTTTAAATAAATTTATGTATTTAATATGTATTTATTCCAATTATTATGCATTTACTCGAATTATAATGAAATTAATCTATTTTTATTTAATTAATAAACCGAGGGCAATTCAGTCATTTGTCTCATTATCCTATCAAATCCACCTTCCAAATTTCCCTTCTCAAAATACCATCCAAACACCTCGTATAAAAATCCACCCTTCTTGGGAAGTGGGCCCACTCTTATTACAAATCCACCCTCATTACAAATCCACCCAAAACCATCTCCGACATCCAAACGGGGCGTTAATGGGTTGGGATTTGGGTGTGTGGTTGGGGTTTTGGACGGGGAGAGATAGAGATGGAGGGAGGGATTGTGTGTGGGTGAGGAGGGGTGTTTCTTCCAAATCATACACGTGGCGGCTAGTAAGGAGTGGGACAGAGAAGAGGAACAACGAAGGGGGAAGGGGGATAGAGGATCTCAAGCCCATAAATAGACAAGAAATTTAGGAAAGAGAGAGTAGTATTCAAACGGGCCTAAATGGTGTACCCATGGAGATGGGGGAGGCATAAAAGAAGTAAAATAAGTGATGTAAGCGCTGAAGTCAATTGATGGTTGGGTTGGGTTGGGTTGGTCTTAAAAGCAAACTAGCATGCCTTGTACTTTTCTTTCAGATGGTGAGTTTTGATTTTGATTGTGAGTTTGAAGCTGAGCTAACGTATACTACTCAATTATCGAAAGGATTTTCGTCATAACTATGGGTGTAATTGGTCCAGTTCAATTTAGTTTGGGTGTTTTTCTAAACTGCTCCGAACATTTTGGTTTCTATCAGTAATTGGTCCGGTTCAATTTAGTTCGGGTGTTTTTCTAAATTGCTCCGAACATTTTGGTTTCTATCTACATAAAAATCGAAACCAAACCATTTGATATTCTGTTTGGTTGAGTCGGTGTTATTTGGTTCGACTAGTTTTTTTCGGTTTTATTGGTTTGGATAAGAAATGCTAAATAAGCCTGGTTCACTAGATTTTTTTTTTCTTATTATTGGGCAAAAATTCACAATCCATCATAAGCATGTACAATAGTCGGTGTTATTTTTCTTCTTTCTTTGAAAAATTAAAAATCAAACCGGACAAATACTTGGAACAAATCAAACCAAACCAATTTTTCGATCCATTTTTTTTTCCTACTTTATCAGTTTGACCGATTTTAGTTTCACCCCTGACTAAGCCAATTTTAGGTTGTAAATTTCTTCAAACGACATTACTCGATTTGGGTTTTGAGAGAGGTTTTTGGGGGGTTAATGAGTAGAGAGAGGTAAAAAAGAAATTTTTATCGGGAACCATGCAGGATGGGTCTCGAGACCCAAACCAAACAAGGTGTACTTCCCTTCCACATTTTTTCGAGCATTTCTAACCTTCCGATTGAGCTGAAATTTTGCAGGGCCCCTCATAAAAATGTTTTAAGAATAATGAACGGTTCAGATCACTCATGTGGGACCCAAAAGTGGATCCTCGAACACGATCGGTACATTTTCTGGACATTCCCGTTTGTACCCATATGTTTACTGATGTACTAGAAGATTTCAAATTTTACCCTCCAAAGAGAGAAAACTATTCCCACAATACACTTTCTCCACAGTTTCCTTCATATTTAAAACTTCCATTCCAAACAGACTGTTAGGTGTGAAATCTTCACCCTTACCCAAAATACATAACGTGCTGGAGAGCATCTCACTTTCTCCACAGTTTCCTTCATATTTATAACTTCCATTGCGCTTATATCCATTTTGGTCATAGAGAGACAGAGAGATTCTCGACTCTGGGGAATGGGTAAAAAGGAGGACGACAGATTAGAGGAGAGATTGTTGTTGGAAGATGGTCTTCCACTTCCACAGGTTGCTTTCTATCTAGTATTCTTTTTCTCATTTATGAATTCAACCGACTGGCAATTTTCTACTGATCTTGAATTTGGATTTGCAAATAATTGAGGACGATTCAGGGGTTAATTTGCAATTAGCTTCCCATTTATTTGGATTTGATTATTAGGTACCGTGTAGTTCTGTTTGTGCCTGGACTAGAAGATGCGATTTCGTATCACTTATTTGCCCCACTAGATACCCAATTCACGAATGATGCTCTAGAGCGGTCAGTTTGATAATTTTGAATCTTTCTAAGCTGATTTTAGATTAGTTATTTTCCCCAGTTTGATGGGCAGGATTAGTTTTTTTTTTTCCTAATTCGGTTTTAATATACAATTCTTTGTGTATCCTTGATGTCATTTACTGGATATGCTTTGCTTGTGGGGTGGGTTTATAACAAACGAGGAAGTAGTAAGCTAATCATATTGTTTCTCTAACTCAGCCTCATTTTGATTCAAAAGCTCCATCTTATTTTTCTGGTAAAAGAGTCTTAAGACCCTAGGTTCTGTCTAGTTATGAAGTTTTTGTCCCTAATTTTTGAAGTAATTTGTAATTTTTAGTATGGAAGTTTATCTTCCATTTAATGTCAACTGGAGACTGTCTCAAATTCGTTATGTTTGTTACATTTTTTTGGGTATGTGACGGCTTGTTTAGTGGGAAGTTATCTATTATTAGAACCTTTTAATGAGGCCCCTCTTTGTGCTATTGGGAAAAGGAAAGTTCGTGAGTTTACAAATTCGATATTTAGCTCCATGATGTGTTCTAGCCTTCCATAGGTTGAAAAGATCTTCTCCTTCAATGAGCAGCGACGAAGGAAATTGCTGAAGTTTTGGGAGTCCGATCCACTGAGGTTCTTCTCATGTGCACATAGGCCTAAACCGTTTGGGAGTATCAACGGAGTCCACACTTATCACCTGGACTGTACCCAATATATATTGAATGACCCATATCTACTTAAAAGGCTAAGCTTTGTAAGTGGTGAGTTACCTAACTGTATATTAAGGTGGCAACCCTTTTTTTAATCTTTCACACATGTTCTCAACAATCTATCCCTCACATGTGAAACATGCATTGGGCCTAGCACCCCCTTAGTTTGAAAAAATCCACCGTGCTGCCAGCAACCTGTCGGCGCATGCACCAAGATTTTCTTGCTCCTCCTGGAGTCTTCGTGCAAGCCCACGACCACTAATGCTTCCAGTAGAGTGTCCAACCATAGTTCGTCAACCATTGGCTTTGATACCATTTGTTGGGAGTTTGATTTGCCTAAGGTTCTTCCTATGTGCGCATAGGCCCAATTCGTTGGGGAGTATCTACGGAGTTCACACCACATCACCTGGATCTAATATACATTGAATGATCCATATCCACTTAAAAAGCTAAGCCTTGTAAGTGGTGAGTCACCCATTTGTATATTAAGCTCCAACTATTTTTCTATTTATCTGATGTGGGACTCAATCTCTCATATATGTTCCCAACAGTAGTATGGGCTAGGGTTGATAGTTACTTGAGTGACGATGGGGGAGTAGGGACATAGGATCCAAGGATTTGTGAAAGGGATCCTTCAGGTTGTAATAGATTCATTCGGTTAGCTGTACATTAAGTAACAATAAAAATGTTTGCTCTCTGGTTCTTTCACCCGCACTTGAAGTTCCCATCTGCTACTGCCTGATGGCGAACTTGTTCATTCTTGGTGCTCTGCATGATGTTTCTTTGCCTTCCATGTATTTGGCATGCCAAATTACATATTTGTCCCTGCCAAATTACATATCCGTCCCTGGTTGTTGACTATGCTCACTTGTTATAGATTGGGTTGTTGGAAAATTAGAAATAGTTTGGAGGCACTTAAGAAACTTTGACTTTAGAAGAATGTGAGCGCACAACACTGTATTTTAGTCTTGTTTTTTTGGTAAGCTTTTCTCTCTAATGCTTGTTTTTCAAAAGGTTTATGCTTCCTACCTTACTACTTGTGTTTTCAGAACAAAAGCAATGGACTGTACACAGGAGATGGCTCTGTTGACATTAACGGGCAACCTGTATTGAAGAGCAAGACTGGAAATTGGAGAGCATGCCCCTTCATTCTTGGTAGCCACTAGTCCGCCTTTTTTTAGATTTCTTGATGCTTTTTAGATTGTATATTTTTTTCCTAATACATTGAAATAAAAACAGGCAATGAATGTTGTGAACGCCTAGCTTTCTACGGGATTGCTACAAACCTTGTCAGCTATCTCACTAAAACATTACACGAAGGAAATGTCTCTGCTGCAAGAAATGTTTCCACTTGGGCAGGCACTTGCTACCTCACACCCCTTATTGGAGCAGTCGTTGCAGATGCTTATTGGGGAAGATATTGGACAATCGCTGCCTTCTCCACAATTTACTTTCTCGTAAGTATTCACTAATATTTGTTTCTGTGCTCCAAACTTTGTCATCTAGATACGGAATAATAGATATGAATAACCTCATATTTTTCAATTTTAATTTGGTATGTGTTGGATATGCAGTGCGTCATCTAATTGTTTCCCAATTAAAACCTTGTTTGTTGTCTGAATGAATTTTAGATTCCAGTTACTGTTACCTAGGTAGATTTTTGCTGTCTCCATGTTTTGCTACTGCAGGGCAAGGATGCAAGTGTGACTTTATCAGTTGTTGGGTGTTAATGAGGGTATTATGGGACGAAGTTCTGGTTTTTTGTCTGTCATGGATGATTTGAGTTTTTGACAAACTTGATGGCTTTCCATGAAGTTACTAATTGTAACCTTCTTTACTAACAGTAACAGGACAATAATTTCTGAGTCCCTTATAAATATAGTTTTAATTTTATCTATGTGCCAGTTTCTACCCGCTGTATTACTTCAAGTGATTGAGTTGGAGCCAATTAGTATGATCTTACTTCAATAAGGTTTCAGTGTGTTAGTGGATGCAAGTAGAGTGAGTTAGCAGGCAACAACCTACCCAGGAACATGGTGCAATGGCGATGTGCCCATTGCGTCACTTAAAGTGTGGATTTAACTATAGGGATAAAGCCTTAAAGTGTGTGAGATTCCGGAAAGGATTATATCCAACAATTATTGTTTGATGGGCTGTAGTTGCCCTTTTAAGAATTGAGAGTTTTTTCTGACAACCTTCAATTTAGTTGCGGTATGTCTTTTTTACTGCAAGTAAAGTTCAAACATACCATGGGTAGGTATGTTGACCTAATATTTGGTAGATATTTCCACTAGTCTTATGCGCTTTCTCTCCCCCAAGGCCCAGAGTTTACAGGAATGGATTGATCTCCATGTTTTGAACTTTGTTAGTTTTCATGCAGGGAATGTGCACATTGACTATCTCTGCTACAGTTCCTGCCCTTAAGCCTGCACCATGTGTTGATTCCATATGCCCTGCTGCAACTCCTTCTCAGTATATGGTATTCTTCTTTGGACTGTATCTGATTGCACTAGGAACTGGTGGGATCAAACCATGTGTTTCTTCGTTCGGAGCTGATCAATTTGACGATACTGATCCTAAAGAGAGGGTAAAGAAGGGATCTTTCTTCAATTGGTTTTATTTTTCAATCAATTTAGGCGCTCTCGTATCAAGCAGTTTACTGGTTTGGATTCAAGAAAACGCTGGGTGGGGCCTAGGTTTTGGTATCGCTGCATTGTTTATGGGCATTGCTATTGCAAGTTTCTTTTCAGGCACTTCTCTTTACAGATTTCAGAATCCAGAGGGAAGCCCTCTTACAAGAATGTGCCAAGTTTTGGTTGCATCATTGCGAAAGTGGAATTTGGAGGTCCCTACTGACAGTAGTCTTCTGTATGAGGAGCCAGATAAAACCTCAGCAATTGAAGGAAGCAGGAAACTGGACCATACTGATGAACTGACGTAATTTTTTCCTTTTGTATCCTCCACTTCTATCAATTCTGAACTACTTCACCTATTGTCAGTTGTCTTCTGCGTACCTTAAAGCACATTCACTTATTTATCAAGTAATTTCAACCTACATTCGTTTGGCATTGAACAAATGGGAAAGTTGTGTAAATGAGATCACTACCTAACTGTACCTATACGATCAGTAATGGTATTATATGATTTCTCTCTGTTGACACTATGTAATAGGTTTATTGGATTACTTCAATGTGAGGGTTTATCCCATTTGGTGTAGGAAGTCATAATAGGAAGCTTAGTTTTAATTCGTTGTTTATAGATATCCGATTTTATCCCTAAAATGGCTTGAAAATCTGCTCTTTGACATTTCGGTTATCTTTCTGAAACATGTCTCTTCCCAGTCGACCAATAAGACAGAATAAATTGGAAAATTGTCCTTTCTCTTTTCTTTTCATTTTTTGTTGTCTTTTAGGGGGGGGGGTGGATGTTTTTGGACTCCTAGTACAATACAAATTTTGTGGGAAAAATTCTTGCTTTATCTTGTTGTTTATCTAATGTACATATTTACGAGGAAAGACTAAACAGAATGGTTGTGAAGTTTCCTGAGAAGATGCAGTGTTTATTTAGTATGAAAACCTGATACAGTGAAGTGAAGTGAACAAGAGGAAGTACCTTTTTGTGGGTTATGCTTTATCTGGGAAAATTTAACTTACACCTAGATACGAAGCATAAGAATTCCCTTGTAATTAGCACATCATTGGAATTCTTTTGATCATCTCTTTTCCCTTCTTCAGGTGCCTCGACAAAGCTGCAGTAATCTCAAGTGCCAATGGAAATGACATGGAGTTCTCTAACCCATGGAGGCTTTGCTCCGTAACCCAAGTAGAAGAACTTAAAATATTAATCCGCATGTTTCCAATCTGGGCAACAGGAATCATCTTTGCTGCTGTTTATGCACAAATGGGCACCATGTTTGTTGAACAAGGGACTATGATGGACAGGACCATCGGTTCCTTCTCCATTCCAGCAGCTTCACTATCCACATTCGATATCATCAGCGTTATTTTTTGGGTCCCGCTCTACGACAGGGTCCTCGTACCGATAGTGAGGAAATTCACTGGCAATGAGAGAGGATTCTCAGCGTTACAGCGGATGGGAATCGGTCTCTTCATTTCAATATTGTCCATTTCCGCTGCTGCTTTGTTGGAGATGAGGAGACTGGCAATGGCAGAATCCCTTGGTTTGGTTGATGAAAATGTACCGGTTCCGCTTAGTATTTTATGGCAAATTCCCCAGTATTTCTTGATTGGGGCTGCAGAGGTGTTTACTTGCATTGGGCAGGTGGAGTTCTTTTATGACCAGTCACCGGATACCATGCGTAGCTTGTGCAGCGCGCTGTCGCTTCTGACAACTTCTTTGGGAAGTTACTTGAGCTCTTTTATTCTGACTTTGGTGACATCTATAACAACAAAGGGGGGCAGTGCCGGATGGATACCTGATAATCTGAATGGGGGTCATCTCGATTATTTCTTCTGGCTTTTGGCCGGACTCAGCTGCTTGAACATGGTGGTGTACGCCATCTCTGCCAAAAGGTATAAACAGAAAAAGGCAATTTGAGGGTACTATTACTATTGTTGTCATATCGTCAATGTCTCCTTCTGAGCTTGTATGTTTTCATCCAGCTCAGCAGAGATGCTTGTTATATTGTACAGAAAAAGCATTTGCTTCTGATGAAATAAACGTATAGGCGAGATATAATTTCATCTTCTTGTGGTGTTAAATTTGTAAGCCAATGTAAGTTATTGTTTGAAGATCTTTGTTATTTTCATTCACATGTTACAGGGAGACAAATAATCTCTTTTTATCTGTCCACGACGCGAGCCTTTTAAGCTCTCTTTACATAGACTCTTTTAAATGCAAGAAGTATATGTGTCAGACGCTTACTCTTTTTTAGTTTGGACATATACTTTGAAAGCGCTTGTGCTGAGTTTCCTGAAGAAATATTCATGAAATTCCCTCATGAGGTGAAGGCTCTGTGTATCCGTGTCCCGGAAGTGGGGACAGTCCTCGCTCTTTCCGTTGTCCGGACAAGCAATTCAAATTGTGGAATTGAGATTTCCTGGGGCTGCCCATGGTATTTGGGGGGCCCTGGGGTCCTATATATTTATAATTATAAAACAGTTAAGTGAAATATGTGTGTATATAAGCATTTCAGTCCCTATCGTACACCAGTAAACGCTTTGGTTTCAGCAGCTGTGCTGCAACATCTTTGACGCAGATTCCACACAAATTAGGCAAGTAGCTCCAAATGCTTAGATTGAAATTATTTTTTCGACAAATGAACACTTGAAACAAGTGCAAGGACAAGATTCAAACTCAGCTTACCGTGAACAAACAAAGCAACTTTGTGTATGTTGCAAACAAAAGTAATATTTATAATTATCCATGCTGGGGGCCTCTTTTTCGAGCCCAAAAGGCCTCATGGGCCTTGCCGCCAATCCTGAGGATTTTGGTAGAGTTCTGGGAGGAAGTGGGAATTTTCTAGCATTATAACCGCTGATAACAGAAAAGAGGAAATGATCTAGGGCAATACAAAGAAAACAAGAGAACCGAACCGGCGAATAGGTGTGAACCGGTTTTTTTTTCCCGATTTTTTAACATACCCCGGTTTGGTCCGGTTCACTGGAATTTAATTTTTTTTAAACCGGTTCTGTTCTCAGTTCTTGAACTTTTTGAAACCGGTTCGAACCGAACCGGTTATAATTATACATATATATAGGTTCCACTTCTTATCCGGACTTTTGATTTCTGGACTTTTGATCCAAAATTTTTTTTGACGATCTGATCCGTCCAATGTGTTCAGAAGGTGTTTTCAAGGGTCCTAGCGGAAAATCTTCAAAAAAAAATACCGGGAAGGGCTTGATCCAAGCAGTTTTCGCAAAAATATATAAATACAGTTTTTGTGAAAACTGCTTGGATCAAGCCCTTCCCGGTATTTTTTTTTTGAAGATTTTCCGCGTGGACCCTTGAAAACACCTTCTGAACACATTGGACGGATCGGATTTTCCAAAAATAATTTGCAACACAAAAAAACTCCATTTTTTCCTTATTTCCGGGAGTGTGGATAAGAAGTTTGCCGTATATATATATATATATATATATAGGATAATGATCTATTGAGGGAGTCCTTAGGATAATTCCGTGCGGACCTCACCATTCCGGATCAAATTTTGACGATCCGAACCGCTCAATGTTTTTAAAATGCATTTTTAAGGGTCCACATAGCGTTTTTAACAAAAACTGATCCGATCAAGCCCTTCCGGGTATTTTTTTTTTGAAGATTTTCCGCGTGGACCTTGGAAAATGCATTTTAAAAACATTGAGCGGTTCGGATCGTCAAAATTTGATCCGGAAAGTCGAAAAATGGTGAGGTCCGCACGGAATTTTTGTTTGAGGGAGTCCTTAGTAGATCGGCTTCCTATATATATATATATATTTAAGTGAAACCCTATCTCATTCTCATCTCTACCACAAACAGCCACCCCACTCTCAGGCCCTGTTTGGATGCCGGATTTGGCACCCGGATTTGTAATCCCGGGCCCACCTTAGTCCGGTGTTTGGGATGCAAAAAAGCCCCCCGGATTTGATCAAAAAAATTCACTGTTGGGAGTACAAATCCGGGGGCACCCGGACTAGCTAACGACAGCCTCACCCCTGTCGTTAGCATATCAGGGTGGATTTGAGAATTTTTGGTACCAATTTACCCCTCCAAATCCGGTTGATTTTGGGAGGATTTTGTGCATGAGAATGAGAGAGAGAGAGAGAGAGAGAGAGATGGGTTTGAAGAAGAAGATGAGCAACCTGGACGATCTCGTGGTCGGCGGTCCGATTTGGATGATCTTGTGGTCGCCGGAGCAATCTCGTGGTCGCCAGAGATGGGTTTTGTAGACCACCAAAGTCGGCGGTCCGACTATCTGTTGGAGATCGGACAGAGAGAGGGTTTTCCTTTAGGACCGAGAGCATTTTTCTTGAACTTGAACCATTCGGAGATCTGTTTTTCATTATCTGGAATAGAGAGAGAGAACTTGAAACAATACAGAAGTATTGAGAGGGTGTATAATTATCCAGTGTATGCAATTGGCCCACCCAGGGTATTCCCTCTAAATCTATCCAAACACTTGTTAAAATTGTTAAATCCATCCTACCAATTGGCCCACCCAGTTTTAACAATTACTTTAAACAATTAGTTTAAATATAAGATAATGTAGTTTAAATAAGATAATTTAGTTTAAACAATATTTCTTACTGTAATAGATAATGTAGTTTAAACAATTTTAAAATAAAATCAAAATATTTTATCCTCAAATGTTATATTTAAGATAAAAAAAATTTTAACTTCTAATATAGTTCAAATATATTTATGTATTTATTGTGGATTTATTTTATTTATTATGTATTTATTGTAATTATAATGAAATTTATCTATTTTGTTCATTAAAATATTAAATTAGGGGCAATTAAGTCATTTGTCCTCTTATCCACCCTCTAAATCCCCCTTCTCAAAATACCATCCAAACACTTCATTTTCAAATCCACCCTTCTTGGGAGGTGGGCCCACCATCATTACAAATCCAGTAATCCACCCTCATTATAAATCCACCCAAAATCATCTCCGGCATCCAAACGGGGCGTCAGTCTCTTAACCCCGTCCCAAGTCCCAAGTCCCAAGTCCCAACCCTAACCCATACGGCATACCCAGTAACCCTTACCCCGGCGGCCGGCGACGACTCACCCCTTCTCTCTCTCTCTCTCTCTCTCTCTCTCTCTCTCTCTCTCTCTCTCTCTCTCTCTCTCTCTCTCTCTCTCTCTCTCTCATCTAATCATCTTGATCGAGTCTTGGAGATTAGATCAACTGATCAAGACATCAAGTCTTCGAGATTGATTGTTCGATCATCTGATCAAGACATCAAGTCTTCAAGATATTTTGATTGAGTTCGATTGTTCGAGTCTTCGAGAAAGATTCGAGCACTGTTTGGATCTTTATGGTAGCAACTAGCAACAACCAACTTCAAGTTTTTGGTTAAATGGTACTCCTAAATCCTAATATGCAAATGTATACAACAGTGTATATATGTACATACACTGCAACTGATTTGCGGTTCTTCCATTTTTTTACGCAGGTAGATGAAGCCAGGTACAATGATTAAATGACCAATGTTTCATCGAAGAGAATAAGACAAGCCTCCCAAAGGTACCGCAGACCGCAGTTTTCCTGTTCTTCAATGTATTTGACCTACTCCTTTTTTTGCTAACAAATGGAAAAATATACACGCACATACGATTTGTGGTTAGATTTGTCTGGTTCTCTGCCTTCTGCGGCCCTATTTTGACTCGATTGGTTCTATTATGACTCGCATGCCAAAGGTATAAAATCTAAACATGTTCTCTGCCTTCTGCGGCTCTGCCCCTTTGCCTTTATGTTCATTGTGTCAAGTTTCAACTCAATTGGTGGTTATTGTCGATTAATGGGAGTTCGATTGGCTTGTGGGCTTGTTGCTGTGCATGTGATTTTATGGTACTTATTTGGTGGTTGCTATGGTACTTATTTGCTTTTTGTGTGGTTGTATTTTTGTCTTGTAGATGGATGTATCTCGGGTTACTAAAATTGGGTCTAATACGATTGATATTGATATGGATAATGAGATTGATGACGACCCCATCTTAGGGAATAATGAGGAAAAAGAACCTCCAAAAAAGAGATCAAAAGCTAAGAATTCCTCCTTTGTATGTGACCATTTTACAAAAAAAAACCTAGCCCAAGGTACTACCACCGAATTACAAGGAGAAGGCTACTTGTAACTATTGTGGAAATGAATTTACTTGTAATTCCGATAATAATGGGACATCGTCAATGAGAACCCATCTTGTTAAAAGATGTAGAGAATATGAGCTTAGCGAATGGTATATGAAGAAGCATGGGGGGATAAGAGGCAAAAAACCCTAGGGTTTGAACCCGTTGTTGTAGGAGATACGGCTCCAAAGCTCACCGCCATAAGCTTTAGTGCGGAGGCATGTAGAAAGGCCTTGGTTGAAATGATTATTATTGATGAATTGCCATTCCGTTTCGTTGAGGGTCAAGGTTTTAGGAGGTTTATGCATGTGGTGCAACCAAAGTGGACCAAAATCCCATCTAGAGTAACGGTTGCAAGAGATTGTTTGCAATTGTTTAAACATGGGAAACAAGCTTTGAAGAAAGTGTTTAAGAATCAACGGGTTTGTCTTACCACAGACACTTGGACTTCTCTTCAAAATCTTAACTATATGTGTCTTACGGCCCACTTCATTGATGGTGATTGGAAACTACATAAAAAAATTATTAACTTTTGTTTAGTTCCAAATCACAAAGGCGAGACACTTGGTAAGGAGGTAGAAAGACATTTGGTGGGATGGGGTTTTGATAAAATCTTGACACTCACAATTGATAATGCAAGCTCCAATAATGGCATAATTGATTACTTGAAGAAGAAGACAATGAAAAGAGACTCCACTATTCTAGACCATGAGTTTTTACATGTTAGGTGTTGTGCTCATATATTGAATTTGGTTGTCCGTAAGGGGTTGAAAGAGGATGACGTGTCAATTGCAAGGGTGCGCAATATTGTGAGATATGTGAGATCGTCACCCCAAAGGTATAGAAAGTTTACTTGTGCCTTGTTTAGATGTGCCCACTCGTTGGAACTCAACTTTCTTTATGTTGGAAAGAGCTGTGATTTATCAAAAAGCATTTGAGAGATTGGAAGAGGAAGATGGTCTAAATGTTGTCATGGGTGTTAGAGATGATGTGGTTAGTGTAGTAGACCATGAAAATGCGTTTGAAAAATGTGTTGGAAGGGGAAGTAATTGGTGGGGGAAGCGAGAGAGGGAAAGGGAAGGGGAGAGGGAGAGAGCTTGGTACTCCTACTAGTGATGATTGGAATATTGTGGCAATGTATGTTGAAATTCTTAGAACATTTTACATTGTAACCGAGAGATTATCGGGTTCTTTGTATGTGACTTGCAATACATTTTACAAAGAGGTCACAACCATTAAAAATGCAATCGCGAAAATGGAATTGAGTGATGATCCAAAGTTGTTGATATTGGCTAAGGGCATGCACTTGAGTTTGACAAATATTGGGGTAAGTATGACAAAATTAACCAATTCTTGTTGTATGCTAATGTTCTTTGTTAGAGTAGTTTATTAATATTGTTCTATAGTGTCTTTGTCCCACATTGACTAGTCAGGTAATGTGTCTAGTCATTTCACAATATAAATAAAGGTTCTATGTGTAGGAGTTAATTTAACACCCTTACACTTCTCTCTCTCTCTCTCTCTCTCTCTCTCTCTCTCTCACAAACAACATGGTATCAGAGCACCCTTTACACTAATCCCTTCACCTAAAAAAAAAAACCTTCAGCCATAACAACCCAACAAAGACTAATGGAACATACGGTCATACCCGAAGCAACAAATCGGCAGCAGCAGACCCAGACAGCATCGATGACTACTAGAGAACACAAATTGACAGCAAATTGATGTCAGAGACATGTGATTCAAATGATTTCGATCACTTCTTGCGAGTACAGAGGTATGTTCGAAAATACCTCTGATACCATGTTAAAGCATCCAATTCAAAACCAATTGGCAATGAGTGGAGAGGCCGCCTAAGCTCATATACTAGCTTTGGAGGTTATAATTAACCAATGTGGGACAAACTCTAACATTCTTGATCCCCGTTACAAATTTGAGTATGTGAGATGGAGCTTGAGAAAGTACCTAACAGAAAGGGAGGTTGAAAGCAAGGTTGTTGAGATTAAGGAAGGGATGAAAAGGGTTTATAATTGGTATGAGAAGAGGAGTATTGAGCATGAGGAGAAGAATGTTGATGAGTCTAGAAATAAGGAGAAGAATGCAACGCGGGTTATGGATTTGAGTGAGACATTGGATTCGGAATTTGATCAACACATGGAAAAAGAGACTAATATGGTGAGCAAATCGGAGTTAGAGAGGTATTGGTTGGAGGCTATGGAAGATCGAAAAAATGAGAAGTTTGATCTCTTGACTTGGTGGTCCACTATTGTTCAAGGTATCGCATTCTCTCTCAAATGGCACGGGACATTCTAGCTATTCTGGTGTCTACCGTTTCATCCGAATCCGCTTTTAGCACCGGAGGATGTATTCTTGATCCATACCGGATCTCTCTTTCTCCCCAAATGGTGGAGGCCCTTATTTGTGCTCAAAATTGGTTGAGGTATCCATGTCAAATTTCTCTTAGAGATCAACTAGATGAGATTGAGGAACTTGAATCGGGTACTACTCTTTAACTATAGTTTGTTTGAGTTTTGTTTTTAGTATTTCATGATCTAACTTGTTTCATGTTCTATGTTTTTGTTATTTTTTAGTGGTTTCGGAAGCATTTGAGGACTCATGTGTCACCGAGTTATAGGTAAAGCTATGGTGAATTTCTTCTTCTAATTGGTACATTATCATGTTAACTTCCTGTTATTGAAATCTGAGTTTTGTGTTTCCAGGTCGGTGATATACTAGACACTAATGAGTCATTGTAGTGGGGATTGGAAACCACCATTGGGAGAATGGTATGGTTATGAGGTGTCTCTATCTTCTCATCTCTTTTGATTGATTTTGCCGATTGCTGGAAGTTTCAACTTTTAATACCAGAAAACCTGAGATGTGATTGGAGAAAACCTTTGAACATGCTAATGTGCTTCAATTATCTCATATAGTAATCCAATTTGTCCAGAATTACAGAATCAATAATTATACACTCCTCATGTTGTATCCTGAGATAAAACTTCTTTGATGCTAATCAGAGTAATTTGTTTTGTTACTTTCATACCAGGGTGATCGGATTAGCATGGGTTTGCAGTTACAAAATCATGAAACCACAACCAAAGGCATTTCCAAGTTGCTTGGAAGTTCAGGAGCAGCTGAATCTTATCTAGCGAGCTGCATGTACCTGGTCGGAATGATTACATTAACAACTACTTATTACCAGAGTCTTTACAATTCATAAAGCAATGGAGAGTTATGGGGACTACTCACTTGGAGAATTGTTGTGTACTTGTGTTTGATTTCTGTAATGTTCTAGTACTTTATTGTTGTGTACTTGTGTTTAAAACTTTGAATTGCTACAAGCCTACTACCATGATTTGTAGTTGTAATGTTGTAAACTTGTAATTGTATGGACCTGATGGAGTGATGGCTAAGGTATCCAGGTGAAGCCTTGTGAGGGCTTGCTAATGCTAGTTGCTGCCCTTTTTTTGTTAACCTTTTATTGGGTTCTTATAATTGAATGGGCTCTTATAACTTTTTTTTTCTTTTTCTTTTAATTGGGCTGTATAACTCTTTTTTTTTCTTTTTATTGGGCCCTTATAATTGAATGGGCCAGCCTAATGTCTAGGTGGGCTTAAATTTGAATGGGCTTAATGAGCCTAGAATCGCAGAATCGCAGAATGGCCTAGAATGGGCTTAAATTTGGCCCAAAATCGCAGCCCAATGAGCCCATCAATAAGAACCGAACCGGGAGTGGAATCGGACCGAACCGGTTACTAAAAAATCGGTTTCGGTTCCATACCCTTCCAGAATCGGTTTTACTCGGTTCAGTCAAATTCCCTCCCGAACCGGACCGAACCGAACCGGTTACACCCCTAAAATGATCGCAAGGAAAACCTCAAAAACATTGGTTGAATACCGAATTGGAGGACTAGTTTTCGGACTACGAAGGATCTCTCGCGCAAGGCTGGAGGCCCAATACATAGATGTCGGTAGGAAGAATTTGCAATGTGCAACTTAAGATGAAAGAACTATGAGGACCAAATTTTATTTTATTTTATTGGGTAAATCAGCTTTGAAATAAAGAGGGGCTAAGCAAATATACAGCATACAAGGGGCATACCCCAGGGAGGACAAAAAAGAAAAGAAAAGATAGGGAGGCTAAACGGCTACAAAGAAATATATACAATAACATGGGGGGAGATAAGCAGGTGTTTCTGCTCCATCTAATAGATGAGGACCAAATTTGCAGAAAAGAATTAGCACTTTAATATTTTGGTAACATAATCTATTAATGAGGGGCAAATTTGCACTCCTTTTACTTTTTTTGGTAACATAAACCATTAAGAGAATTTCACACATTGATTTCTTAATTTGAAAAATGATTTGTTTTGTGTTGTTGTAACATAACATTGACAAAAGGAAGTGCTCTAATGTTCCTAATCCGTCTGTTTGAACAAGATCATCACCTTAACATACTAACCCAAATTGTAAGGTTTCAAAGCTTTATTAAATATCACTCTTTTTGTAGTATTATCATCCTAGCTAACTTATTATTGCGTTTTACGAGACAAGTCATTCTCTGACAATACGTCAACTTAAAATTCGACTTAAGCAAATTCCGAACTTAAGTTAGGAGTTGGAACAGTACTTAATACATTCTCCAACATTCATCACTTGTAGAATTTAACTTGTTCGCGTCGAATTATAGAGCCTAAAATGTTCATCGCATGTATCTCATTATGTATAACTTTCCTTTGGATTTGAACTTTGACAATTGGTACAGAAATAGAAGGAGATTGTAAAATTTGAATTTTCAAGAAACCTAAAGTAGCTGCACATTAACTTTAGCCCCAAGGTCGACACCGATAGAAAACAAATACAATACGAACACCAATTTTAGGAAGTCCACAAATGACAAAACATATACTCCCTCCATCTCAAAAAAAAAAAAAAGTCCAAAAGCACTATCTACACTTTTCATAAAATTATTTGCATTTTTTTTATTTAGAATGCTTTGTATATGCAATATGAATCTTGTTTGATAAATTTTATTTAATTTTGTTAACTAAAGTTTTTAAAATCCTAAAAATACTACTATAAATTATCAAATGTAAACATGTTTTTCAAAAGTGTGAATAATATTTTTGGGAGCTTGAACCCTGTCTACCACTAAGGGAGGCATTGAGCCATACTATTGAGCTAAGAGCTTGTTGGCGTTTATCCCAATTGATGTAGGAAGTCATAATAGGAAGCTTAATTTTTAATTACTGTTGTTTAGGGATCATATCCTACTTTGCTAGTAAACTGTCTTGAAAATCTGTTCTTTCACTCCTTTCTGAAACATGTCTCTTCCCAATCGACCGATAAGATAGACTAAATCATAAACTTGCCTTTGTTTTGCCTTGCTTGGTTGGCATAGCGTTGTTCCGTTGTTGGATTGGGTTTGTGCGTTAGTGGCACATCATTGTCCAAGTTTTCTTGGTTGTTGTTTGATGTGTAGTCTGGTCTTGTAACCTGATCTTGTGCTAATGGAATATCAACTATTTCCTTGTCAAAAAAAAAAAAAATGCCTTTTTTCTTCTGTTTCTTGAAAATCTGTCCATGGAATTTTTTTTTTTATTAGCAAATCAAGAGAATTCTTTTCTTTATCAGATATTCAGATACAAGGACATACTATAGCCATCGAACCTAGGTGGGAGGGGAGGGTAGGGTTTGGTTCTTGAATGCTGATGTATTGTCTGGGCAAGGGGTTCCCAACCATGTGCTTCATTTGCCACCTCAGATTGGTGTGCATTTAGGGTGCACATGTGGTGTACCCATATCATTTTCCGTTCCCAACCATTGCGCCATCCCTTTTGATGCAGTTATGTTAGAAATCCTTCATTTCCCAAGCGCTGCAAGCGCAATCTACCCATTTGTCTCGTCCTATAATCTCCTTCACTCCCATGTTTGGTTAGATTACTATTTACTTGACAGCATATTCTATCACATCCCACTAAATCGTTTGAATCCTTTTTTTATCAGCAACAAAAAAATTACTCCTATTAAAGAAGCTCAACGAAAGTTACATCAAGCGAGAGAAAAAAACATCCAACTAAAGGTTGGAGCACCAAAAGGGCAAAGCCCTTACACCCATTTACCGAATACCGGCAAAGGAAACACCACCCTCGTCATCAAAGGCTTCGTCATCAAAGGCTAATGAAGGTTAAATCGCTTGAATACTTCTGCAGCTGCCTTGACAAAGCTGCAATAATCTCAAACAACAATACCATAGATACAATGCAATAATCTCAAATCCGGACTATTAATTTCTAAGATGAACAACCGGGATGTGTCGAAGTACATTTGGGGTGCTTGTGGTGGTATACCCATAACATTTTCAAAATATTAATCCGCATGGTACCATGTTTCTTGAACAAGGGACTATGATGGACAGGAACGTCAGTTCCATATCCATTATTCTTTGGGTCTCTACGAGGGTCATCGTACCAGTTGTGAGGAAATTTACTGGCAATGAGAGGATTCTCAGAGTTACAGAAAAAGGCAACATGAGGCTTCTATTAGAATAAATGTATCCTTCTGGGCTTGCATGTTTCCCTCCAAGCTCAGCGTAGATGTCCGTAGCAAATGTAAGAAATCATTCGAAAGTTCTTGTTCTTTGCATTCAAGTGTGGCTTATTCAGGGAACCAAATCATCTCTTTCACTAAACCAGATCTCACAAGTCACAAAATCACCTCCTCGCCATTGATGTAGTTGGCGTCCCATTTTAGCAATAGTAAAAATTCTTGTTTTACTACTCCTACTTCCAAAATCAAACATTCAAATCAACACGAGCTTTGTTATGTACACAACACAGTTCAAAAACACCAGACATTTTAACAATCTAACGTGGAAATAAAATGTGAAAAAAACAAATAATTTTATATCGATAAAGTGGTTTAAATCAAATCAATTACTTATGGCAAAGAATGTTAATGATCCATTCATATATAAATGAACTTGGGCCTCTCAAAAAGGCTGTTAATTTTTCTATTTGAGAAGTCATTACAAGGGTTCTATAACTCAGTTTAGATAAAATTAGTTCCAGAATTAAAAAATTCCCCCAAAAAATGTCCAGCTTGTTAGAATTCAATGGTTGATTTGCTTTCATACAAGTGCAAATTGGTAAAACAAATAAAAGACAAAAACAAAATTACTGCCTATGCAAATTTCGCACACAACCAAATAAAACATTGAATCAGAAACGTGGCCTCAGAATTGCAGAATAACATCAAGGCTTTGTGAAAGCCATTCAGTCCCGAAAGATGGTGATCTTATTTAACTGATGTCCTCACTGGCCAAATCCAACCAAGAAAATACATGTATACTTAACTAAGTTAATTTGTGTGAACAGCACGCGAAGAGTGAAGACATGTGCTTGTGATTTTGAGAGGGAATGTTATGTAATTCTCATGGCCAATCCCAAATGGTAAAGGCAGGAACCCCGCTACCCAAGGCAATAGGATATGAGAATTCCTCCCGTCGGTAACGGGAAACTCCGAGTAATAGGAGTCTCAACCGCTTTAGCACCGACGACAGGTTGATCTGCGACGATTCATTCTTGGAATGTACGAACACAGACATTAGTTCGCTCCAAAATTTATCCGAATCGTCGCATCAGGCTGTCAAATTTCGATAGATAGGTATTTCTTTCTGCCTAAGGGGAAAACAGAATTGAGCCCATCACAACTTATAATTGAAATAAAAAGCCCAGTACGTATCAATATCAATGAAAGAATCACATTGCTAATAACAAAAACAAAAGGCAAGAACACATAAGAGATGTTTGATCTGAATGTTGTACGGCCAAATGCAACTTTTAACTAAATGCATATGGGATTATGAATTCTGTATATCCATGTAAACTCAAAAAGAAACCCAGAAAAAAGTAAACCAAAAAATGCTAATTCTATTATTTGTAAGAGTGGAATAATAATGTCTCAGACATCCAAGGAAGGATAAAAGCAGCATTAGCTCTCAAGCCTGGCGAAGGCGAAAGCTCTTAGGCGGCCACTGCGAATGTTTTGAGAAACAAGCCTTTGGATTTGTCATCATCAACACATAGCAATAAAACATGCTCATCAATTTTGGAAAACTATTGATAACATCTACTGCATATAACATCAAAGCCAAGTCAAGGATTGAAAATTGCATACGAAATAAGAATTTATTACTCAAAAATATATATGCCAAAAAAACCAAGGAAAGCCAATATGAAGTTGAATCTCAGACATCCAAGGAAGGAATGAAGCAGCATAAGCTCTCAAGCCCGGCGAGGCGAAAGCTATATCAGGCGGCCACTGCGAATGTTTCTGAGAAACAAGCCTTTGGATTTCTCATCATAGACACTAATAACACTGGATTAGGGCAAAAAATAACAAGAAATCGGGGCCCAAATTGCACATAACTTCATCAACTACGAAAAAATAAACTTTAAAATAGCTCGATTCAATATGAACTATACGAGTATGCGTATGAGAGGGAGACGAACACAGGGGGAGACGGAGGAGGCAGAGAGTGTCGATTGTTTATATAGAGAAGGGTTTAGGTCTTTTAGGGTTTGGGGCAAAAATTGACGGTTGCGATAGAGGGGAACGTGGCTCAGTAATCAACGGTTGCGATAGAGTAAAGTGGAGCTCGATAAATGATAATCAACGGTTGCCATGGGTTTAGGAGTACGACTATTTTTTTTCCTTTCCGTCCACGCACATTCAGGATCCGGGGTTGCTGTGCATCCCCATGCAGAGCACCGTGATGTGCGGCGCCGCGCCAGCATATTTCCAACAATCAGAGACGTTTACTGCGTAGAGTTTGTCGAATACTACAAGAGTACCAAAAATTAACTCGATCGGATATCGTTAATTACCTTATTGGAATACAAATAACTTGAAAAATAATGGGTTCAATGGTTTTGATCTAGTGTTTTTGTCCATTTGTGTTCCATTTCTTTTCAATGTATTTGTATTCCAATGACGCACTTAACGATATCCGATCGAGTTGATTTTTCGTACACTTGTAGTATTCGACGACCTCTACGCAGTGAACGTCTCTGATCATCGGAAGGATGCCGGCACGGCTGCACCGTAGGTGCACAACACATTGTGCAACACAAGGTTATGCAACACCTCCCTAGGTCCATACATGATACACTATTTTTTTTTTCCGCCATTGGATGATTAGAGCATTTCCAAATGGTTATCTAATGTATTTGCAGTATGTGCTAATACAATTAGCAAATTGGTAAGTTTTTTTTAAGTTTTGGTGGGTGAGTTATCTTATGTTCTAGAGAGTGCTAATTTAGGAGTTTGTTAGAGTGTGCAAATTTGGAGAACTACTTACAATAATCAATAATGCTACTCTTACAATAATGCTACTCTTACAGCCTCTCAGTTACACCCTTCTACGCCCCGCTTGGGTGGCATGTGGGCCCCACACATGGCCCGCCCACTTAACCCCTAAAAAAAAGGGAAATCAAAATTTCAAAACTGTCAACCTGAAGCGAGAGAGAGAGAGAGAGAGAGAGAGAGAGAAGATATGATCGCGAACCACTGGCGATCGCGAAGCACCACCATCACCAACCACCACCATGGAAGAGAACCAGACGGGCTCTCTCTTGAATGCTTCGAACTAGACACCAATGTCTCTCTCTCTCTCTCAATTAAGAAGCAACATTTTCATAACCGAAGCTTGGAAAAGAACTACTGGTTCTTCCAATCTCGAAATATTGTTGGCGACGTGACAACTACAGACGTTCTCGATTGCCGTCGATTTTGGGTTGGGTGGAGAAGAGCGGCCAAAAATCAGATTTTGGGAGGTGGGTGTCATTGGTTTAGGGTAATATAGAAAAATGTGTTTTAATATAAGTAGGGGTATTATTGGGGTTTTTTCAAATTTTAGGATGATAATATAATGATTCAAACTCACTATGAGAGAGACTTAAACAGAGTCCCCAAACAAGATGGTTATTTTATTTTCTCTAGTTTTAACATAATCCTAGTATAACTATACTAGTGGGATACTTATGGAAACACACATTTGAACACATTTTTTAGAAAGTCCATTGAAGATGCTCTTACAAGTATCTTACGACTTGTTCCACAAACTGTATTTTTTATTAAAACTATATTTTTTATTAAAACTATATTTTACTTCTTTTTTTTTCACTTTTGGATTGATGTATTGTGAGAGAATGACTTGTCTCGTAGAGCGTAAAATGATAGTTTGGAAGAATAGACAATTTCTAAAACAATAGTAGTGTTATACTACTACGATGGCCAACCTGCTGTCTACAACAATCAAAAACTAGATCCTTCAGGCTCCAAAAGAACACTACATAAGCATTGAGCCAAAACCCAATGTAACATACACATTCTTCTGGAAGACGTACGTCAGCACATGGAAGCAATAACCCGTAAACATTGTTTCTTTTTCTTTTTCACAAAAATCAATATCTCTAATTACAAATACTGGGATTTTTTTTTACAATTAGTGAAATTTAAAGTCCAGTCAAATGCACGGAAGTATGTGATGTCTAACACAAGGCTACCAATCCACTTGCATCCCTTAAACATTGTTGCGCAAAATATTATATTTTCAATATTTTAAATCAATAAAAACGTGTGAGAATAATTTAAAAATATTTAAATAGGAACAAAAAATCCGGTAAAACGGCCCAAAGACACTAACACATTGCAAAATTTTCCTTTTGGAAGTCTTTTGAATTTAATGACATTTTAGAAGTTTCTGGTTATGAATTTAATGACATTTCATATTTCGTTCGCCGAGACTTACGACTAATTAATTCAAAAAATTTGATGCATATCGACCAATTTTTTTAAAAATAATTACCAAGAGATGACGATAACAATACCATTTTTTTTTCCAAACACACCCTCCCCAATGAAAATAGAAAGTGAAACTTGGAAAAATCCTGGCTTTCGTTATTTTGAAAATTTAGCAAATAAGAGATTAGTGCGATGAGAGGACAATTTCCTTTATAAAACATAAATTCTGAAAATTATTTGCCAGATTTTGAGATTCTCCTTTTCAGAATTAGTGAGGATTGTTTTTACCAAAAAATTTGACCATATATTCTCGGATTTTGCAAATTTTGAAAAGCTAAAAATTGAATGAAATTTGGAAAAAATTAGAGCTGGGTGTGGGTAGCTATTAGATAAACTGCAGCTTAATCATAATTTCACAACTATGTTATTTATCTACTTCTACTAAAATGTAAAATCTAGAATCTGAAGTTAAAATATAAAACATGTATCCACAACTATCTCAAAGACGCTCAGAGTATGTTTGAAAAACTTAAATAACAAGATAATAAATAAAATTATACTCTACTTGTCAACAAAATTTAGTCCATCTCTAGGAATTCTAACTTTTTAAAAGAACATAATCATTGAAACTTTGAAAAGTATAAAGTTTTTAAAACTTTTCTTCCATTTTGAATGTAGAGAAATACTAATCACTTCATGAGAGAAAGGGTAAAAAAAGAAAAATTCTTAGTTTTTATCTCGACTTGCGAAGATGAACAGTGATTTATGGAACAACTAAAAGTGTAACGATGGACATAAGTACGGGTCGGGGAAGTAAAATTCGAGGGTGTTTGGAAGCCACTTTTTTGTATTTTCATTTTTTTTTAGCTTTTCTACCTCTTGTTGTTTGGGAGGCAAAAGCGAAAGCACATTTTTAAAAAATTCATTCTTATTTTTTGATGAAGGAGAAGAGAAGTCAAAAGTATGCTGAAGGTACTTTTCCCATTCTCATTTTTCACTTTTCTCATTTTGGTATATATAAAAGACCTACAAAATGTATAGCACACATATTTCTCAAACACTACTCCTGTTGCAAAATATATTATGTACATTTCTTCCAAACACTCTGTTGATTCAATAATACATTTTGACCATAATCCAAAAAGCCAAAATGCAAAATCTAAAAAGTCAAAAAACAAGGCTCCCAAACACTATTCTAAGCAAGTGGTGGCTAGCTCATGCAGTAGAGTTCTTAGATGCCCCATTGTATTCCGGGATCGAGTCTCATTTCCCCCACGTAATAGATTAGGAATGACGAATGACAAAAAAAAAAACACTCTTCTAGGTTTACTAGTTGGGTAAATTTCACTGACCTCCTTGAGATTTCTAACAATAACAGATACCTCTCCTCACGTTTAAAAAAATTCAGATACCTCTCCTCTATTTTACTTGTCAGTTGCAGATTCCCCCATGTCATTAGGTGTCCGTTACCAAATGACTTAAATCGCTGACATCATCAACTAAACCTATTTTGTTACCTATTTTACCTTTGTCGAATGATAAGATGACATGAATGCCCTTCCAAACTTAATTTGAAAGACAATGACCCTGTTCGTTTCTCAATTTAGTTTTAGTTTTAGTTTTGATGACATCATCATTTCCCTCATTTCTCTCTCTATCTCTCTCCACTCATTACACCTGCTGACATCATCAAAACTAAACTAAACTATCTAACCAAACACAACCATTAACGTCCCTAATCACGATTTTTTAAAAGAGTTTTATACATATATATGCATCCCGTTTTAAAATAAAATACATTTATATAATTGTTTTAAAATATGCATGTACAACTATTATTTTTGTTTGTGAAGCTTCAAAAAGAAAATTTAATTTTTTCTAAGTCACATACATATGTAGGTATTGACACAAAGGAATTTAGAGTCCCTTTCCCTTTGTACGATGCTTCAATTTTTTTTGGCAAAGAATAACAAAATATTTCCAAATATATGCTTTAAATTAAGGTAATTTACTTATTTTATACCAGAATCCCATGCCATGTATTTGTACACCAAATTAAAATGCTATTAATTTTTTATTTCAAATATATGGCTTTAAACTAATTCTAGTGCGCAACTTTGTTACTTATGAAAACAAAAAGAACTAATGGGTATCATGATGTCTAAGACAAGTGAGCAACACATTTTAGATAAAAATAAAATACTCTAGTGCATAATTTTTTACTTTGCGCTGAGATGAATGTCTTAATTTGTTGTTTAAGTTATTAAATACTTCAAATTATTAAAAATGTCAATTTCTTTTCACAAAAATAAATCACGTGTCTTTATACAAGAGTTGGCTTTACATATAACAGTTGATAACATATTAGTTCATTGTTTAATTAATTTTTTTTTGGCTTGTTAGTGAAAGGAAAAAAAATCAAAAGTTGAAGAAATAAAAAAAAAAGTTTTTTAGGGGAAGTATCTGTTATTATTATAAACCTCAAATGAGGTAAATGAAGGGGAAAAAAAGTAAATTAACATTTTTCGAACAAAAGCTAGCCAACAAGACTGGCAAGAGAGGTCAGTGTAATTTTAGAAACGCGAGGGGAGGTATCTGTTGTTGTCAGAAACCCGAGAGGAGGTAAGTGAATTTTACACTTATTAGTTTTGAATGCCAATAGTTTAAGGGGCGTAAGTGTTCAAAGAATGAAATCCAGGGGTGCATGTGAGAACGGCCCATTTTAGTGTTACTCCTCAAGGTTCTGAATACCGTATCGGCTAGAGTACCGGTTTTCCTATTGGTACGGTACGGTACCGGTACCGGCCGATACCGGGTACCGTATCGGATTTGCCGCAACTATATATTTATAAATATATATATTGAGAAAGAGGGTTCAAGAGACATAAAATTTGTCACAGAATATGACATTTTCAATCCCATTTTCTTAAAAACCAAGGTTCCCCCTTAAACCCACTTAATTTTAGTACATATTTGTTGCATTTGATGTTTGGTAGTGATAGAAGTTGAACCCATGCATCACAAACCCTTTTTAAAAAACATGCCATGTTTTTTTTATAATCTCCCCGTTCAGAAATCATAGTTTTTGGGTCACATCGGTACCAAATTAGAAAAAGTGTGTAACTACAATGTTGTAGATCTTGAAATTCTCTTAAATTTTGATATATAACTTGCCTTGATCGGAGTTCGGAGTAAAAAGTTATGGCCGGAACAAAGCACTTTCGGAGTAAAAAGTGTAACTACAATGTTGTAGTCTAGGTTTCTTGCTAGGGGATAGTTGACTGTGGTTTGGGTTGTTTCGTTATGGTCAGATATTTTGTGGGCTTATCGTAATGTTAACCCTGCTCTTTGCCCGGTGATGGATATTGGGGGCCTTGACTATCCCAGGTTTGGGGGTTGAATTGCTGAGAATTGGTTGGCCTGGATTTCCAACCTAGTTGTTAAGGGTTCTGTGTCCTGTATTTATCAGGTAAGCAATACTAACATATGGAAATCTTTGTTCTGTTCTACCTATGCAGTCAATCTATTTGGTTTCTGATGATTTATTTTGGTGTTTGAACACTTGTATCTTTGTTTTAGGCATAGTCTAAGGTGTATTGATCAATGTTTTCAAAGGATAAATTGAGGCTGGCCGTGAGCACCATATCAAGGCTAGCTATCGAAAGATGCTTTGGGCCCTTCAAATTTGTCCCTTACGCTCCAAATGCCTACTTCTTGTCCATGGATTGTCCGTACAAGATGCACTTTTTTTACCCATTTTTATGCATTTCGTGTAAGGCGTACGCTTTTGAGGAATAGATGGCTTATAGGTGTTCACACTCTCAAGTCTCATCCTCTTCTCAACTTATCAAACTTTGCTTGAAGTGAGAGTGCCCATTTGTATGTCTTTTTTCTTGAAAATTGGTGCTTTGGTTTAATATTTGGAAATTGGTGTATTTGGTTGGGTTTTTTATTGGTGTCTTGACTGTGTTTGTGGGTATCTCTGTTTTCAGCAGAATCCAGTTTGTTTAGATGAATTTAGACGGTTTGTTTTGAAACATTTATGGTTCTAAACTTCTAACTTCTAAGGGTAGGCTTGTAAGTTTTGAATGTCTAAATTTTGGGGCTTCGTATCGAGGGTTTCTTGATACATATGGCTTTTTTGTGCAGCCTGATTATTGGGGATCAGTCATATTGAGTCATTGACGCCCTTTTGGGGAAGCAAGTTACAGAAGTAGATACTTTGTTCTAGTGAATTGTGGTGCTCCTGTTTGTGGTGGCATAGATTTTCTGATAGTGTACTTTCATGAGTAAGTCACAGTTAGTCTCACGGGTTGCATGGTGTGGAACTTCTAACATCGGAGTTTGATGTAGAAGCATATCTTATTCTTCTTTTGGATGCTTATACAAGAAAGAAAACAAAATTGGATGAAACCTTTTCTTTGATGCTTGTTAGTGTTCTTACATGGGCATGGGCCTCAGTTTGCAGGTTCTGTTGATGTTAGGTAATTGCATCATCACTTGTTGTCCTGAACTGTTATTCAAAGCTTATTGTATATAAGTGCCATGAGTCTTGTTTACTGGGCTTATTCTCATGCAGGCAACTGTTCTTACCTTTGATTCTCCCTCGGAAAAAGAACAGTTCTTTGAGATAAATAGGAAGTTCTTGTTTTGTTTTAGGTTTATTTTTGCCACACTCGCATCACAAAACCTGGTGTTCCATTTTTATGGCCAAATGTAGCAGTAAAAGATATTGGGTTTTGGATCAACACTTAAAAAACTTGTTATGATACGCATTTCTACATGTAATTTTAGTTGTATGCTGTGCTATCTTAGAATATTATGGTACTTCAATAATCTGAAGCCAATTTTTCCTTTGGATGAAAATGGACATTTACTTGTTGGTTTTAAGCGATTTCATTGAATAGAGAATGGTTGTGATTTGGGATTGTTAGGATGGTTTGCGGGATTGTTAGGATGGTAACTAAGTGAAAATAGAAATGACTAGAAGTCTAGAACCTCTCTGTGTGCATATACGAAAAACAAAAAATTTAAGATGCGGGTTTGACTATGCATCGAATGAGATCTTTCAACAATGCTTAGCTTGAGCCTCTGCACGAATGCCTGAAAGTTTTTTCCTGCTAAATTCCTTAATTACTCCCTAGTTATCGATATCTCTGTTGCTCTTGTTTTTTGTTTTTTCGTTAATGAGTTTCTTTGTTGCTTATGATAATGATAATATATACAAAGCTCAGGCTATTCACCATCACATCTTTTTCAATAGCTTACGACCACAATTTATATTCAATGAACTCAGTTACAATTATGGGGTGCGTCCAAGTGTCGGTTGTTCCCAACTTAAATCTCCACTTCTTTTGTATAGAATACAGTGTAATATTCTTGGCAACATTGGGTAGATTACTTTTAGATGCACTTGTTTGTTAACTGATAATCAAGAAAGCAGAGAATTTGTATTCCTCATCTGCGGGAAACTTTACAATTGCTTATTTCTAGCTAATTTGAGCTTCGATTTTTTCTTCTTCTTGAAATGTTAGAAACCAGAGTAGAATAGTGTCTGATTAGGTGTGGCCGTGCACATGTGACACCCATACTGCCAAGCATCGAGTGTCTAGCACGAGTACTTACATTTAGAAGTTCTCACACAAGAGACAAATATGATTATCAGGACACATGAATGAAAAAGGATGCGGTAAACCTCAACATGGTGGAAATTATATGTCATAACGAATTCCAAGGTTTCAGTTGAAGGCTGAACATGTTTGCTTGATTCAGTTTTGAAACTCTTATTGCGTTTTAGCGACCTTAAATAGCGACCTTAAATTTTGCATTCGAATGTTTTGAGAAACCAGCATAGGTGAAATTGACGAGAAAGCTGGTTTTACTATACCCATTGAAGGTATTGATCAAGTCGTAACGCTTGTCATCATCTCTGCTAGTAGCTTACTGCCCCCAGTTAGAATTCCAATTTTTGTAGGTACATTTGGTTTGATGGCATACTGGAGAAAACTGAGTCTCTCTCTTTTAGTAGTACAAGAAAAAGCATCGCAGATTCGCATTTTTTACACCTTTGAAGAAAGGAAAGACATTTTGAATAAGCACTCAATCACTTGGTCCAACTTGTAAGAGAACATGGCATTGGTGTATAGGAAACGGGGGTGTGCTGTCCGGTGTGTGTGTCATCTGTTTCTCGTTCCAAAGCATTATGCAGGTAAAGCGACGAGAATAACTATGAGCGAAACGAGACATGTCTAATTTAAACATCGGTTGACCAATTAAAAATAGAAGTATGATACCAATTCCTAAGTTTACTAAAAACACACAATGAGGTGTCGGGCCTGTCAGCACGTACTCATTGGCTATACGTCTTAAAACCTAGTGCTTATGCTGCATGCGTACATAATTTAAATTAATTTAAGAATCATTTCAAATTCTAGAAGAGCGACTTTTGGTATTCTGTTATAAACTCTACAAAATCTATTATGATAGAAACACTTCTACAAATACGCATTTGTGTAATTTAAAAATCTATAATCTGAAATTTACAAACAAGAATCTAGAAAATAATTGGAAACACCCCATTCTTCTTCTTCTTCTTCTTTGAAAGTTGAATGCTCATGATGGGACCCGGAGATCCGCTTTCGGTCTCCAAATGAATTTGGGCCCATGTTGCTGAAATTTTAGGATTGGGGAATCCTGCCATGCATCCATCCGGCCGTCCGTTAAGAAAATGCACGGCTCGGATCAAATCCAACTCCATGTGAGAGCCATTGCTTGGATTTGATCTGAGCCGTGCATTTTCACAACGGCCGACCGGATGGGGTGCATGACACAGTGCCATGCACCTAGTGCATAGCAGGGACCCCTTATCCGAAATTTTATAGCTAGCTGTTGAAATCTTATAGCTTAGCTGAACGTTCATGCCTGGAGAGGGATTCCTGCCTTCATTGACAATATGTTTTCTTTGGTTATATTTGCAAAAACAGTGCTTAGGTACCCAAAATATTTACCTATAAACTAAAGATATTGATTATCATCACAACTTGAGTAAGAATAACTTATTTACTTTAGGATTCTTTTGTCAATTCTTGTTTAAAAAATAAGCCCAAAAAAACTTCAAATTGGTGCTTAAACTAAAGATAGAACTAATTGAGATCTATCAAATAAGATCCATATTGCATATAAAATACATTATAGAATGAAAACTACAAAAGTTTTTTAAAAAGCATGCATAACCATAGGAAACAATTAAATTGGGATGGAGGGAGTAATAATCCCATCTCCTTCGCAGTCCAATCCCATCCCCTAAAACCGTTGTCAAACGTGCCAAGCGACGTCCAAGTTAAGGGTCCTAACCACTCTCTCACTTAATCTCACGGTCCAGTGAGAGTCATTTTAAGAGCCCACTGTGGATGCCCTAGACCCCTCCCACATTTTTCTCCCAAGTCCTCTCCTCCTCAAATGGCGGAGCCCTTAGGAGCTGTTTTCCACAGGAAATTCTGTCTATGTCCTGGCAATAATCACAGAGACTTGTACAGATACGGCTTTCTCGGTGATCGAATTAGGGTTTTAAATCTAGAGCCGACTCGGCTGACTCACTTATTCATTCGCCCGATTAACGTCAGACAACAAGCAAAACCAGATCTAGTGGTGGGCAAAAACCCGTATGCGAAGATTGGGAATAATCTTGCGTTGGGGTCTCCGGCTTATGATTCTGGTGGATTCTTCCACTGTTCATGGGTAAGTTTTCTTAGTATGTTGCAGACATATCGCCTCCATTTCCCAGTGATAACGTCTACATTTACTCTTCAATTTTCCCCCTCGTCTGTACATGCTGGATCAGAATGCATTCCACTGCCCAATGATATCGACTACATCACTAGGAAATCATTATTTGAAACTTGCTCATGTGGGGAGAACTTAAGAAAAAAAAATACTATGTTGAAAATTCGCCATAAGAGTCAAGCTGCGGCATTATTAGACTAAATAGTGGAGGCTTTACGTCTTCAGTCTGAAAAGTTGAAAATAAAATTCAGAAGTTCTGGTTTTTGGTATTAATGTAAACGTGTAAAGCATTTCGTCAACGTGATATGCAAATTTTACCACTATTAACATTTGTGTGGTCCACAAAAGAATTTGTCATCTAATTGCAGACATAAAAGTTTTTAAGAATACGAGTTTGAATCCTGGTTGAAATTCATATTGGGAATCACTTATAAACTCTGTTGTATACTGCTCCTCCTTTCTTTGACTTGCCTAGGGAATTAGGACGCTCAATGTAGAGCATCCAAATCCTCTCACTTTCTTGTTTATCCTTGCATCTATTCTGTGAAATATGGGTTGCAGTTCTTCGTATAATTCTTCGAGTTTTAAAAGGTCCCATAGGTTCTGTCTTGCTGTCTATGTCCTGTCAATTCGCCCATGAATACTGTCTTCACACTTTTTTATCTTCTCTGGTAAGAAGTTATTCATGCGTAGTCCACAAAGTTAGCAATTGCGAAGAGCATTAGGTTTCTGTAGTATCCACGTACTTTCAGAAGTAAAGCATAATGCGGTCCTGTCAAGATTCTGCTTAACTTACTTCAGCAAGCAGTGTGTGTTATGGGCCTTATGGCTGGGTCAATCTCTTCCTTCTTCCACCTCACGTGTCCTCTGGGTTGTGAATTTGCAATGCATATATTATTTTACTTCAAATTATATTGCAGCTGAGGTTTTACTTCTGTATGTTTTTCTCTGTTATTTGCGTTGCAGATGCCTTTGTTCTATGTTGCTCTGCTTGTATGGTTTCTTCAGCGCATCCCTTTCAGCTTTGCTTAGGTGCGGACCATCATAATTCTTCACCTTATTTACTGAGATTAATTACTTGGTGATTTGATACTTGCAAAATGTGTACGGCATGAAACTGGTCAGCATAGGAACCATAAGTCTGGGAGTTCTGGTGGTGCAAAAGTTTCTGAACAAGGAGAAGCAATCAAATTTGCTGATGTTGCAGGAGTCGACGAGGCCAAAGAAGAAGTACAAAGAAATCGTAGTATGTTAGACATTTCACAACTTCATTTACTCTATCCTAATGAATTATAGCTTAAAGTTGCTTAATCCATTTTTCTCATTCAGAAACACAACTTGCTGACATTTTGATGTGCAGGAATTTCTCAGGAATCCAGATAAGTACATAGGACTTGGTGCTCGTCTTCCCAGAGGCGTTCTTTTGGTGAGTGTGGTAACAAAACATACCATTTAGAGATAAAAGGTCACTTGCACATATCTCTTGCAGCAAGACTTTGTAATTGTGATTGAGAGGGATAAGACCAATATTTATAAACATTCTCCCGGATGGAATCTCGTACATCAGATCTCTCGTACATCAGCTTCCTTGTTAATATGTTTGTAACTTAGTCCATTACTCCATTTAATTTATGATCTTTGGAACTTTCAATTGGATGATGGCTATTAATACGCTCCCTCGGTCTCAATTCGTTTGTCCTTTTTTCAGTCATAATTCCTACAAGAACCAACAGAGATTTTTTCAAAAAGAAAACAAAAAAAGTCACTATTGGCCTGATTAGAAGGAATTATGACCGAAAAAAGGACAAACAAATTGGGACCGAGGGAGCGTATTAATAGCCATCCCAACTGAAAGTTCCAAAGATCATAAATTAAATGGAGTAATGGACTAAGTTACAAACATATTAACAAGGAAGCTGATGTACGAGAGATCTGATGTACGAGATTCCATCCGGGAGAATGTTTATAAATATTGGTCTTATCCTCTCAATCACAATTACAAAGTCTTGCTGCAAGAGATATGTGCAAGTGACCTTTTATCTCTAAATGGTATGTTTTGTTACCACACTCACCAAAAGAACGCCTCTGGGAAGACGAGCAACAAGTCATATGTACTTATCTGGATTCCTGAGAAATTCCTGCACATCAAAATGTCAGCAAGTTATGTTTCTGAATGAGAAAAATGGATTAAGCAACTTTAAGCTATAATTCTTTTGTGCTATAATACATGGTAATAATTTTTATTTACGATTAGTATTAGGAGATTTTATTTGTGCTGCCTGTTTTGCACGTTTTTAATTTAGTTTTGGTAAGATTTGATTTTATTTCCCTTTTCTTATAGTCTAGGTTTCCAAGTAATACTTTGCTTGGTCGCCACTCTTAAGTAATTTCCTTTTAGTTCGGACACCTACTACTATAAATAAGGATGTAGCCTGTGGGCATATTTAGCTTTTAATCAAATATAATTCAGAGTTATTTCTCTTTCTTCTTGTGGATTCAAGAACCTCGTGGATTCGAGACCTATTTTCGTTTGAACTAGTCGCAACTAGTTTCTCGTGAATTTCGCTGCGTCAAGTGGTATCAGAGCAAGATCGTTTCTGGCTCGATGACACCAAACAAAGTAGATGACACCCCCTTTGACGTTGCTCAAAGGTTTGCTGATCCGAGGAAGACGGTGGAAGAACAACAAACAAGTATCATGACGAAAATCCGTGAATCGCTACAGCTGCTGACTCTTCACCTCGACCAAAGACCAGGGAGGGTTGTAGAGAATCGCGCAGAGGGAGTTGCCCAACGCCGTCCTCTTAACCAGAATCGGGAACGAGCGACGGGATTTGCCCAACGCCAACCCGATTATCAAATAGTAGTTGGGAGACACCCAACTAACTATGCTGATAGTGAAGAATCAGAACCCGATTTCAGGTCTTATGATAATTTACCTAAATTAAGTGGTTATGAGTATTTTGAAGATATTTTAGATTGAATTTTAGATATTGATGATTTCTTTGAGTATGTGAGAATTCTGTCTGAGATAAGGTGGAAATATTTGCTGGCAAAACTTACGGGGCGAGCGCTATGATGGTGGTTAGATTTGCAAGATAAGAGAGAACGATTGGGAAAGCGTCGTATTCGCGCATGGTTAAGAATCAAAAGACTTATGATGGAGAGATTTTTGCCATGGAATTATGAGCAACTTTTGGAAGAAAAATATAGGTCAAAGCAACAACATATAATTCACACATCTACCGAAGTTGTTGAAGAAGCTTTTAAAGAGAAAGTTGATATGAGCAGTAGCGGCAAAGGGAACATTGTGATTGAAGTTAATGATAAGCAAATCGATATGGAGGTGGGTGAGAAGCAGAAAATTTCTATGGATGTTGGTGATCAAGTTGTTGAAGACGCAATTGATTTTTCAATGGAAGAAATTGATGTTGCTAATTCATCTGATGACTCTATGGTCAAGCCAGCCTGTCTCAATGAGCCAATTGTTGATGTGTCAACCAATTCCAAGATGAAACAAGATCAAGAGTACCGACAAAGTCAAGTTGGCTTTGTTGATTTTCTAGGAGTGCAACAGTATGATTGGATTCTTAATATTCATATAGTGGATCTTATCAATCAATTGAAGCATGTCGAGAAGATATCATTGCAAGTAATTTTTGGTGTGGAACATTTTTTGAAGGGAATCAAGAAGTTGAAGTATTCCAAGTATCTTTTCTTTTGGAATGGAAGATGGTAGATTTCCAACGAGAACTCGTGGGTGAGTTCTTTTGAAGAAAAGGAGAATGATGTAGGACAAGATATAGACCCCTATTATTTATGGAATCATTATTTAGGTAATAATTTTTATTTACGATTAGTATTAGGAGATTTTATTTGTGCTGCAAAATCTAGATATTGAATATTTTGAAGATATTTTAGATTGGATTCTAGATATTGAAGATTTCTTTTGATAAGTAGGTTAAGCAGAATCTTTTATTTGTATTTGTTAGAATAGTGCGTATTGTCCCACATTGCTTATCTAAGTTGTGTAAACGTGTTGCTTAACTATATAAATAATATTCTCGCGTGTTAGGGTTAATCAACACCCTACACTTCTTTCTCTCTCTCTCTCTCTCTCTCTCTCTCAAACAACATGGTATCAGAGCGTGATACGAATCCATCTTAGATCCACCTAACCCTAACACATCACCCACCACTGTAGCAGCTGTGAACATTGCTCGCATGGACTGTAGCAGTCGTGAACAGTGCTCGCATGTACTGTAGCAGTCCCAAATAAACCCAAAATCGACCCTCCAATCGAAACCCTATCAATCCCGAAACCCTATCATACACCAATCGATCTTCATACAACCCAGAAAACGCTTAATCGACCCTCGTACCATCTTCAGAACCATAAACCCAGTTCGAAATCAACCCATAACCCATCTCCAAGTTCGAAACTCATAACCCAGTTCGAAATCAACCCTTATGTATCTTCAAAGCCCAAATCCGACATTGTTGATTTCTTAATCAGTTCGTATTTACACTCGTATACACTGGATAGATTTCGAAGTCTCTTAATAGTAGTCGAAGTTGTTGTTTCAGTTCGTGTTGGTACTCGTAAGTTCCCGTCAGCTGTCAGATAAGTGGTTACGCTGCCCAATTTCTGTTCGATTTTGTCCAAACTCTGGATTGGTAGTCGGGTTGGTTGAGTATACATCTCTTGATCTCGTGATTTCTTCGCTGTTTTATGAGGTATCGATCTTCATCTCAGTTTATTAATGCCTATTTCGCTCATTGATTGGTGTTCTCCATCAGTTGTAGTTGGTGAAAAAAAAAAAAAAAAAAGTGCTTGGGTTGTTGGTGTATGCTAATCAATAGTATCGGTAGTAGTTTGGGGCATGTTTTGCTCAGCAGTTTGGTGGAAGTTGTTGAGTCATTGATCTGTTCATTGGTGGTTAGTGATTGGTGGTTATTGAGTTCATACAGTGGTCAAGAGACGAAGTTGAGTAGTTTGTTGATTGATCGGAGGTTCTGATTGGTTGGCCCTGACTTGGTACTATTGAAATTATTGGGCTTTCCTCTTTTGATGATATTTGTTTGTTTCGGTGATTTGTTAGCTGCAGACTCTATGGCTGATTTTCAGTTTATGGTGGTTGTGGTTGAGACCTAATAGTTGTTCCGTCGATTGTTCGGTTGTTCCGTTACTGTATGGTTGGTTGATTGTTGATCTATCTAGTTCTATCTTGGCTATTCAGTGTGTTTACGATGGACCCCGGTACTGGTTCCAAATCTATTTCTGGTTATGGTCGTTTTGCTGGTCCTTCATCCAGCCATGGTTGTGGTCGCATGTCAGGGGGAGGTAGTTCTCGTCGTGACAGTTCTGATTATGGTACTCGACAGTGTACCTATTGTGGGGGTACAAATCATATAGTTGAGTATTGTTATGATCTTCATGGTTTTCCCTAGGCTCAACCAGTTGCTATATCTGAGGATGTTAGACAGTTTACTCATTCTTCTGCCAACAGTAGGGTGACTATCTCAGCAGAGGAGTATCAACAGTACCAACGCCTACTATCACTTCAGACAAATTCTTCCATTGCTACGTTATCTCAGACAGGTTCCTCCATTGCTTGCATAGCGTCTTCTCATTCTTCTAATCATTGGGTTATTGATTCTGGTGCATCTGGTCATATGACTGGTACTCCTTCCATTCTCTCCAGTCGTCAGTCTCTTGGTAAACCATCTCGCGTTACCTTAGCTAATGGTTCTACTACCAATGTTACTGGTTTGGGTTTTGTTCATGTTACTTCCTCTCTTACTTTGGACTCCGTACTGCAAGTTCCTCATTTTCCATTAAATCTTATGTCTGTTAGTAAACTTACCAAGTCTTTGAATTGCTCAGTCACATTCTTCCCTAATGGTTGTGTGTTTCAGGATCTCAAGACGGGGAGGAAAATTGGTGGCGGTGTTGAACGTGGTGGCCTGTATTACTTTACCAATGATGTTCACCCTAGCTCTGTTGCTCTTCAGTCATCAGTGTCACCATATCAACATCATTGTCGTCTTGGTCATCCATCACTTGAGAACCTTAAAAAGCTAGTGCCCTCATGTAGCCGTGTGGATGCTTTGCCATGTGAAGTCTGTGAGTTTAGCAAACATCATAGAGTGTCATTTTATCCTAGGGTTGAGAATCGTGTGTAGTTAGTTCATTCTGATATTTGGGGTCCAATGCATGTTCCTAATATTTTTGGCTTTCAGTATTATGTTATTTTTGTTGATGATTTTTCTCGCGTTACCTACCTTTATCTCATGAAAAAAAGGTCCGAATTATCTTCCATTTTTACATCATTTTATATGGAAATTAAAACCCAGTTTGATACTTGCATTCGCATATTTCGTTCTGATAATGCCCGTGAATATTTTAAAAATACTCTTTCTCAGTTCTTTGATGATCACGGTATTATCCATTAGTCCTCTTGTGCTCGGACTCCACAACAAAATGGAGTTGCCGAACGCAAGATTTGACATTTATCAGAAGTTATGCGTGCAATGTTATTTCAAATGCAAGTTCCTAAGTCTTATTGGAGTGATGCAGTTCTTACTGCTTGTTATTTGATTAATCGTATGCCCTCTACTGTTCTTAAAGGTCAAATACCCCATGAGGTATTGTTTCCCGGTCGTCCCCTTCATTCATTACCCCTTCGGATTTTTGGGTGCACGTGTTATGTTCATGCTCTGGATCCTGACCAGAGCAAACTTGACCCTCGTTCCATTAAGTGCATTTTTCTTGGTTACTCACGGACTCAGAAAGGATATAAGTGTTATGCTCCATCTTTACGTCGTCATTTTGTGTGTGCTGATGTCACATTTAATGAGTCACTCCCGTTTTATTCAGAGCCTGCTAATCCAAATGATCGGTTTGATCTGAATCTGTGTTTCCCATAGCTGTCCCGTCAGATACTAGTCTTCCTCCACCAAACCTTTGCAGGTGATGAGCACACAATATTGACATTTAGCAATCCCTATTTCTTACATTATTGGTCCTTTATTGTGCTTAATTAAATACTATTGTTATCTTTTTAGTAATTCACATTGAATTATTTATTCGCAGGAAAAAGACGATAACAATTTATATTTCGGTCGTTGGATTCAAGAAATTACTTGGTACCAAAGCAAAGCCCGTAATCAAATGGGCCCAGCTAGGATTGTCAATTGGGAAACGTTTAAGGAAATCAATTCTCTCAATTTGGAATTTGCATCACAATTAGTAGCAATATCTGGAGGTACACATGTGACAGCCAATCGGCTGAATGGGAAGAATTTGACTCGGCAATTAAAGAAATGTAACCAACATTTGGAAGGAGTTTGCATGTGAATAATCTAGCCGAATCTACCTAATTAGAAAGTCCTTGATATAGGAAAATTCTCCTTTCCTAAGGAGTGTACTTCTTAATATTATAAATGCAGCAATAGACTTCGGCTGGTGGGGGATCAGACAATTTTAGTCCGTGGCTGCGGCTATGCGGCTTGGGAAACATAAGAGGAGCAAAAGAGATTAGTGTAAGGTTTTTATTATTATGGATTCTAGTCTTTTGATTTATGTATTTTCATTTATGTTAGGCTAAGCTCTTAAACTAGGGTTGAGGATGAAACCCTATAAATTTTATTGATTAGTATTATGCATATGATTTTTCTTACTTGTGTTAATTGTTTATTGTTCTCGACTCAATTAATTATTATGCATGAAACTCGGGTATGGATTCAATCGATATGTATGGGTTTTTTCCATGATTTGATATCTGCGTATTAATCGAATTGCTTGGATTATTAAAGTTGATATTTAAGTACGGGGTATCCACTGTGATTTGTTTTCACGGATACAGTGGATGATTTTGGCTTAAACTTTTGAAGCAGAGGAAGAACATATTTTTGTTAAAACGAAAAAGTGCTTATCATAATATTGTCCACAGTGGTTAAGATTAGCTTCTAAAATCATTGTGTAGAATTATAGGAAAAATCATTGCATAAGATTAATTGATATATTTATGGGTGTGAATTCCAAAACCTTAGTTAATTTTCTCAACCGGTAATCTCCATTATTTCTACGTGTTAGTTTAATTATTTGTTTTGTCATTATTTTAGTTTAATTTTAGTTTACAAACCAATTCACAACTTTTTGGAACTAGGTTAGGGTTTAATCAGTTTAAATTTATTTAGTTTTCCTACGAAAAAAATCACAAGTCCCTGTGGGTTCGACCTCGCACTTGCATTGCTATACTTCTATCCGATTCGTGCGCTTGCGAGTACATTAAAATTTCACAACAAGTTTTTGGAGCCGTTGCCGGGGACTTAAATATTTTTTTTTTTAGGAAACCTAGATATTTGAATTGATTTTGCCCTTCTACTAGTTATAGTTAGGATCTCTATAAAAAAAAATTGAAATACTTTCATGTCATTACTTCATTAGGTTATAGTGAATCTCATTAGTACTAAGTTTGCACTCATTACTTGATTATTATTATTATTATTATTTTTCTGTCTTATTAATAGGATAGCAATTCTTCCTTTCAATTACTGCATTGGTTAATTTTAAAAAAAAAATTAATTCAACTCAGTTTATTTCCCCTTGGATTCTCTTGTTTCATCTTTGTTTCTTTTATAAGTCTAACTTGGTTTGTAGTGCAGCAAATTTATTTAAGCTACAGGTGTTTATTACTATAACATTGGGAACCAATTTAATCTTTGTGCACCCACGCTGGTTGGAGTAAAAAGCAACAAGTTGCAATTGCTGCAGTAAGGCCGCCTTTTCTCCGCTTTTCTCCGTTTTTCGAGTGTCAGGTTTGTTTTTATTTTTTTATTTTTTATAGTAAGTTATTTACGGCATTGGTAATAGTAAAAAAAAAAAGTATTCTACTTTAGCTACTATAATCTGCACATTTATTTTCTTTTCTCATTTGTTTATTTTTATTGCATTTAGATTCTTGTTACAAAATAAAAAAAAATTAATTAGTGAGTTTGTTTATGTTTGGTTGCCGTTCAAGAAATTTAGAGTTAGTACCCTTGGATCCAGAAATTGAAAGAACCTTTAAAAGAGGGTTAAAAAGTCAAAGAGTGGAACGTAATCGATCAAAAATGGGAGACATGGTTGAAAACAATAAAACTCTTAAAGATTTATTTGCTCCAATTACCACAGACCCACCATCATGCATAGTGCTACCCACCACCAACGCAACACATTTTGAGCTTAAACCGCAAATTTTTCAATTGTTACCCACATTTCGAGGCTTGGAAAGTGAGGATCCTTACATGCATGTCAAAGATTTTCTCGACATTTGCTCTACATTTAAATTCCAAAATTTTTCTGATGAGTCGGTTAGGCTACGACTTTTTCCTTTTTCTCTTAAGGATAAAGCTAAGGGATGGTTGAAGTCTTTACCCTCTGGGACAATAACTTCGTGGGAAATTCTTGTAAAAAAATTCCTCTCCAAATTTTTTCCAATGTCCAAAACAAATGAGTTGAGAAGAGAAATTGCTAATTTTTGTCAGGAGGAACATGAAAAGTTTTATGAAAGTTGGGAAAGGTTCAAAGATTCTATTCTTAAGTGTCCCCACCATGGTTTCGAAACATGGAGACTTATTCAATACTTTTATAACGGTTTGACTCAATCAAATCGTAATATGATAGAGTCCATGAACGGTGGTGGCTTTTTAAATCTTAGAGATCATGATGCGGCTTATGCATTTCTTGAAAATTTATCTGAAAACTCTCAACAATGGGATTTTACTTCTCACCGAGACAAATCAACTTCCTCATCTAAAAGAGGAGGATTGTATGAAGTAAAAGAAGATACTGATATGAGGATAAAACTTGATAGTCTTACAAGAAAGGTCGAGGCATTAGCTTTAAGTAGGACTATGGAGTCTGCCAATCAACTTCAAAGTGAAGTATGTTCTCATTGTGCTAGTCCCATGCACACGACACAAACATGTCCTTCCATGATAGGATATTCTGAAAGCTTTAATGAACAAGTAAATGCACTTAATAATTATGAAAAATCTTTTGGTAATCCTTTTTTCGACACGTACAACCAAAATACGCGAAAACATTCGAACTTTTCATGGAGACAGGACCAACCTCCAATAAATGTTGGTGGACAATCTTTCCACCAACAGAACCAATTTCCCTCAGGTTTTCTTCCTCCTATGCAGTCATACCCTGCTCAATCTCAATCGAACTTTCAAACTACTGCACCCCCGCAGCAAAAGCCATCCTTAGAGGACACTATCCAAACATTGATAGTAGAAATTAAGAATTCAACTCTCGTGAATAGTCAGTCTATAGCAAAAATTGAAAATGCCACTATTTCGAATACTCAAGCCATTGCAGAGGTTAAAAATTACACTACTCAAGCCATTGCCAAATTAGAAAATCAAATGGGTCAATTGGCGAGTCAATTGGTGGAGAGAGAGAAGGGAACATTCCCTAGTCAACCAATACCTAACCCAAGAGGGCAATTTGTTGTTAGTGACCCTTCTAAATCTACCTATGCACATGAACAAGTTCAATCCATTATTACCCTTAGATCAGGAAAACAGGTTGACAATCAAATAAATATGCCAACAGATAAAAACTTAGAGGAGTCTGAGAGAGAAGAAAGACATAATAGACCAAACAAAGTTCAAGGAACTAGTTCACCCCAAACTCCAATAGAACCGAAAGCTAGGAGTTTTGTCCCTAAAGCTCCATATCCTCAACGACTAGTACCCCCTAAGAAAGGTGTAGATCATGGAGATATCCTAGAGATGTTTAAACAAGTTAGGATCAACATACCACTTTTAGATGCTATTAGACAGGTGCCTTCATACGCTAAATTTCTAAAAGACCTAGTCTCTATAAAAAGGAAGAGCAAGACCCCTAAGGAAGTATTGTTAACCGAACAAGTTAGCTCCATTATTCAACACAAAATGCCTATCAAATATAAGGATCCAGGGTGTCCTACAATTTCATGCACGATAGGTAACCATCATATTGAGCGTGCTCTGTTAGATTTGGGAGCCAGTGTCAACTTACTCCCTTATTCAGTTTACGTGCAACTAGGTTTGGGGGAGCTAAAGCCTACTTCTGTAAGACTTCAATTGGCTGATGGATCCGTTAAAATTCCTAAAGGTGTAATTGAGGATATTTTGGTAAAAGTTGACAAATTCTATTTTCCAGCTGATTTGGTTGTCTTAGACACTCAACCTGTTCAAAATTCGAAGGGGCAAATTCCTGTTATATTAGGGCGTCCATTTTTGGCTACTTCTAATGCTCAAATTAATTGCAGAAATGGTGTTATGAAGATATCATTTGGTAACATGACTGTTGACCTTAGTATTTTTGATATTGATAAACAGTTACCAAGTGAGGAGGAGGTGAGTGCACTTTACATGGTAGACAGTTATGTTAAAGAACCCTTTACTCAATCAAGCTATGAGGATCCATTTGAAGCTTGTCTTGCACATTTCAATAATTTTGATGAAGATTCAATGATTAATTCTGTCAACTCCTTGTTAGAGTCTGTTCCACTTATGGATATTGATAAATGGAAGTCGTGTTTTATAGAGCCACCACCTATAGATAACATTCCAAATTTGTGGAACGAACATGCATCAGATTTTGAATTGAAACCCCTGCCACCCGATCCTAGTGTTGAACTTGAGGGGCCAGTAGAAAGCATGTCAGTCACTAATCCTACACATGTTGATCAAACTAAAGAGGAAATAGTGGTTGGAGAGACTAGACATTGCAGTGAAGAATTTAAGTGTGATTTTGTCATTGGAGTAGAGCCCTTACTTCCTACGCATAGAATTTCGTTCGAGATGCTTTTCTGCAAACAAACATTCCCTTGGTATGCTGAATTTCTCTGTCATTTGCATGAGATTAAATTTTTGACTAGGTTGGTCGTACAAGTTAATGAACAGATGTTAAGCAAGTCAAATAATTTTTATTGGGCAAATCCATGTATTGTTAATTATAAAAGGCGAATAAGAGGATGTGACTTGGTGGTGATATTTCACTTGGCGTACATTTTTCAATGGGTTAATCCACAATTGTTTCGTCTCATGCTCTATGACCGTTGTGGGAAATTCTTTGTCTGTTGAGATTCATGTAGCAATCAGGTTTGGGGGATGTGAAAAAAAAGAGAGTTATAGCTTACTTTATTTTTAGTGCCATTGTTTTTGTTTTTCTTGCCTGTGTTTCGATAATTTGTTTTGCAGGTATTTCAAAGTTTATCATCATCGAGCCAATCAGGTGTATTCTCTCCCTTATATTTTTATTTCCATGTCTATTTCTTAATTTTACATTCATGACATTGGGGACACTGTCATATTTAGGTTTGGGGGAGGGTGTACCTGTTCTTGATATGTTCGCTCTATGCACAAGCTTCACTTTTTACCATTTTTAAAAAAAAATTATTATTAGTGATTTAAATTAAGGTGGATGCTCGATTTTGACTTTCAACTTGGTTCTTGGTTTTTGATTAGTGCTAGTTTGACTGTTTCTCGGGTTAGAGTCTTGATATGATTTCATTGGTAGAATTAAGCTCATGAACATAAGCATTGATGAGAGGCACTTTGACTTGTTTTTATCACCTATGCTTGGATAGCGATTTATCACTTGTGTACATGCCTTTGCACGAGCACCGTCACACTTAGAGTTGCGTTTGACCTCGAGTTCCATACACAAATTTTTGGTGCCTCAATATGAATTGGATGTTTCAATGAAATACTTAACGCCCTTACCCAGAAAAAAAAAGAAGAAGAAGAAGAAAAAAAAAAAAAAAAAGTGAATAAAATGCATGCTTTTTCGAGCTTTCTACTTAGTAACCGGGCCTCTTGCCTCAGTAAGCAGTGAGTGTTCGCGTCAAACGGTGGGGAGTTTCGGATTAGCTATGTGTGGTTAGCTTGGATTGATAAGCCTTTTTGACTCGAGTAATTAAGTCCGAAGGGGTCTCTTAAAACCTAGCGCTCTAAGGCCGAAAGGCTTGGGGACAGCTGGCCTAAAGCTCGCTAAAGGGGTCAACTAGAGAGCCCGAGGAATCCAGGCATTGCACGATCACACAATTAAAAGAAAAAAAGAAAAAATACTATTACAATAAAGGGAGGGCTATAGGTTGAGTTGGACATTTTGATGACTTGTTGAGGTATTGAAGGTGCGTGTATGGTTTTCGAGGTTAATGAACATCTTTGTGTGGCTTTTCACTTACACGCATACCTTGTGATTTTTCCCTATCCAGATATCTGTGAGAGGAGCAATATTTGTGCTAATTCGGATTAGAATGTTCACTTGTTTAACTCCGTTAATGAATGAAATATCTTGCCTCCAACTTGTGTTACACTTGTACTAGTTACTTTGAGAGGCCATTGATTAAGTTTAGGGTCATGATTGAATGTCTTTCCTCTCGTGTTTGTGGGTGTTCACTGCTGTAAACCCTCACGAGACTATAACTTGTCCACTAGGGCCACCTAGGGGTTTAAAGGCTTGTTGCATATGCTAAATGCAATCGGACTCCTCCGAAAAAGGATTAGTTAGTATTTTTATTTTTCTTAATTTTCTTTTATTTTCTTTTGCTCGAGGACTAGCAAAATCTAGGTTTGGGGGTATTTGATGAGCACACAATATTGACATTTAGCAATCCCTATTTCTTACATTATTGGTCCTTTATTGTGCTTAATTAAATACTATTGTTATCTTTTTAGTAATTCACATTGAATTATTTATTCGCAGGAAAAAGACGATAACAATTTATATTTCGGTCGTTGGATTCAAGAAATTACTTGGTACCAAAGCAAAGCCCGTAATCAAATGGGCCCAGCTAGGATTGTCAATTGGGAAACGTTTAAGGAAATCAATTCTCTCAATTTGGAATTTGCATCACAATTAGTAGCAATATCTGGAGGTACACATGTGACAGCCAATCGGCTGAATGGGAAGAATTTGACTCGGCAATTAAAGAAATGTAACCAACATTTGGAAGGAGTTTGCATGTGAATAATCTAGCCGAATCTACCTAATTAGAAAGTCCTTGATATAGGAAAATTCTCCTTTCCTAAGGAGTGTACTTCTTAATATTATAAATGCAGCAATAGACTTCGGCTGGTGGGGGATCAGACAATTTTAGTCCGTGGCTGCGGCTATGCGGCTTGGGAAACATAAGAGGAGCAAAAGAGATTAGTGTAAGGTTTTTATTATTATGGATTCTAGTCTTTTGATTTATGTATTTTCATTTATGTTAGGCTAAGCTCTTAAACTAGGGTTGAGGATGAAACCCTATAAATTTTATTGATTAGTATTATGCATATGATTTTTCTTACTTGTGTTAATTGTTTATTGTTCTCGACTCAATTAATTATTATGCATGAAACTCGGGTATGGATTCAATCGATATGTATGGGTTTTTTCCATGATTTGATATCTGCGTATTAATCGAATTGCTTGGATTATTAAAGTTGATATTTAAGTACGGGGTATCCACTGTGATTTGTTTTCACGGATACAGTGGATGATTTTGGCTTAAACTTTTGAAGCAGAGGAAGAACATATTTTTGTTAAAACGAAAAAGTGCTTATCATAATATTGTCCACAGTGGTTAAGATTAGCTTCTAAAATCATTGTGTAGAATTATAGGAAAAATCATTGCATAAGATTAATTGATATATTTATGGGTGTGAATTCCAAAACCTTAGTTAATTTTCTCAACCGGTAATCTCCATTATTTCTACGTGTTAGTTTAATTATTTGTTTTGTCATTATTTTAGTTTAATTTTAGTTTACAAACCAATTCACAACTTTTTGGAACTAGGTTAGGGTTTAATCAGTTTAAATTTATTTAGTTTTCCTACGAAAAAAATCACAAGTCCCTGTGGGTTCGACCTCGCACTTGCATTGCTATACTTCTATCCGATTCGTGCGCTTGCGAGTACATTAAAATTTCACAACAGCAGGTATATGTTCGTCGTCCTAAAGTTCCACCAGTACCATCTCAACCAGTGTCATCTCAGCCTGAGCCACCAGTGCCATCTCAACCTGAGCCATCTGAGCAAACAGGCCCACCTTCGCTCACCGCTCCGTCTTCTCCTCTGTTGCGGGATCCAGCTGATCTTGATCGTCCTATCGCCCATCGTAAAGGTATTCGGTCATGCACTATACATCCTATTGCTCAGTTTGTTTCATATAACCATCTGTCACCATCCCTTTGTGCTTTTACTACTTCGGTTTCTTCCGTTTTTGTTCCTAACACTGTTCAGGAGGCCTTATCTGTGTCTGAGTGGCGGAAAGCAATGGAGGATGAGATGTCTTCTCTTCATCATAATGGCACTTGGGAGTTGGTTTCTCTTCCTGCTGGTAAAACTACTGTTGGCTGTCGTTGGGTATTCACTGTCAAGTATCATCCGGATGGGACTATTGAGCGGTATAAGGCCCGCCTTGTGGCCAAAGGCTATACGCAGACATATGGGGTTGATTATTCAGAGACTTTTTCCCTAGTTGCCAAGATCAACTCTGTTCGGATTCTTATTTCTCTTGCTGCTAATCTAGGTTGGCCTTTATTTCAATTGGATGTCAAGAATGCATTCTTACATGGTGATCTGCTCGAGGAGGTCTATATGGAGCAACCTCCTGGGTTTGTTGCTCAGGGGGAGCGTTCTCGGGTTTGTCGTCTTCGCAAAGCTTTATATGGTCTGAAGCAATCCCCTCGAGCTTGGTTTGGTCGATTTAGTGATGCTGTGCTGCAGTTTGGTATGCGTCGATCCCATTCGGATCACTCTGTTTTCTCTCTTTAGTTAGAGCGTGGGAAAATCGTATTGATTGTGTATGTCGATGATATCATTATTACTGGAGATGATCAGAAAGGTATTGATGAGTTGAAGTAGTTTTTACAGCGACAGTTCCATACTAAAGATTTGGGTAAGCTACGGTATTTTTTGGGTATTGAGGTAGCAAGATCCAAGGATGGAATTAGTTTGTCCCAACGGAAGTATGCATTGGATATTCTAGAGGAGACGGGTTTATTGGGAGCAAAACCTGTGGAGACCCCAATGGATCCTAATGTGAAACTTTGTGTTGATCAGGGGAAGATATTTCCTCATCCAGACCGGTATCGTCGCTTAGTTGGTAAGTTGAATTACCTTACCAATACACGTCCTGATATCTCTTTCGCTGTAAGTGTGGTGAGTCAGTTTATGTCAGCTCCTCGTCTTCCACATTGGGAAGCTTGTCTTCGTATTGTGAAATATCTTAAGGCTCATCCTGGACGTGGTTTGTTTTATCGGACTAATGGTCATTTGCGTGTTGAAGCATTTACCGATGCTGATTGGGCAGGATCACCATCTGATAGACGGTCCACTACTGGGTACTGTACTTTTGTTGGAGGCAATTTAGTCACATGGAAAAGCAAGAAACAAACGGTGGTCGCAAGGTCTAGCGCAGAAGCAGAGTATCGAGCCATGGCACACACATCTTGTGAGATTGTGTGGTTGAGAGCTTTACTCAAGGAGTTAGGTTTTGATGTGGAGTTACCTATTCCTATGTATTGTGATAATCAAGCGGCGATTCATATTGCTTCAAATCCAGTATTCCATGAGAGAACAAAACATATTGAAGTTGATTGTCACATTGTTCGTGAGAAGATAGAAGATGGTGTGTTATCTACTCCATTTGTTTCTACAGGAGCTCAGTTGGCTGATATCTTCACCAAACCGTTGTTTAAACCGCATTTAGAGTTTTTATGTAACAAGCTGGGATTTTGTGATATTTATTCTCCAGCTTGAGGGGGAGTGTTAGAATAGTGCGTATTGTCCCACATTGCTTATCTAAGTTGTGTAAACGTGTTGCTTAACTATATAAATAATATTCTCACGTGTTAGGGTTAATTAACACCCTACACTTCTCTCTCTCTCTCTCTCTCTCTCTCTCTATCTCTCTCTCTCTCAAACAACAGTATTAGCCTTTTATTTTATGTTTCTTAGTTTCCGTTATTGTTTTTCTTGGTTAGCAAGATTATTCTATTTCCTAGTTGAGTTAGGGTTTAGCCTATAAATAAGGATGTAGCCTATGGGCATATTTAACTTTTAATCAAATATAATTCAGAGTTATTTCTCTTTCTTCTTGTGGATTCAAGAACCTCGTGGATTCGAGACCTATTTTCGTTTGAACTAGTACGCAACTAGTTTCTCGTGAATTCCGCTGCGTCAAGTGGTATCAGAGCGGCTTTTTCCTGGCTCGATGTCACCAAACAAAGTAGATGACACACCCTTTGACGTTGCTCAAAGGTTTGCTGATCCGAGGAAGATGGTGGAAGAACAACAAGCGCTGCGCCCGCTCACTCTTCGCCTAAACCAAGGACCAGAAAGGGTTGAAGAGAATCGCGCGGTGGGATTTGCCCAACGCCGTCCTCTTAACCAGAATCAGAAAAGCGCGATGGGATTTGCCCAACGCCAGCCTGGTAATCAAATTGTAGTTGGGAGACACCCAACTAATCGTACTGATTTCAAGTATGATGAGAACATGTGCATGAAATATACTCATCCTTTCAGGTATTATGACAACTTACCAAAACTCAGTGGTAATGAATATTTTAGATTGGATTCTAGATATTAAAGATTTCTTTGAGAATGCGAAAATTATTACCTAAATAATGATTCCATAGGGTCTATATCTTGTCCCTATATCAATTTAAAACCCTAATTCGATCACCGAGAAAGCCATATCTGTACAAGTCTCTGTGATTATTGCCAGGGCATAGACAGAATTTCCTGTGGAAAACAGCTTCTAAGGTCTCCGCCATTTGGGGAGGAGAGGACGTGGGAGAAAAATGCGGGAGGGGTCCAGGGAATCCACAGTGAGCTCTTAAAATGACTCTCACTGGACTGTGAGATTAAGTGAGAGAGTGGTTAGGACCCTTAACTTGGATGTCGCTTGCCACGTTTGATAACGGTTTTAGGGAATGGGATTGGACTGCGAAGGAGATGGGATTATTACTCCCTCCGTCCCAATTTAATTGTTCCCTACGATTATGCATGTTTTTTTAAAACTTTTGTAGTTTTCATTCTATAATGTATTTTATAACTTTTAAAGCAAATTACCATTGACAGGATCTGTACATTCATGTTGGCTGGCCTTTGTACCGATAATATGGTCATGCTTTTGAGGTAAGAATGTCAACCTTTCTCTTATGGCATTATTGTCTCCCAACTAGCAATGAGGAACCTATACCTTCCCCCCCCCCCCCCCCCCCTATGCAGGCATTCAAGTTAATTGTTAAAGATCCTGATTCAGTTCTCAATTCCCTCACCCGTGAAGTTGAAGAAATTGGTCCTGATGGACAAGAGGTAATCTTTGTTTGCCCATGGTATCTTAAGACAGATTCTTAGTGTTGATAGCAAGGCTATTTACCTTGTCCTCATTCCATAGGTGACTAAGGTGGTTCCTGCTATGTCGGAAGAAGTTAAAGATGCTTTAATAAAGAACATCAGAAGAAGAATGACTCCACAACCACTAAAGATTCGGGCTGATATTGAGATGAAATGTTTCAGTTTGATGGTGTTCTTCACATTAAGGTCTTGCTTTCATACTCTACCGTCGTCTTTTCTCCAATCAGCTTATTCATCAAGGAATCTTGATCATATTTTCTTTAGCCAATTGAAATTTATCTTCATCTTTTCTCTATATCCGAGTATTCAGGAAGCCATGCGGAAAGCTGAAGCAGCTGGGAATAAAGATTGCCCAGTGAAAATTAAACTTGTTGCTCCTCCATCATATGTTCTTAATACTCAGACGCTTGACAAGGTATTACACAGTCCTTCACATGAAACCTTATTCGGCCAACTGAATCATGGCCTTTATTGGTATTTTCGCCCAAATGGTATGCTGCACTGAATGGAATGTTGTTTCCTTACATCATATATAGTCCTTATCTCTTTGTTTATGGGAAATTTGGTGTTATTTCCTTTTCGGAAGTCTTTTACTTGCTGATTTCTGCAGTGCTAGACTAAAACATATAGACCCTTGTATTTATGAGGACCTGACAACCGATGGCAGCTTTGATAAGCTATTTTGTTTTGTCTAGTGCAGTATCCTGTATTTTTAGACCTGCCCTTTTGTGTTTGTATTTAGCACCAAGAAGTTCTCTCTTTTCTTATTTTTGTTCGATCTGCTTTTGGGAAAACGGAGGTCAGTTCAGTTCAGTTTGCCATCAAATGTAGTTTTCTCAACTCACATATTCACGTTCTGAAGAGATGCATGGTAGTTGGAGCATATTTTAGTCATCATTCATATGGGTTTCACCTTCTATGGTCAAGAGGGGGTAACTGTGGTTGATTTCACATATGGTAACTATTTCTTAGCTGCTTGGCTAATATGTTGCCTTACTTGTACAAACAAATACTCCGCGTCAAGGCCCTGCTTTTCAGTTTTACTTTCGATTATTATTGGCCATGACCACCTAGGTTTGATGTGAAACTGAGATAGAGTTGGACAGTGTTCTTAATTTTGTTTTGCTATATTTTTTGTTTGTCAGGAACAAGGCATAACAATTCTTAATAAGGCAATAACAGCTTGCTCTGAAGAAATAGAGCGTCACAAAGGAAAACTCACTGTAAAGGAGGCTGCTAGAGCTGTAAGAATCAGTTCCATTCATTCAAAATAATCTTGATTTGCTATTTTTTCCCTTCCATAGCTTGAGTGCAGTCAATCTCTCTTGTGGACTATGTTCCAAATTTTATACAGAATTCACTTGGGTTAAAATTATCTGCCTTTCTGTCTCTCTCTCTCTCTCATATGTTGATGGTTCAGTGGTTCAGGTGAGTGAACAGGAGGATAAACTACTTGCCGAACAGATGGCTAAGCTCACCCGTGAAAATGAGGAGGTAAGTGGCGACAAAGACAGTGAAGAGGAAGAAGATACCGGGATGGGAGATGTTGACTTGGAAAACTCAGGCACCGGGATAACAGATTGAAAATCCTCCTCTCATCAGTGTAACCCATCTAAAATGGAAAGAGCAAACATATTCAAATACATTTTCCAATAATCCTGTCTCTAAAGCTAAAGAGCATTAACTTACCGCCGTTGGAAAAATCACAATCTTCGAATGTTGGAGCTACTTTCCAATATTTGGATGACAGTAGCTTCCTTATTCTTCATTGTCCAATGCATGTTTGTGGCATTAAGCCCCTTATCTTGGACCTATATACATTGCACCCAACAGAATTTTCGTCATCGACTCTATTACCTGACTTTACATTGTTCCTATGCCTGGGAAAAGAAGCATTAGGAACCGAGTCCCTATACTAGGGCAACTGTACACTATTATCAGAATTAATAAACGGGTCAGTAATCTTCACACACATCTCCATTGGATCATTTGAATTAGAGTTATTAGCCACTGTCAGATCTACATTATGATTATGATTCCCTCCCGCCTTTATTTGTCTTTCAATATCCCCACAATTAGGGGAGCCTCCCTCTACTTTGCTGGGGGCATTTTCGGCTGCTGTCTTGCTTTCAAGGATTTCCAACTTCAAATCATGGCGAACTTTGTTGGAAATTTCGAACCTTGGAATAACAGAGGTCCCTTCCAGAACAGTATCACCAACAGAAGATTTCACATTGCGCTATTCAGGTGCAAGTTCAAAGGCAAAGACCCTTTCTATCCATCTCCTTTGATCGAGGCACTCGGAAGCTACACTTTTTCCCAATTGCTCCTGTTTTATTCAACCGTTGTGAATGGAAGACAGATCCAGTCATTCTGCTACAATGCTAGAAGCTGAACTTTCACTCTCCTGCAACAACTTGCCAGCACTAGCTGCCAGTAGTTCAAATGCACAAATTTGGCTATCCTCTATAGTTTTCTTGTGACCTCTCTTCTAAAACCAAAAACCAGAATCATTAAAGTGTAGTGTTCAACACAAAGAAATGGTGTGGAAACCAACTTAGCTAAAGCATATACTCACTCTTATAGATCTGGAACCTCTAGGTATAACAGGGACCCAGTAGCCACTGAATCCATATTCCAACCTTTTCTTCAACACCATATATCTCAGGCATACATGCCAATAATAGCTCATGCACTGCAATAAACCAGGTTTCCCGGTAATACTTTATTGTCTATCAGAACAACAAAAGAAGCAATGTCAGAGTATTAACCAACTTTCATGAATTGCCACTTATATATTTACAATTTTTATCTGTTAAATCATGTGATAATTCATACTCGGCTGCTCTTCATAGAACTAAATATCAGACTTGAATTTTAACTTCCACTTATTGAATACACAGAAAACAAGATTCAGAATTTCATAGAAGTGGGATTCTTTGGGGCTCCATTTGGGTAGGAAAAAAACAAAAAAAACAAAAAAACAAACGCACGGGTCTGATATTATTCAATAAAAATGCTCACATTTAGATCCAATAGTTTACGTATGAATTCCACATCGAGTTTCTAACGGTTTATCATTACGGATTGGGAATAACAATTTTGCAGAAGTGCTTTGAAATCTTTTAAGGATTTTAGGCATCCAAGTATCTAGAGGTGTCAAACATGCCCGCCGTGCCGTGCCGCTTTTCTTCCGTGCCAACCATGCCCGTGCCGTGCCGTGCCCGTTTACTTAATCGTGTCATGTCGTGCCGTGCTTAATCATGCCGTGCCCATTTTTAGTCGTGCCGTGCCGTTCCGTTTTGTAACTGTGCCGTGCCGTGCCGCCCCATTTACTTAATCGTGTCTTGTCGTGCCGGCTCGCTTACTTAATCGTGTCATGTTGTGTCGTGTCGTGCCGACCCGCTTAATCGTTTGACTCGTGTCGTGCCGTGCCATGCCGGCCCACTTACTTAATCGTGTTGTGTCGTGCCGGCCCGCTTGATCGTTTGACTCGTGTCGTGCCCGTTTACTTAATCGTGTCGTGTCGTGCCGTGCCGTTTTTTAATCGTGTCGGGCCGTGCCAGGTTGTTCACTTAATCGTGTTACTTTCAAATGCATAGTGCTCTGATTGACCAGCAATTGGAGGTGATTCTGATGCACTAGTACTTAAAAGGTGTTCAAGGTTTTGGGTAATAATTGAAGAGAGTAGATTAAAAAAAAATTGGAATAATGATTAGAGATAAATCTTAATCTAAACCTTAGTAAGAGGAGAGAGGTGGGTTCTGAAAACACCCAAGTGAACAAACATGATTGGGTTGGTTTGGGGCATTGGCATGGATATTTATTTACCCAGTCCACCCCAATTTTGGTCCACCTGAGAGCACTTTCGGACCCTATTAACTATTCCACAGGGTCAGAAGGCTTTGAAATAACTCAATTGGTATTCACAGATTCCAGGAATCTTTTATATCTACTTCTGCAGATGGTTTTGAACATTCTACCTTCAAATATTGAGACTTTGAGAGAGCCTCTTCGTGCAAATGATGCTTGGGTGTTTAGAAATCTTTGAGTCTTTCGGAACCACCTCCATCGGTGTGAGGTCATATTCTACGAATTGTTTTCATGCGGCAAATTTCAACTTCGATTTTTGCAAATACTGTAATCATTAACTATCATCAGCAAAACTACATATTATCCGTTGGCCTGAATACTGAAGCTTACCTCCTAGTCCTCAAAACTTTTCATGACTTAATCCGGAAGACTCGAGCCATTCAATCAACCATTTGTCCTATGAATAATTGTGAAGAAAAATGGGCAATTTGATAGCAACATACAACAGTTATAATAGCAGAAAGTTATCCCATCCCATTTGACACTCTTCTCTATAATCTGATCAGAAGCCAAGGTAACCAACGTACGATGAACACGCTTTCACGGTCTTGGGTAACACACGTAGCCCTCAAACCATCTCTATGAATTCACTGGTTTGCCGTTTAATTTGGGAAAAGGGTCTTGCTTGCTCAAAACCACCACTTTGCCCTTGTGTGCGAAGTATCCTTTCGTAAGGTTCTTGTATATTAATATGGACATAATACACTCGACCTGAAAAGACGAGCAACAAGAGACTTAAAATTTAGCCACTTCAACCAGCCAGCAGAAAGACATAAAGAAGTTTGTACTCCGCCAACTTCCGCACAAGTAAATATACAACAGCACATGGACAGAAATACCTCATCGACGTCCATGTCCATCTCTAGCCACTTCAATGCCTTGACAATTACTCCCTTTGTCCCTTTTTAAGTGATCCATACGGGAATATGTGCAATTTCTAACCCCTAAAAAATATATTTCTCTATATAACTTTTTAATTTGTTTTATACCAAATTAAAGTACTCAATAGTGCTCATTGAGTACTTTAATTTGGAGCAAAAAAAATTTAAAAACGATATGCGAAAGAACATTTTTAAACATCCGTAAAAATACACGTTTCCCAAGTGGATCACTTAAAAAGGGACGGAGGGAGTACTTCTAACTTGATCTGATGTGCTTTACTAGGGTCCTTTTGCTGCTGGATGATATAGCTGCATTACCACCGAGCAACAATCATGAATCGATTTGCACCGACATTTTCCAGAAACTTGTGCAATTGGCGGTTTTCAAAACTTTTTTCTAACATTTTTGGGGAAAGAACCTGTTTTTTTTTTCAGAAACCAGTATGTTTTCAAATTCTCAAAAGCTATTTTCTCTAAAGATAAGATATGCAATGGGTATCTTGTTTGAAAGAACAGTTTAGAGAAAGTATTCTTCAAAATTGATCCTGTAAACAACAAACAAGCAGGAGTGCACCATAGAGGGACTCACATCTTCTTTATCAATCTCTGATAAACTTGGAGCTCTAACTTTTCTAGGACGAGATAGACACCTGATCTTAAGAACCTGACAACAAAGAAAGTGTGTCACACTTTACGAAAGATAATACATGATGCACTCTGATTCTGAAAAGGTGAGAGATAGACGTACTGGTCTTCATGCTCTTGAAGAGCTTGTTTAAGTAGCCGGAGGTCACCCCTTCTCATTGCTTGAATGACATTGCTGTACTGCAAAATAAACAAGAAAAAATCGAAAAACTTAAAGCATTGGGTGTCCAAAGTTTTCTCATTGTATAGCACTTACTAATGTTATATATCAAACACAAGTAACCATCCCGGGAAAAAAAATTCCCCCCCCTCTTTTTTTACATTCCAAAAAAGTCTAACAAAGCTTAAAAGATGATGCAACCTACAACTCATGGTGATGCATGCTTTCAATGGGACTGGTAAAAGTTTATTTGAAATCTGGACCGTCCAAAAGTATTTTGGACAGCCGAGATGTGCAACCGGTACCGCCACGTGGTATCCGCTTGGCACTAAAAAAAATCTCCTTTCAATGGGATTTGGTGTACTGTTCAATGCAGTATTCGAATGAATTATGAAGCAAGATCCAAAGCAAATAAACTTCCAAGTCTTATTCATTATGGGAATCAAAACTAGCTAAATGGAGTGCTTTTTGTACAAATGGGGTGTACTGTTCAAATGCAGTATTCGAATGAATTATGAAGCAAGATCCAAAGCAAATAAACATCCAAGTCTTATTCATTATGGGAATCAAAACTAGCTAAATGGAGTGCTTTTTGTACACCCCGATCAAACAAGAGCATACATCCTTGTAACATATACAACACAATAAATTAAACAAATAAAGAAACTATTTCAGAACGACAAATTCAACAAGTAAAAGCAAATGTAGTGTAGTTTGATTTGCATGTTTATTCTTCCAAAGCCCTAACTCCTATGTCAATCCCCTGTTTATTTTCAAAAATTTAACAAAATGGTTTTTCTTCCATACCGGGGAAGTGCGAGTGCGGTCCCTTTTTTTACCCCTAGGGCTAGTATTACCTGTTGCAGTGTTTGAAGCACCTTCAGCTTCAGCTACGGACTCTCCTGCCGTAACTTCCGTTGGTGGGTCATGTTCACATCTCTATAGCGAACTCCAAAATCAAATGCCTCTGGATCCATCCATCTTCTATTACAAACAGTAGCTAGTAGGATCGATCGAGCAACAGCCAACAGTAGAGAGAGAGAGAGAGAGCGCGAGAGGGAGGGAACGCCCGGGGGGGGGGGGGGGGGGGGGGGTGTTGTTCGTGAACCGGTAGCTTTGGAGCCGGTGAGGGGGAGGGAGGGGGAGAGGGAGTTAGGGTTTCAAGTTTCGTTTCACTTTTCTTTCTGATGATTTGGGTGGGTGGGTGGGTGGGTGGGGAATTTGGTGGGATTTTTGCCGAAAAATTGTACTACGCGAGGGTCGTCAGAGTATTTTTCTTCGAATCGGAACCGTCTACATTTTAAGTAGGAGTGATTATATCCTCCGTGCAAAAATCAAGTAAATTAATTATCATTAGGTACCTAATCGAATGAGACAAAATTTTGGTTTACAATAAATCAACTTCCTGATGAAAGGGCTTTGAATACCCGATAGACTTTAAATTTGGCGAGACTGATTAAAACAACAATACAAACAATGTGAACGGTTTGGATCGTCATAATTGTGTTGAGATCGCGTGGCTAGCGTACATTATCCCATAACATAATAGCTTGGTTCATAACCAAGTTAGTTCGATATATAGGATTAAAAGGCAAGTGCAGACTCGATTTCTCAAATGTCCGATCTAAACCGTTACGATTCCATATCTTATCAATCCTATTATTTCTCCCGAACACGGTGGCGATCAAATGTCGGCAACCACCTGATCGGATCACATTCGGTGCATCTAAGAGCGAAAAATGTTCTATAATGCATGACTCGACGGCCATCAAGCAGTTTTTTTTTTTAATCGGAACCGTCTAGATTGTAAGTGGGAGTGATTATATCCTCCATGCAAAAAATGAAGTGATTTAACTATCGTTACATACTTGATCGAATGAGACAAATTATCGGTTGATAATGAATCAACGTCCCCGATGAAAGGGCTTTCAATACTCGATGGACTTCAAATTTGGCAAGGGTGATTAAAATAGCAAGACAAACAAAGTGAACAGCGTGGATCGTCATAATTGTGTTGCGATCGTGTGGCTACCGCATAATATAATCAAAATTTTATACATAACATATTAATATATTATGTAATTAGAAAATTTCAATTTTGACCTATCAATTCAAAAATCAAAAATTTCATTTTAATTACTCAAAATTTCCTTTTTTATTTTTTTCCTTATTTTCAAATAAAATTTATTTTATTTTATAAAAATGTTTTTCAAAATTTATATTTTTGTTATCAAAATTTAATTTTTATTTTCCCCCTAAGTTTTTTCATTTATGTTATTCATAAATTCATTTTAAATTTCCCTCATTTTTTTCCTTATTATTGTATTTGGCAACTCAATTCATTTAATAAATATGTATTTTTGATTTATTATGTATTTATTTATTTATGGGAAGTCCATTTACTTAATTAAAATTTATTCAAAAATTTATTTTTATTTTCCCTCATTTGTTTTCTTATTACGGCAAGTCCATTTATTAAATTCTAATTATTCTTGAAATCAGAATTTTTATTTTCCCTCATTTTTTGTTTTTGTTATTATTATGTCAAGTCCATTTATTAAATTCTAATTATTATTCAAAAATTATTTTTATTTTCCCTCATTTTTTTTCTTATTATGGCAAGTCCATTTATTAAGTTTTTATTATTATTCAAAAATTTATTTTAATTTTCCCTTATTATGGCAAGTCAAAATTCAACTTCTCTCTCTCTCTCTCTCTGTGATATATTATGTAATTACAAAAATTTAATTTTCACCTAGCAATTCAAAAATCAAAATTTTCATTTTTATTATTCAAAAATTTATTTTTTATGTTTTCCACATTTTTTGAAATAAAATAAAATATATTTTATAAAAATGTATTTTTTACTTATTTTTCTTATTCAAAATTAAATTTACTTTTCTTATTCGAAATTTTAATTTTATTTTCCCTCATTCTTTTCCTTATTATACCATGTCGTGCCCGTGCCACTTCCGTTTCGTGCCCATGTCGTGCCCTTCACACTTCCGTGTCGTGCCCGTGTCGTGCCAATGCCACTTTCGTTTCATTCTCGTGCCGTGCTCGTGCCGTGTCAAACTAAGACTGTGTCGTGCTTGTGCCGTGCCTAACTAAGTCCGTGTCGTGCCGTGCTGTGCCCAAACTGTGCCCGTGCCGGAGTTATTCGTGCCATGCCCGTGCCGTGCCGTGCCGACAAGGCCCATTTGACACCTCTACAAGTATCTCACTTAGAAATAGTAGAGATGAATTAAAATTTGTCTTCACTCAAGTTTCCCAAGACATTATCACAATTCTCTGTATCCTTAACATAACATCCTTCCGATAAAATTTAAGACCATCCAAACAAAGCCCAAAGATTCCAATCCTGCCAAATCAATACTAGCAGAGATGAATCTAGTACGTCTTTTACTCTAGTTTCACAAGCCATCATCATTCTCTTGATCTTGAACATTTTATCCTTCCAACTGAATTCATAACCATCCAAACAGAGACAAACCTATGAAATCCGATCAGATCTCCAAACTACCAAATCAAACATAAAAATGAAACAAACATAAAAAGAACCAAACAAGCCAACTAATATTGCCCCTGAATGGAAAATGAAAATGACCCCCGCCCCCGTTGCAAAGCACACCGGTGCCAACAGGTGCCGTACCGGCCGTGGCCAGTGGTGGATCCACTGGTGGAGCTCCCGTGACCGGTGGTGGAACTCTCGCAAACCAGCCTGCAACCACGTCGTAGACAGCCCGGGGTGTGATCCCCGGGAAACAGCAACTCTGCAAGTATAGGAGGAAAAACCCCCCAAACAGTGCAAGGAAGGCATCGAAGAGACCCCGCAAAGAATGGGGTATCCTCAATAGCTCCGTGTGCTGGTGGTGGTGGGTGGAACGGGGGGTGGCAGGGGAGTACCGGAGACGGGGGGTAGAAGTAAGGTGGTGGCGGGTGGCAGTGGAGTACCGGAGACGGGGGGTGTGAGAACTAAAGTGGTGGGCAGCGGGACTGGAAGGGGGCGTCCCGCGGCGGCGGCCGCGAGGACGAAGAGCAAAAATCCGATACTCATCGCTCTCTCTCTCTTTCTCGCGCGCGCGCTTCTGTGGTGAAGAAGTGAGCAGATCGATCTGATCATGGGCTTATTTTTATTTTCCCTCATTCTTTCCTTATTATACCATGTCATGCCTGTGCCACTTCTGTTTCGTGCCCGTGCCGTGCCCTTCACACTTCCATGTCGTGCCCGTGCCGTGCCCATCACACTTCCATGTCGTGCCCGTGCCATGCCAGGCTAAGATCGTGTCGTGTCGTGCCCGTGCCACTTCCGTTTCGTGCCCGTGCCGTGCCGTGCCGTTCACACTTCCGTGTCGTGCCAGGCTAAGACCGTGTCCGTGCCACTTTCGTTTCGTGCTCGGTCGTGCCCGTGACGTGCCAGACTAAGATCGTGTCGTGCCTGACTAAGTCCGTGTCGTGCCGTGCCATGCCAAGTCAACTATCGTGTCGTGCCCGGCTTAGACCGGGTCGTGGCGGTGGAGTACCGGAGACGGGGGGGTGTGAGAACTACTGAGGTGGTGGGCAATGGGACTGTGGGTGGAACCGGGGGGGGGGGGGGGGGGGGGGCGGGGGGAGTACCAGAGACGGGGGAGTGTGAGAACTACTGAGGTGGTGGGCAGTGGACTGTGGGGTGATGCTGGGTAAGGTGGTGGCGGGTGGCGGTGGAGTACTGGAGACGAGGGCTGTGAGAACTAAGGAGGTGGGCAGTGGGGACTCGCGCTCTTTCTCTTTCTCTCTCTCTCTCTCTCGCTTTTGTGGACTGTGGTGAAGAAGTGAGATCACTGGCTTATTTATAGATGCTTTGTGAGTGTAAGCCAACGAAGACGGGGGGGACAAGTCAAAAATCTTATAATTTTCCTTTGAATAGTCAAAGTCAAAATAATACATTTTCACTTTAAATAATTCAATGAGTTCTAATAAGGAGAACCCATAACCCAAAGGCATAAGTATCAAGTTTAAAGAATTATTTCATTAGCCAAATAGTCAAAGATTAGCAAATAGAAGTTACAAAACCATCTTTCAAAAATATGAGACAAAGATGGGAAAATAACTCCATGCTCGATGAAATCCAATGCTATGCATCCGCACTTCATGCATCCATCTCATGTGCCTTGTCGGGTACCTGAAAATTGATAGGTTGAGCTACACTAGCCCAGTAGGAAAACCATTCTACTAACGCTAGGTGTATAAAGATGATAAGGGCACATGAAGTGGGCATGAGACTAGCACGGTGGTTCGATAAATATGATGCCTCATGTTGAAAAGTAATGACTCATGAATGATATATGAATCAAATTAAAAATCCATGTGCTAACATTTATAAACTAGTCATCTTCGTTCATGAAAAACTCCTTTTATTAAATCTTAAGTGCTTCACACGTACCAAGTACCTATTTTCCTTTTTCACTTCAACTCCTCTATTAACTCTATACTTATGTATTTATATTAATACAAACTTGGGAGTCTAGGGTCCTCTATTAACTGCCTTAGTAAATTCAACCGTGTTCACTGGTTATAATATTAACAATATTTCGTGTTTCACTGGCCACGTGCACCATGCCCAGCTGGTAATAATATTAACAATATTCCGTGTTTCACAGGCCACGTGCACCATGCCCAGCTCTGCTGGTAATAACAATAACAATATTCCGTGTTTCACAGGCCACGTGCACCATGCCCAGCTCTGCTGGTAATAACAATAACAATATTCCGTGTTTCACAGGCCACGTGCACCATGCCCAGCTCTGCTGGTAATAATAGTAACAATATAATGGTATACCAACGTTATTACAACGTGACTCACTTTAGCTTAAAGCATATCCACTCATCAACCACACACTCATCCTAAATATGTGACTTCTCATCTATTTTGACCATCCCGCATTCTCCCATTTTCACAAGCCATAGAGTCATTTCGCATATCGAAACCCAATCTTCGCCAAGTACCCCAAGATTAATCCAAATATGTCATTTCCAATTTTTCACAAGAAAACATTCATGATCTTAATGGGGAAGTATCCCGAGGAATATTCACGTGTCCAAGAATGTATCCGAGTATCAAATTTAATACCCAAATATTCAAAAAAACGTATCCAAGTATCCAATTATACCAAAATGTCATATCTTTCATGAAATGTTTCATTTTCAAACACTTCTCAAAATATCCACTTATTTTTAATAGAGAATTAATCCCTCTGCCGGATTTCGTGGGCTCCGTTCACCTGTGGCTAGGGATACACCGAATGGTGGCCCTAGTATTCACATTTATCCATAAAACACTTTTGATTCAAAACCCATTTCAAAACTTCACATTTTGTCCCATCATCATTTGCATCGAAATGTCAAACTAACTCTTTACATTACCCAAATGTAGTAAAAATAAAGTTGGAGGGATGTACGATGTGTCAAATATTCAAGGGGAGGACAAAGGATGAGAATATAGTATTTTAGCATTTCCCAACAAGTCGGAGGTTTTTGCCCAACTGGTTGGGCCAAGACAGAGACAAGAACAATTTTTCAACCAACCGGTTGGAGGTTTTTGCACGACTGGTTGGGGAAACCCAGATTTTCTGCGAATTTTTCCCAAAGCATGAAACTTCATCCCAAGTCATATTTTGATGTTTTAGGCCAAAAATTGGGAATGTCAAGCAACTAATGGGCATGGAGGGAGGGTAAAACAACCAACAACAACATCAAACAACAACCCAATCCATAGATCACAAAACCAAATTGAACAAAACCCACTTATAAGAGAGAAACATGATTTTGAGAAATTGGAAGAGCAAGAACAAGGTATGTGCAATATATCACATAGACACAACTAGAGGGAGTAGAAATTGTTCTCCTACCTCAAGGTTGAAGCTCCAATGTAAGCAAATATGAAAACCCTAGCTTCCTTGATCAAACCCAACCGAAAATGAACTCTCCGGAGTGATTCCAAGCTACCCCGGGCTCCAAAACACGCATAGAAGAAGTTTCTTGGGTTGAATATTGAAGAGAAGAGGTGTGGGAGGTGAATTTGTGGTGGGTTTTTTTTGAAGAAACTTGACAGGAGGAGGAGAGAGAGATAGAGAGGGCTGATTTTAGAGAGAGGAAGAACTGTATATTTGATAAAAAAAAAAGTTTCTAATGTGTTATAAATGAACCCAAGTGCAATTGTCACACTCACATTGGCCCCACATTAACTCATTTTCAATTTCTCACATTTCCCCAATATTATTCTGGAAAAAAAATTATACGAATTTACAGGTCCTTACACCGTGCCACTTTCGTTTCGTGCTTGGTCGTGCCCGTGCCATCCAGACTAAGACCGTGTCGTGCCTGACTAAGTCTGTGTCGTACCATGCCAAGCCAACTATCAAAGTTTGGTTCGAATGGGACATTAGTGTGTTGTTTGTACACTTTCTTAGGTTTAGGAATAATCATGAGTTTTTGCAGGTTCGTACCAAGATTCTGGTATATCATCTACATTTATAGGCTCTTTTCCAGGCCTAGACTTAAATTTGCTTGTGCTAGCCTCTCCTTTATCCTTCTCAAATGAAAGTAAAGGATCATTCTTAAGTCCTGATTGCTCTTCCAATTTTTGTAACATAAGCTTCTGGGTCTGAGCCAGTTCTTTAAATGTAGCAATCATTTCAGCAAACTGACTAGATGACACATTTCCTTCAATTTCTGAATTCTTTGGGTCATCAACATGTACAGTTTTATTATTTCTAGTATTCATTCGAGAAATCTGGCCAATTCCCACATTTAAATCTTGACCAGTACGAGTTTCTGGGCCTGTTTGAAGGCCTTCAACTTGTTCATTCTCTTTAGAATTAACATTATTCTCATCTTCTGGCGTTTGGCCAACCTGAGAATCATCTGTTTGCTTCTTAAGTTTTGGAGCCATTCAACACTTTCAGGGGTCCCACCGGGCGTGCCAAAAAATGTTTCGTGGTTCTGTTACTTCTTTATAGCAAAATAATCGAGTGCGAGCATGCCAGAGAGAGTTTCAATCTTCTCCCTCAGATTAAGTTTGGAAAAACCAAATATAATCAGGCGATTGTGTTGTATTGGTTCAATTACCTCAATTAAGAGGATTTTTCTTAATAAGTGAAGAAATACAAACCAACTTCAAATACAAGAACAAGAACTTCGAACAGGTGATTATTACAAGAACAATCGAGATTAATCCTAACTACTTCCTAATCTACTTCGAACTGAGTTCGAAATCCTAAACTACTTTGCCAATGAACAAACCAAGCATCAGTTTTTTGATAGCTGTTTGTTGAAGATTTGTCCGTGGGCTTTACACTCTTCAATTTCTTCTATTTATAGACGCTGCTTGCAGTTTGAAGTTCCCGCTCAAACGAATTTGAACTTGGCTTGCTTCGAACTCTAACTTCTACTCTTCGAGTTGGCAGTTTCTTCCCTCTTCCACTTCTGAATTTGAATTCTTCCAATTCTTCTTCCATAAGCTTTTATTTTGAATCTGCACAGTTACTTAACTCAAATGATTACGAGTTAAGGGAAATAACTGCCTCTCAAGAAATACTCCATGTGTTCTAATTGCTATCTATTCCGTTTCACAAGTTTACACGTGGAGTTTACGTGTTCAACAGTTAACATCATGGCTTCGAAGCCAGTTTTTATTTTATCCTTGACTTGTAACTGCCAATAACCGCTTTTTGATTTTAAGAGATAATACGACATCGTATTTATTCCAATGTATTCTTTTAATCTAGTATATCTTCATTGACAGATAATTGCCAACGTTTGGCATTTTGGATTACGTGTCAATCAATTATTGGATTTGTTAATTTTATATGTAAACAGTACCGGAGACGGGGGGTAGAGGTAAGGTGGTGGTGGGTGGCGGTGGAGTACCGGAGATGGGGGCTGTGAGAACTAAGGTGGTGGGCAGTGGGACTGGAAGGGGGCATCCTGCGGCGGCGGCCGCGAGGACGAAGAGGAAAAATTCGATCCTCATCACGCTCTTTCTCTTTCTCTCTCTCTCTCTCTCTCTCTCTCTCTCTCTCTCTCTCTCTCCCTCTTTCTCTCTCGCTTCTGTGGACTGTGGTGAAGAAGTGAGATCATTGGCTTATTCATAGATGCTTCGTCAGTGGGGTAGCGGTGGGGTGGTACTGGTGGTGGTGGGTGGAACGGGACTGGGGGGGGGGGGGGGGTGGCGGGGGAGTACCGGAGACGGGGGGTAGAAGTAAGGTGGTGGCGGTGGAATACTGAAGACGGGGGGTGCGGCGGCCGCGAGGACAAAGAACAAAAATTCGATCCTTATCGCGCTCTCTCTCTCTCTCTCTCGTTTCTGTGGTGAAGAAATGAGCAGATCGATCAGATCACTGGCTTATTTTTATTTTGCCTCATTCTTTTCCTTATTATACCATGTCGTGCCGTTCCACTTCCATTTCGTGCCCGTGCCGTGCCCTTCACACTTCCGTGTCTTACCCGTGTCGTGCCAGGCTAAGACTGTGTCGTGCCATGCCAGGCTAAGACCGTGTCGTGCCTTGCCCGTGACACTTCTATTTCGTGCCCGTGCCGTGCCCTTCACACTTTTGTGTCGTGCCCGTGCCATGCCAGGCTAAGACCGTGTCGTGCCGTGCCCATGCCACTTTCATTTCATGCTCGGTCGTGCCCGTGACGTGCCAGACTAAGACCGTGTCGGTCCCGTGTCGTGCCTGACTAAGTCCGTGTCGTGCCATGCCAAGCCAACTATTGTGTTGTGCCCGTGACGTGCCCGGCTTAGACCGTGTCGTGGCGGGTGGCGGTTGAGTACCGGAGACGGCGGGTGTGAGAACTATTGAGGTGGTGGGCAGTAGGACTGTGGGGTGATGCTGGGTGGAACCGGGGGGTGGCGGGGGAGTATCGGAGACAGTGGGTAGAGGTTAGGTGGTGGCGAGTGGCGGTGGAGTACCGGAGACGGGGGCTGTGAGAACTAAGGTGGTGGGTAGTGGGACTGGAAGGGGGTGTCCTGCGGCGGCGGCCGCGGCCGCGAGGACGAAGAGGAAAAATCTGATCCTCATCGCGCTCTTTCTCTCTCTCTTTTCTCTCTCTCTCTCTCTCCCTCTTTCTCTCTCTCTCTCTCTCTCTTTCTCTCTCTTTCTTTCTCCCTCCCTCTTTCTCTCTTTCTCTCTGTCCCTCTTTCTCTCTCACTTCTGTGGACTGTGGTGAAGAAGTGAGATCACTGGCTTATTCATAGATGCTTCGTGAGTGTAAGCCAACGAAAAAGTGGTAAGTTTTGATTAACCAATTTCATAGGTGCTTCAACCGAGTATTCGGTTTGATTAACCAATTTCATAGGATACAGCATTCGTTGGCTTAGAAGTAAGGTGGTGGCGGGTGGTGGTGGAGTACCGGAGACGGGGGGTGTGAGAACTAAGGTGGTGGACAGCGGGACTTGTAGACACCCCAATCATTCAAATCCACCATTTTATCAAAACACAAGATTTCTTATCATGAACCCATGCCCCAGATTGTTGATGATGCCTCATTGATTTTCCTTCAAAATGCCCCAGTTTAGAGGGCTGCTAATGAAGACCCGTTGATATGCCCCAGTTTGGATTTTTGCTTTGAATGATGCCAGCGTTTGCACAATACTTCGACTTTTGATTTTCAAGGGAGATTTGACTGTTCCCTTTTGACTTGAATTCTCACTATCAAGTTACACTTTTTCAATCTGAAAGGACTTTTATCTAGGTTATGACGGGGCCAAGGTTATGGGCTTAACAAAGGAAAGATTATAGGCTCAAAACATCTCATTTTTCCTCGGGGTTGTTTGAGTTAGCAGCTATCTCGGACTTTTTGTGCCACTTTTGCTTCTGATGGGTGCTTTCATGTGCTTCTTCTTTCTTTAAATGAGCACTTCCTTTCATTTGATTTTTCCGTTCCAAATTTTCTTCAGTGCTCTTTGTCTTGTTCCACCCTATGAGTTTGGCGCTTTCATTCCTGTGATACTTTGAATCCTTACGTGCTCATATCCCTGGCACTTTCACTATGTTGGCTTTCATGTGTTTGACACTTTCATATTTCTTGTTTCACCCCAGTGTGGGGGATAACTGCCTAGCTGGGTTATTTTTCAAAGAAATTGATTTAGGCTCAAAGGGGCTTGCAATGGATATTTATGTTGGGAATTAAACAAAAAATGTCTTTCTTCATCTTGAATTGCACAACTTGATAGGGAGAACTCATGCTTGCTCTAACTTTTGCCTAGATCTGATTTTGAAGTTTGATCTAGCGAGCTTTTTGCCTTAACTTTTTGCCTACGCCGCCCTTGCGGGTTTTCGACCTAGCAGGCTTTTTCCTGTGTCAAAGCATCGCCTCTTGACAACATCGGGGAATGGTCCGCTGGAAATCCTCCTTGTGCGGGGCAAGGGTTCAATCAAAATTCATCTCGTGTTTTGAAGTGATTTTCATTTTTCTCAAATGATGGTGGAAAACAATTTCAAGGATTATCACAAAAATCCAAGTTTATGATGACAATTTCAACACAACAGCGTGACATTGAATTTTGATAGTTGCGACCGAACCATGAAGGGTTGCCTACGTATCCCTTTGCAAGGAATCAGGTCGTGCGTAGTTCGGGACTACAAAGTTGACTCTATTTTTGGTCTTTTTTTCTTTTTTTGACAATAACAACAACAAGATATTACAGACTCGAAGATGAAAGCACATAGACGAGGAAAATATAAACAGACTCGAAATACAAACTGACTCAATTAGAAGTGAAAACTTGACTCGACACTTGAAGACTTCCAAGACTCGTGGAAGATTGAATTATTGCATGGTCATTGATGATTCATTGGTTCGACGAGGTATTCGGCTTCACCAGCGGAGCAGAGATGGATCCGTTGTCAATGAGATCTTGTATTTCGTGACGAAGGCGTTGGCATCTCTTGGTAGGGTGACCGGGTGTTTGATGGTAGATGCAGAAGGTATTTGGGTTGTAGGAAGGTGGAGGATTTTGTGGAGGTGGGGTTGGTTGAAGTGGTTTGAGGAAACCAGCCATGAGAAGCTCTTTATAGACCGAGGGTAAAGGTGCAGAGAGTTGGGAAAATTTTCTTCGCTGGTTTTGACGGTTAGTTTGGGTCGTGATCTTGTTGATTGGTTCAGTTTGGTTGGGATCATTATTGGTGAAGCTCGAAGAGGCGTTTGTGAGGGTGATTTCATTGATGTTGAGGTTTCGTTTATGCTAAGGTGTGGAGTTTGATATGGTGTTGGGTTCTAGTGGCAGAAGAGAGATGGTTTTATTGTCAATGAGATCTTGAATCTCGTGACGAAGGCGTTGACAATCATCGGTAGCATGACCGGGCACTTGATGGAAGGCACAGAAAGTGTTTAGATTGTGGTAAGGTGGGAGCTTTTGAGGTAAAGGAGTTGGAGAGAGTGGTTTAAGAAGACCGGCCATGAGAAACTCCTCATAGACCGAGGACAGGGGTGTGGGGAATTGGGAGAATTTTCTTGATTGGTCTTTGGGCCGGTTGATTTGGATTATGGTCGTGGTTGGTTTGGCTTTGCTGATGGTGCTGGTTGCGAAATTGGGGTTGATATTTGTGGAGCTGGGGGTGGCGTTTGCATTGTTGTTGGTAAATGGTGTGTTGGCCTTCTCGGAGTAGACCTTTTCGCCTTCTGGAGTGAGGTTGTCCTTGTCGGCGTCCCAGCGATGCATCTTTATAGGTTTGAATCCTTCCATGATAGATTCCTCTAGTTCAGATATCTTGGCCAAAGCTGCGGCCATTTCCGGGCTTTTTCCGGGTCGTTGGTGGTTCTCTTGGAACTCTGGGAGACGGTCACGAACGTCTTGCATCATGATCATGAGCTGGGTGATTTGATTGCCCAGATTATTCACAGCTATCTTGAGTCCTTCGATTTCAGCCGAAACATCCATGTCTTGAGGTTTGGGTTGAGTCAACTTCTACTCGGGGAGTTGTAAGGTTTCTTTCTTGGATCAATGGCTCAGGACTGACAGTAAAGCAAAAAGGTCAAATTCAGATTGTGCCCCTGATTTCATTGAAGGAAATGTTGTGCATGTGTCGTTGTCATGTCGTCCTAAGATGTAGACTATCAGTCTCGGTCTCACTTAAGACATTGCACGGATGTTTGAAACAACAACCATGGGTAAGTCGTGACAGGCAGGTTAAATTCCAATCGTCGTGGAATCAGAGCCAATCTCCTTATAGACCATCCGAGACAGAGCAATAAGGTTGTTGAAATCCGGATGCGAATGCACTTAAGGCTAGCTCGAGACACGGGGAGCCGTTCGGGCACGACAAACACCGGAGGTATCTCAAACTCCGTGGATTTAAAGTCTCCTAGACTGACATCTATCCTATAGATTATGCTAAAGTTAGCCTATGGTTAGTCTACCGGTTTCAAATCTCACTTAGAGCCATTGCACAGCAGATTGAATCAACACCACGGGTAAGTCGTTTACTCGGCAGTTACGGCTTTTCAACCTTCAGCCTAAATGTTGAAGCCGCAACCGTTATCCTTTCTTGACCATCCGAGACAAAGCAATGAGGTGTCGCCATCCAGTTACAAATGGGCCCAAGGCTAGTTCGAAACACGGGCTGCCGTTCGGGCACGGCAAACACCGGAGGTATCTCAAACTCCGTGGATTTAAGTCTCCTAGACTGCATGTACAACCTTAGGGTTAGTCTACCGGATCCGAATCTCACTTAAGATCATTGCACAGAAGATTTTCCAACACCCCGGGTAGACCATTACTCGGCAGGTTAAATTCCAAACTTGTTGGAATCAGAGCCAATCGCTTTTCTTGATCATCCGAGACAAAGCAATTTGGGTGTTGTAATCCAGATACTAATGACCTTAAGGCTAGTTCAAATCACGGTGGCCGTTCGGGCACGACCAACACCGGAGGTATCTCAAACTCCGTGGATTTTAAGTCTCCTAGACTGAATTCGACAGCTTTGAAAGATTGCCCCAATCCTCAAGTTTTCTTTTAAGTGATAAGTCCTTGATATCGGATGGTCGGATTTGGGAAATCCTGGTCCACACAAGTCCCGACAATGATCTAAGATCAGATGCCTAAGGGCGATTGACCCTCCTCGGGCCAATGTCCCTTAAACCCGTTTAGATCAGTGTTTAGGAATTTGATGATCCAAATTTTCCCACGTCCGGCCGTCCTAAAGGCTAACTCGTAAGAACAACGCGCATATGGGATGCACGACTCATCATCGGGCCGAGGCAACCTTCTACTAACCGTAGAGGCATTAAAACTAAATGGGATATCTACACAGAATATCTATACAAACGACGCTCGCGACGACTATATACAATGCAAATGCATGAATGCGACATGGCATGGCGAGAAAAGCGGTAACACATAGCATGTAACAAGATAGAGCATGTAAACTTAACGCACGGGTGGGTTGCTTAACGTGGGGTTCTATGGTTAATTACATGCAAAAGGCTGGTTTTGGTCACTGAGGGTACCCCGGACTCAAAATCAAAACCGCCTCCTACCGTTAAAAACGATAGTGACGATGTGATTTATCACGGTCGAGGGCTGCTGGGCATTTCGGGATTCCCTGTCACCGGCAAACCGGGCAGGATTGCCAAAACACGCCAGCGGGGTTAAGAACTATGCAAGTGCAATGCAAAATCAAATTTTAAACATTTGAAAAATCCCACAAAACATCTTTCGAATTAAACCCACTTTGGTTAACACGTATTTCAATAAAATTACACAAGTGTAATAAAAATTGCACAAGTGTAATTAAATAAAATATATATTAACCAATGTCCCCAGCAGAGTCGCCAGCTTGTGGACGGCCCACTGAGATTGTACGAAAAGATTGTGATTATTAGAGTCGCCACCCGGATTTGAGGTCCGAATCCGAGAAACCGATAAAAATATGACTCGTTTGCCCATTTGAAAAAGATTTCACTGATCTTGGCGGAACCAAAGATTTCTCGAATTCAGGGGTTTGGTTACGAGAGGGGAAGGGTTTTACGGCACCCCTCTCGCCCGGTCCATGAACCGGTCTCTACTCAACATTTTGTGGGATTTTCAAAATATTTGAAATTCGATTTTAAACACGAAATGGGGGATACGGGAATGGCAAACACGTAAATGAATATTAAAACACTAACTAAGTGATGGTGGATGCTTGTGCGAAGTGTACAATGCGATGACAGAATGGTATAAACAAAGAAAATGACAATGAATGAGAAAAATAGAATTTAAAACACCATTTTGAACAAAATTATTTGTCTTTCCGACACTATTTTCATGTTTTGGAGGGTTTTGATATAGAAATGAGAAGAACATAAAACTACAAAGTTGTAGCCCTTCAAATTATCTACGTTTTGATATATAATACGTTGAAAACGGAGTTCGGAGTAAAAAGTTATGGCTGAAACACTGTGACTGACTTTCTGTTGGGCTTTGAGCGCTCAAAGTGGATTGAGCGCTCAAGGGTAAGGCCTTGAGCGCTCAAGCCACTTCCAGGTCGCCAAATTCTGCTATAACATGACATTAGATGATCAAACCACCCCAAATCAATGATTATACTTTATTTTCCCAAAACTGGACAGAAGCATGGACTTTGAAGAATTTTGGAAAGTAAATGATGTGTTAAAAATCGAGTTTGATGATTCTTGATAGATAACAGAAGAGGATCAAACTGATTTCAACACACACACACAGCTCATGCATATTAATCTCTGATCCATCATCAAAGCAGAACAAGATTTGTAAGCTGTTAGAAAACAGATTGAGCGCTCAAGGCCTTGAGCTTGAGCGCTCAATCCTACCAAAATAACAGGTTATAAAAATGCTTTTCTTGATGCTTTTCAGACCTTGTAGGCTCATTTCAAGTATGAGAAACTTGAATGAGCCCACTGGTCTCCCTCAGCAAGACCAAAATAGTGATTTTCACATGATTTTAACTACCTTTTGGTTTTGATTGAGGCTTGAACTTGGCTTTTGATCAGATGATGGTATAGAACAATGAGTTTAGAGTGTGTTTGAGTGATTGAAAGACCTGATTGGTTCAATATGATGTAGTATGAAAGTGTATTTGTAAGCAAAAAGATGATTTTGGCTTGATAGAAATGGATTTTGATGATAGAAGAATCTTGGATGAGTTTGGTGAGTTGGGACTGAGTTGTGGGTGTGAGAAGTGAGTTGTGATGACTGGAAGAGTATGAAAATCAGCCAAGAGGAGGGTGCACTTGAAGCTAAATGGCCATGTTCTTGATGTAATCAAGTGGGTTTGTTTGAAGGAACTTGAAGGGATGAAATTAATGGGTTGATTGTGGACTAGTGTAGTGTATATGCTCTGGTGGAGGGAGAAAATGGCAGTAGGGCAGCCCATGTAGTGAGTGAGGGAGTGGAGGAGGTTTATATAGAGAGAGAAATGGGAGGAAAATGGGTTTAATTTTTGAATTGGGTTTGGGGGGTGATTGAGGAGATGTTCAAGGGTCTAGGAAGTGTATTTAGGCAGTAGAAAACATAGGTAGACGCTCCTCTCTGCAAGAAATCTCATGATGAGATATTCTGCAGATTCCCAACTGGATCAGAGTTGAGCGCTCAAAGCCGTAGGCTTGAGCGCTCAAGGTGCTTCTCAGAGGTTTGAGCACTCAAGGCCATGGGTTTGAGCGCTCAAGGCTGTTGCTCAAAAGGTAAAACTTTGCGGGGCCGCCCCGGGTGCTACCAAACACCAATTTTGACGCGGTTTGAAGCGTTGGAAAGCTTGTTGAGTCTACTTTCTAACCCAAGTGGTTTGGAATCCAGAAAATTTATACATCCAAATGTATGACCATTTTACCCTCAAACGGTCGGGAAAATAAGTCGTTTTAGCAACATTCGTGCATCTCTCTCATTTCAAAACGGATTGGGATGAATTATATATCAATAAAGAGGGTTTTGAATGTACTAGAAGATGGTGTAGGCTTGGGTTTGTTTTGAAGAGGTTTTTGGGTGGTTTTGCCAAGTTCCAAGCATTGTTCAAGCCTCGGGTAGCCACGATTGGTCCATTTCATCATCGGGAATGCTCGAGCGCATCCCGGGTTCAAAATCGGGGTGTCTACAGCAGTTAGTAGAAGGTTACCTTGGCCCGATGATGAGTCGTGCATCCCAAATGCACGTTGTTCTTGCAAGCCAGTCTTTAGGATGACCGGATGTGGGAAAATTTGAACTGTCAAATTCTTAACAACAATCTAAACGGACTTAGGGGTTATTAGCCCGTATTCGGGGATAATTTCTCCTAATATCCAAATTTAGATTATTGCCGGGAATCCGTATAAGTCGTGTTTTCCCAAATCCGTTCTTCCAATGCAAAAGACCGATCACTTAAAAAGAAAACTTAAGGATCGGGGCAACCTTCCAAAGCTGTTGATGCCAATCTAGGAGACTTTAAATCCATAGAGTTTGAGATACCTCCGGTGTTGGTCGTGCCTGAATGGCCGCCCGTGTTTCGCACTAGCCTTTGAGTCGTTAGTAGCTGGATTACGACACCTTATTGCTTTGTCTCGGATGGCCAAGAAAAGTCAAGGGTTACGGTCCCAACATTTTAGGCTTTAGGTTGGCAAACCGAACCTACCGAGTAATGGCCTACCCGTGGTATTGTTAAATCTTCTGTGCAACGGCTCCAAGTGAGATTTGAAACCGGTAGACTAACCGCAATCTATAGGATAGATGTCAGTCTAGGAGGCTTTAAATCCATGGAGTTTGAGATACCTCCGGTGTTTGCCGTGCCCGAACGGCTACCCGTGTTTTGAACTAGCCTTAAGTGTATTCGTATCCGGATTTCAACAACCTTATTGCTCTGTCTCGGATGGTCTATAAGGAGATTGGCTCTAATTCCATGACGATTGGAATTTAACCTGCCTGTCAAGACTTACCTGTGGTTGTTATTTCGCACATCCATGCAATGCCTTAAGTGAGATCGAAACCGGTAGTAGAGTCCTTAGGTAAGGATTCAGTCTAGGAGACTGTAAATCCATGGAGTTTGAGATACCTCCGGTGTCTGCCGTTCCCGAACGGCTCCCCGTGTCTCGAGCTAGCCTTAAGTGCATTTGCATCCGGATTTCAACAACCTTATTGCTCTGTCTCGGATGGTCTATAAGGAGATTGGCTCTGATTCCACGATGATTGGAATTTAACTTGCCTGTCACGACTTACCCGTGGTTGTTATTTCGCACATCCGTGCAATGCCTTAAATGAGATTGAAACCGGTAGTAGAGTCCTTAGGATAGGATTCAGTCTAGGAGACTTTAAATCCATGGAGTTTGAGATACCTCCGGTGTTTGCCGTGCCCGAACGGCTCCCCGTGTTTTGGGCTAGCCTTAAGTGCATTCGCATCCAGATTTCAACAACCTTATTGCTCTATCTCGGATGGTCTATAAGGAGATTGGCTCTGATTCCACGACGCTTGGAATTTAACCTGCCTGTAACGACTTACCCGTGGTTGTTGTTTCGAACATCTTGCAATGTCTTAAGTGAGACTGAGACCGGTAGTCTAGATCTTAGGACGACATGACAACGACACATGCATGACATTTCCTTCAATAAAACCAGGGGCACAATTTTGAGTTTGACCTTTTTTTGCTTTTCTGTCAGTTTTGAGCCGTTGGTCCCAAGAAAGAAACCTTACAACTCCCCAAGCAGAAGTTGGCTCAACCCAAACCTCAAGACATGGATGTTCCGGCTGAAATAAAAGGACTCAAGATGGCTGTGAATAACCAGGGCAATCAAATCACCCAGCTCATGATCATGGTGCAAGACGTCCGTGACCGTCTCCCAGAGTTCCAAGAGAACCTCCAACGACCCGGAAAAAGCCCAGAAATGGTTGTAGCTTTGGCCAAGATATTTGAACTAGAGAAATCTATCATGGAAGGATTCAAACCCATAGGCGCCAAGAATTTTATTGGCACTAGAGATGTGGAGATGCACCAATGGGACGTCGAAAAGGACAACTTCACTTCAGAAGGTGAGAATGTCTACTCCGAGAAGGACAATACACTATTCGCCAACAACAACCATGCAAACGCCATCCCCAGTAAAGCCAAACCAACCACGACCACAATCCAAATCAACCGGCCTAAAGACCAACCAAGAAAATTCTCCCAAATCCCCACATCCATGTCCTCGGTCTATGAGGAGCTTCTCATGGCCGGTCTTCTTAAACCACTCTCTCCAACTCCTTTACCTCAAAAGCTCCCAGCTTACCACAATCCAAATGCCTTCTGTGCCTTCCATCAAGTGCCCGGTCATACTACCGACAATTGTCAACGCCTCCGTCACAAGATCCAGGATCTTATTGACAATAAAACCATCTCTCTTTTGCCATTAGAATCCAACACCATATCAAACCCCACGCCACAACATAAACAAAATCTCAGCGTCAATGTCCCTTCGAGCTCCACCAACAATGATCCCAACCAAACTGAACCAGTCAACGAAGTCACAACCCAAATCAACCGCCCTCAAAGCCGACGAAGAAAATTTTCCCAACTATCTGCGCCTTTGCCCTCGGTCTATAAAGAGCTTCTCATGGCTGATTTCCTCAAACCACTTAAACCAACCCCACCTCCACAAAATCCTCCACCTTCCTACAACCCAAATACCTTCTGCATCTACCACCAAACACCCGGCCACCCTATCGAGAGATGTCAACGCCTTTGTCATGAAATACAAGATCTCATTGACAACGGATCCATCTCTGCTCCACTAGTGAAGCCGAACACCTCGTCGAACCAATGAACCATCGATGGCCATGCAATATTTCAATCTCCTGCGAGTCTTGGAAGTTTTCAAGTGTCAAGTCAAGTTTTCGCTTCTGATTGAGTCAGTTTGTATTTCGAGTCTGTTTATGTTTTGGCTTTCCTCGTCTATGTGTTTTCATCTTCGACTGTAATGTCTTTGTTGTCAAAAAAGAAAAAGACCAAAAATAGAGTAAACTTTGTAGTCCTGAACTACGCACGACCTGATTCCTTGCAAAGGGATATGTAGGCAACCCTTAATGGTTCGGTCGTAACTATCAAAAATCAATGTCATACTGTTGTGTTAAAATTGTCATCATAAACTTGGACTTTGTAATAATCTCTGAACTTGGAATTGTTTTACACCATCATTTGAGAAACATGACAATTACTTCGAAACACGAGAAGAATTTTGATTGAACCCTTGCCCCACACAGGGAGGATTTTCAATGGACCATGCCCCCGCGCCATCAAGAAGTAATGCTTTGACACAGGAAAAGCCTGCTAGGTTGAAAACCCGCAAGGGCGGCCTAGGCAAAAGTTAAGGCAAAAGCTCGCTAGATCAAACTTCAAAATGAGATCTAGGCAAAAGTTAGAGCAAGCATGAGTTCTCTCTCTCAAGTTGTGCAATTCAAAATGAAGAAAGGCATTCTTTGTTTAATTTCCCACACAAATATCCATTGCAAGCCCCTTTGAGCCTACATCAATTTCTTTGAAAAAGAACCCAACTAGGCAGCTATCCCCCACACTGGGGTGAAAAGAAGGTATGTGAAAATTCAAAGCATCTCAAGAATGAAAGTGTCAAGCTGATAAACGTGTGAAAACACCAAACACGTGGACGCAACAAGATAAGAAGCATTGAAGAAATGAAACAGAAAAAGTCAAATGAAATCGAAACACCTATAAAAAAACAACAGGAGACACAAAGGGAAGAAAGCCCCCACCAAAAAAAAAAATGGGGCACAAATGAAGTCTGAGGTAGCTGCTAGCTTTGATAACCCAACGAAAGTGAACTTTTTTAGCCTTTTCCCCTTTCTTTGTTGAGCCCAAGCCTTGGCCCCGTTATAACCTGAATGAAGTCTTTTCAGATTGAGGAGTGCAACTTGATAATGGGAATTCAAGTCAAAAGGGAACAGTCTAATCTTCCTTGAAGGTGAAAAGTCAAAGCATTGTGCAAACATTGGCGTCATGCAAAGCAAAAATCCAAACTGGGGCATATCAACGGGTCTTCATCAGCAGCCCTCTAAACTGGGGAATTTCAATGAGGCATCATCAGAAATCTGGGGCATGGGTTCATGATAAGAAATCTTGTGTTTTGATAAAATAGTAGATTTGAATGAACATCACTTGATGGAGTGAAACAATCACAAAATCAAAATCCAATTTTATCATGACAATTTCAACATCAATGGTGAGGCATGTTTGCCATCTTTCAGAACTTTGAGTCAGCATGAACCATCGAGTCAACATGGTCTCCCATATTCTTCGACCTTTTCAATCTTAGCGAAGTCCACTCCTTTGTCTAAAAAGATCTATCAAATTCCTCGGTCCTATCTAAGTCCACTTTTTTTTGTCAAAAAGGTCAATCAAATTCCTCGGTCTTGCTAGTCTTAAGATTTGCCTCAGTGTCAAAAGAGTCAAAATGTTTTGGTCTTGTCTATCCTTGATTCGTGGAAACAATTTCGATGCGTGGAAGAACTCGTGTTCAGGTATATGATCAATTGATCGCCAAAACCATCAGCAGAGATGAGAAAGAAAAATAGAATTGAGGTTCATCATTTGTGAAGGCACGTCAACCCGAAATTGGGGCATGTCAGCCTAATGCCATTTCTGGGGGAAGCATACACCCAAATCCAGGATTGGGGCATAAGAGCCTAACGTCTAAAACCATTTCAAAACCCAAGTCTTGCCAAGCTCAAACCCAAAACCTTGGCCAAAAGGGAAAGACAGTAAAGCAAAAGAGCCACCCCATTGAGCCTCCTACTTTTTAAAGAAGGAATGTTATCGTTGTTATCGTCAAGTGTCGATGCACGAGTCACATGCAATCGTCCTGCGGGACAGTTTTAAATCAATCGTCCTGAGGGACAAACTTTTAAATCAATCGTCGTAAAGGATAACTTTTAAATCATTCGTCCTGAGGGACAAACTTTAAATCAATCGTCCTAAGGGACAACTTTTAAATCAATCGTCTTGAGGGACAAACTTTTAAATAAATCGTCCTGAGGGACAACTTTTAAATAAATCGTCCTGAGGGACAAACTTTTAAATCAATCGTCCTGAGGGACAAACTTTTAAATCAATCGTCCTAAGGGACAACTTTTAAATCGTCCTGGGGGACAAACTTTTAAATCAATCGTCCTAAGGGACTAATTTTAAATCAATCGTCCTGAGGGACAAACTTTTGAATTAATCATCCTACGGGACAGCTGTTCAATCAAACTGTCCTATGGGACAATATTTCAATTAGTTTTTGAGTTAGATCCCTCACCCCGTTGTCTAGAGGGTATATAAGTTACTATTGATTTAAGTTCTCTCGCCATGTTGGCCAGGGGACAGATTTCTTACTGTTGCTTGGAGATAGATTTCTCACCTGTTGTAGCCGCCTAGCTGGCGCACCCCAATCATTTTAGCCACCTAGCTGGTGCATCAATCATATCAAGTTAGTGCTTTTAATCAGTTGTTCTAAGTATTTGTTGTTGATGAACCGTCGTGTCGCTAAGTCCATCACATAAATGTGTTTGGTTCAGTAGTGTATTGATTTCCTCTTTGCTCAGTAAGCAATCACATTTCCTCGATTGTCTCGTTGCTCAGTAGACAATCATCTTATCATTGGCTATCTTGTTGCTCAAGGGATAGCCACCGTCAGATTTAGCCTCCCCGTTGCTCAGAGGGTAGCTCCATTTAATCATGTCACGGTATGAGTTGTTTTAGCCACCTAGCTGGTGCATACGTTTGAATGAGTAGTTGGTTGTATTTAATTGATTGTTTGTTCAGCGTTTCGACCTGGGAAGGCTCGTCGACTCGCGTGATGATGTTTTGTTTGTTTGGCGTTTCACGACCCGGGAAGGCTTGTTGATTCGCATAATTTCGTTGGTGTTGTTTGGCGTTTCACGACCCGGGAAGGCTCGTTGATTCGCATGATTTGATTGTTTGACATTTCACGACCCGGGAAGGCTCGTTGATTTGCATGATTCGCTTGTTTGGCATTTCACGACCCGGAAAGGCTCGTTGATTTGCATAATTCATTTGTTTGGCGTTTCACGACCCAGGAAGGCTCGTTGATTCGTGTAATTGTGTTTGTGTTGTTTGGCGTTTCACGACCCAGGAAGGCTCGTTGATTCGCATGATTTGATTGTTTGGCGTTTCACGACCCGGGAAGGCTCGTCGATTCGCATGATTTTGTTTGTTTAGCGGGCCAGGAAACCCGTTGAACTTGTTTGCATACGCTCCAAAGAACTACGCCGGTCTGATCCCTACAATGGGTTACGTAGGCAGCCTGAGTGGCACGACCGTGATTTTAATGTTTTCCTTTGTAGCTTGAGAAAGGCTCAGGGAACGAATCGAGATGTCTCTATCTTAGATGTAACTCGCATCAAGTAATGATGCAGAGTTCTATCCAAGAGGGGCAACTGTAGACACCCCGATTTTGACCCGACAAACTTATCAAGCATCCCCAAGGATGAAAATGCTCGATAAGAGCACGCGAGGTTTGATTGTGAACTTGAAAACCCCTCCAAAACCTCTCCAAAATAAACCCAATCTTGCACCACCTTCTAGTACATTCAAAACCTTCTTTTTTGATAAATAATACGTCCCAATCCATTTTTAAATGAGGGAGATGTGCCCTTTTTACTAAAACGACTTGATTTTCTGACCTTCTGAGGGTAAAATGGTCATATATTTTGATGTACAATCATATTGGGTTCAAACCACTTGGGTTAGAAAGTAGACTTGATAAGATTTCTAACGCTTCAAACCATGCATAAAACGGAGTTCGGTAGCACTCGGAATGGCCCCACAAAGTTTGGAATTTTGTGCTGTCTCCAAGTCCAAGCGTCTGGATTGGATGATTCCAGGCACCCACATTGAATCCAGGCGCCTGGACTCTCTCCAGACACTTGCATCCCAAGGTGAACTGAGTGGGGAGGAGCGTCTTGGAGATCTTGGCAGAGATTTTTTGCAGTAATATAATGGAGGGAAGATAGAGTATCCCGGTGAACCCCTTGGTTTACACCCTAAGTGACCCTAGTGGCCCTTTATTACCCTTTTATGCCTATATATACCCCCCTCTCTCTCTCATTTGGAGGAGGCTCAAACTCTCACCATTTCCCTACTGTTATGCTGCTGAAACTACTCCAAAAATCCCCTTTCCAGTCCATCTCTCATTCTCTCATCCATTTTCAACCCCAAAACCTTTCCTTTTACAACTCAAACTCAACCTATTCTTCATTTTTCATCACCAAACCTCTTCACAATACCCCCAATTTGTCTTAAACAATCCTAGAATCCAAAGTTCAGTTCATATAATCACCAAAAATCCCCAAAGTCAATCAACCAAGTTCATTAATCAAGTTTCAAGGTAGATTTTCTACCAAAAGTGCTCAACCGGGCCCTGAGGGGACATCAACCAAGCTCTATCTAGTCTTCCATACTAGATTAGAGTTTGAGGAAAATCTTAAACATCACAGAAAGAGGTTTTATTTTGTGCTCAAGTACTTGATGCAGGCGCCTGGACTTGCATGATGCAGGCGCCTGGATCCCTTCTTTCTTATTATGATTTTTGGTTCTTTTCATGTTATATTGTTTCATTTGAAGCATTGGTACTTCATTTATGGCCCAGAATAAGCATGTCCATGTAGAAAATCAGTTTCGTCCATCCTATATCATACATAAAACATTTCAAGTCATGATATTTCAAGCATGAATCATCTTCTTAGATTTTATTTTTGGGATTCATTTGGTTCATAATAGCATTAAACATCATTACTTACATGTACGGGTTAGCATCAAGAATGTGAGGGGTATTTTCCCGAGCAATACAACGTCACGTGCACGACGTTAATACCACGTGAGGGTATAGTATTTCGGCGGTACCACGGGAAGGGTCCCTAAGGCAATGCCGAGCTAATAGGGCCGTGTATATAGCTGGGCCGAACTATAACATCACGAAAGGATGTAGTTGTAATAAGTGCCGAGCTACTGGTAGCTCGGCACCCTCATGTGCCAGTAAATGAAGGCTTTGCCGCACAGTTTGTAGCTCGGGCAATTAGACCGCCCCATAGGATAGCTCGGCATGGCTATCTGGAAGGTTCTAGAGAGATCCTTAACGTGATAAAGGACGAATCCCGAGTTTAAAGGGAGTGGGATGGAGATTCCATAATGGCACGAAGAGTCCAACATGGAATCAAGTCCTGAAACGATGCGAGGTCTTGTATAAGGAAACTATGTTGACCTATGAGGGACAAGTCCTAATTGGAAAGGTCTCCCAATGCAATAAGGAAATCTCTGGCACGAGAGGCCTAGAGGAGTACAATGACCAGAGTCTATAAATAAGACGTTCAACCTATGATAAAAGGTACGCTGTAATTCGTATTTACATGCTTTGTGTGCTTTGGCTTATTTTAGTACGTGATACTGACTTAAGCATCGGAGGGCCCACCGCCGGCGAGAGGCGTGGGTGCTTCTCACCGTTTATTGTCTTGCAGGGCTAGGTTTCCGGCGAAGGATGAATATTGTTGATCTCATAGAGCGTGGAAGATGTATACCCGGATTTTTCCCCTCTACAATTGGCGCCGTCTGTGGGAAACGAAATCTGAAGAAGATCAACAATATTGGATCAAAGCACAAAACACCACGTGAAGGTGACGATAGTGATAAAACACCGAGTGCGCTTAGCGCTACGAAGAAAGCAACGTAAGATGCGCACAAAGAAAGAGTGTGACAAGGAGAAAATCTATATTAGAAAGTGTACAAACTCAAGATTACGAAAAAAAGTCTTGAGCGAATGAATCGTCAGATGAAAAATCTGGCTTGGTGAACGAATGATCGCAAAAGAAAGATCAGACGATTTGGAACGATGCCTGCGAGGGACGGTGATGAGAAAAAAAAAATATTGACGCTCAACAATCCTTGTATCGCAAGTTCAAACATGAATTCAGTCACCAATCAGATAAGTCTTATTTACACTTTAAATCTTATGCCAGTGTATGAAATCCTCCCTCATCACATGCACATGACGATTCTGTGAAAAACAATAGATCACGTGAGAACAACAGATCACATATTGTTGTGGTCAACTAGTATACCATGCCATATGAATGATCACATGTGGCTTGCTTTTCCAGTGTTGCGCCCTATATGCCCGAGCCATGAATTTCGGTAATTCTAGGGTCAAATATAATTTTTTCTCCTAAAAGAACGAAGATGCTCGCCCTCGGCGAATCCCGACTAGAATGCAGGATATTCATCCTAAATTATATGATTACATTTACGTGCCACAGCTTGATTGAATATACCGATCGCAATCGGAATTTCTAAAGATAGGTCGCCCAATTCCTGATGTCTAACGGCCATTACATATGAGATTTCATGCCTACTTTAAAGCAGCTCTTTTGACTTTGGCCGCGAAAATTACTCGTGCTTTTTCTTCGGCAATCACGAACGATTTATCTTCTGAAGATAAATTAGTTTATTTATGCGTTATGGATCACATAACTATTAGTCTTTTTCTGAGAAAAACAGATCGCAGGGCTCCCAGAGAAACATTGCACTCTGCATGCTACGAATAAAGCAGTACACACGTGCCACGACTGCAAGCATCACAAGAGAATGCTGGAGTAATTAACCGACCACGTGATAGATGGAGATGCAAGAGAAAAAAAAAAAAAAGGGTTGATGCAAATAGGAGTCCGAGGCTACGAAGAAAGTCTGCACAGTAGGTGATCTTAACGGGTGACGAAATAATCGTATAACAGAAAACCATGAGTTCGGCTTCAAGATCGGAGGCCACAGTTGGAACGGATTAAATAAAAAAAAAGAAGAAGGTTAGAATCGTCTTTAATATATCTTTTGTTTTAGTTTATTTTATTTTTTGCTTCTAGAGATGGATCAAAGTCCATGGCGAGAAGCGTTCTGGACTATGAAAAAAGTCTGAGAGACAAAGAAAGAGACTTTGAAGGAACTAGCTCTGCTTATGAGAAAGCGTGAACACGAGATTCAAACGCTGAAAGAAATTATGGCTCGACACGAGAGGTCGGGAAATAGGAAGGGTATTGGTGAAACTTGCACCTTACCAGGAATAGCTAAGAGGTACGTCAGGGAGGTGCACCGATGGGAGTTCGGCGTTGAGTAAGTTACTTCGATAAAGCTACAATCTGCTTTAGTAGAATTATGAATAAAATTCTGTTTTGCTTAAATAAAATAATGTCTAGTATATGTTCGTTATACTTGTTCGATCCTGGTAAGAGCTAGCTAAATATAGACCAAAAAGCACTTTGCTTCCATATTGGGGAGCAGATAGTATTGACGAAAGTACGAATAAATTTAAAAAGCTGGCTAAGTATGAATAAACTTAAGCCACGACAATGAACAATGACTGAAATCCTGTTTAAGTATGAAAAAACTTGAGGGCCAAGTTTGAATACACCTAGGCCAGTAGCAACGAATGATGCTATATATATGTAAAAAAAATACTTGGGCTTTTACCTAAGTACGAATAAACTTATGTAATTTGCCGAGCACGAGTATGCTCGAAGAGTATGTGTGAAGAAATATAGCAATGAATAATGCTAAGAGGCTTATAGCAATAAATAATGCTAGAAAGCTAGACAAGCACAAACAAATTTGAGCTATTCCCTGAGTATGAAAAAACTTGGGCGTTTTGCGAAAGTGTGAATAAACTTATCGTGCTGAGAAATTGCTAAAGAAAGGGATGGACCATATACGATAGTCGGTATGACAAGAATTGGAGCTTAGCGGCTTGCAGACTTAGATGGCATTCCTGTCCCATGGCCATGGAGCATTCAGAATTTGATGAGGTTCTGTCAGTGAACATCTAAGTAATTACCCTTTGTCGAGTTATAATAAAACTTCATTGCCGATCAAAAAGAATCTAGCTAAGTAATTATGCTTATTAGGAATTACGAATAAATTACCATACTTTATTTTTGAGTAAGAACTACGAATATAGTCCTCCGATTTCTTTTGTGGACCATGTGAAAGGTTCAAAGTTGTTAATGATAAGAACTCATGTGGCATGTCTTAATATGAACTACGTGTAAAGTTTCATGTTTTGTGCTAGTAAGAGTTATGAATAAAGTTCTGTGTTTTATATGATTTTGCATTTTAGTTTTTGATTTGATTGAAGGAAGTTACAAGAAAAATTTATGTTGCATGCTTGAAACACTTGATTGGTTTGAATATAGAACCAAAAATGAGGAATTTTGATTCCATATTGGGGAGCAGTAAGTGTATGTACCCAGTGATTGAAATTTTTTAGGACAAGTACGAATACTTGGGCCTGAGCAACGAATTGCTTAAACCGGAAATATTCCTAAGTACGAATAAACTTAGGAGATAAAATTAAGTACGAATAAACTTAATTCAGGCTAAGTAAGAATATACTTAGACAAGCAAGTTTACGTACGAATAAACTTAGATTAGGACAAGTACGAGTACTTGGGCATGAGCTATGAATTGCACGAACTTGATAAATTCTAAGTATGATTAAACTTGGAAAAAGGCTAAGTACGAACATACCTAGGCTTGCAAATTTGAGTATGCAAATGCTTATGACTAGGTATGAAGAAACTCAGAAGTATTTGGGTAAGCGTAAATTCGGATTTGCGTAGCTGAGTACGAATAGACTCATCCAAACAAGAGCTAAGGCTTTTTGAAGCTTGGCCGAATGAAATCAGTCAAATGTGAGCAAAGTCAGGTATGACAGAAACCTTGATATTTAGATAAGCTAGGGAAGCCACCAAGGGCTTGAGAAGCCCAGTACATAAGCCACGAAGGGCCAAGCATCAAAGTACCAGATTCAAAGTATTAGTGTCATGCGGGGCTTCAACCAGATTTAAAAAGAAAAGGACTACTTACAGATGAAGCTAAGGATGCAAAATATATATTGTTCTGAAAAATAGGTATAAAACATCTTCACCCAGCCGTTAGACTTCGGTGGGAAGAGTGGGGTTACCCCTAGTGTTGTATTGCACATTAGTCACGTCGATAAACCCGTTCTCACCACGGGAGTTAGCAATTTGTTCATTGGGTTGCACGGGCGGGGTCAACCTGGTGATAGGTCCAATCTTGCTACCATCAGCTTCCTTATGGCTGAGGTCGGCACCTTAGATCTCGGTTGGAGGATTTTCACCAAGCTATGAGCTCTGGGGGAACAGCAAGGAAATCCCACAAATGGGAAGCTTGGCCCGAACATGGAAGGTCATGCAAAATTCCAGAGATAGCCCGGATTGAAGCTTATTGGATGGAAATCAGTGCCAATGCCATGGAATATACAGATGAGTATAGAATTACTTTTTGCAGTTTATATTTTGAATATTTAGATACGAGTTGTAGTAGTGGAATTATGAACAAAATTCCATAGAAAATATTGGGTATTGTTCTCATTCCGCTACGAGTTGCTTTGTGATGGCGTTAATAATAAAATTCCATCTTGCTTGCAAAAAGTTATTTTTCACTATATCATTTTTTAAGCCTGGTCTGATTATGAATAAGCTAAAGTATGGACCTTTTGCCTCTATCTAGATAGCAGAAAGCGGAGTCAAGTATGAAGAAACTTTGGCCTAAGCAACGAATATTGCTTGAGGGAAGCCAAGTGCGAAGAAACTGTGGCTTAAGCAACGAATATTGCTTGAAAATTGCCTAAGCAACGAATATTGCTTGAAGGGAGCCAAGTACGAAGAAACTTTGGCTTGAGCAACGAATATTGCTTGAAGATTGCTTAAGCAACGAATATTGCTTGAGGGAAGCCAAGTACGAAGAAACTGTGGCTTAAGCAACGAATATTGCTTGAAGATTGCTTAAGCAACGAATATTGCTAGAGGGAAGCCAAGTACGAAGAAACTTTGGCTTGAGCAACGAATATTGCTTGAAGATATGCCGTAAGCAACGAATATTGCTTAAAGGGAGCCAAGTACGAAGAAACTTTTGGCTTAAGCAACGAATACTGCTTGAAAATTGCCAAACACGAAAATACTTGGGCAATAAACAGCAGAAACTGCTTGAAGGCTGCTAAGTATGAATAAACTTATGCCGTAAGTAATGAATATTGCTTCAATTTTCCTAAGCACGAAAATACTTAGGTTATGAGCAACGGGTGATGCACGAAATCTACCAAGTTCGAAGAAAACTTGGAATGTGGAGTGGGTAAAATTCAGTTACCCTCAGAAAAGGCAAATCACGTGCTCTAATTAACAACCATGTGAGGGTAGCTAGCTCGGCACTATTGCGTAGAGGTTCCCTAACCCTATGCCGAGCTGTGTTGACCACAAGTGGGTTAAAGATAGTAAATCAGGTACATATGAACTAGCTCGGCAGAAGCCATAAAGGATGTCTCAAGACATGGCCGAGTTGGATAAGCTATGAACATAGCTAGGGCAGCATTTTGGGATACAAGATTCAGCCCAGTGCAAGTTTGTCACAAATGGGCTGAGCTTTGTACGAGTCATGCCGAGCTATGTGGAAGCACGGCATCGCCTTAAGAATATAGGGCGGTGAGACATTCCAGAAGGTTCTAAGTCTGTCTCTTATGTGATAAGAGGCAATCCTATGTTTAAAGGGATTAACATGTGTGTTCCTAATGCAGTTAGGAATACACTGTGTACAGATAGGAAACAAAGGCTACGTGATGCCTCCAATGAAAGGTCGTCTACATTTATAAGCATAACGCCCATAGAGAAAGATTTATGGTTCCGGTGAAGAAGCACGTGAATCGTGATCAAGACTATACATGGATTTTATCCCCATACAGAATGAGAAGATACTTAAAGCCAAAAGGCAGTGAGTGACACCAAGTACGAATACTCTTTTGTTGAAAGAAGTAAACAATGCTAATGCTAAGTACGAACAAACTTAGCAAATGGGAGCATATATCACGAGTAACACAAGAAAGATCTTTTGCCGAGCATGAAAACGCTTAGGCAGAGCTTGATCGCAATGGAAAGGGTTAAAGGGGTGAAGCTGAGCAAACCACGCATAGCTTTACCTGATGCTAGACCGTGAATTCCAGGGATCACATTGAATGGAAGAGCTCTCTTGGTTAGTGTTTTTTTTTTACGAACAAGGACAAACGCTAAATGGGCTTGAAGTACTACTACGAGAAGCCACGCAATGAGTAAAGTCTGCTAAAATAGGGAGCCAAACACATAGGGGAAGTCAAAATTGCTCTGCCGATCAACTTCGTCTCGGAATTTGAAATTTCTCGTGACTATGAGAAAGTCACCGTCATTCCATCAAGCAACGTAAAGCCTATCTTCGTACCCAGAAACAAAAAACACCAAGCAAAGGCCAATGGGTAGATCAATTGAGCGGCAACGAGCATGCCAACCAAAGGATTGTGTAACAACATACGAATATGCAACAGGTAGCAAAAGAAGTACGTAGAGCTTTAGTCATTATTCCCCGAGCATAAGATAACTAAAGCTGGGGAGCAATTGTGAGGGGTATTTTCCCGAGCAATACAACGTCACGTGCACGACGTTAATACCACGTGAGGGTATAGTATTTCGGCGGTACCACGGGAAGGGTCCCTAAGGCAATGCCGAGCTAATAGGGCCGTGTGTATAGCTGGGCCGAACTATAACATCACGAAAGGATGTAGTTGTAATAAGTGCCGAGCTACTGGTAGCTCGGCACCCTCATGTGCCAGTAAATGAAGGCTTTGCCGCACAGTTTGTAGCTCAGGCAATTAGACCGCCCCATAGGATAGCTCGGCATGGCTATCTGGAAGGTTCTAGAGAGATCCTTAACGTGATAAAGGACGAATCCCGAGTTTAAAGGGAGTGGGATGGAGATTCCATAATGGCACGAAGAGTCCAACATGGAATCAAGTCCTGAAACGATGCGAGGTCTTGTATAAGGAAACTATGTTGACCTATGAGGGACAAGTCCTAATTGGAAAGGTCTCCCAATGCAATAAGGAAATCTCTGGCACGAGAGGCCTAGAGGAGTACAATGACCAGAGTCTATAAATAAGACGTTCAACCTATGATAAAAGGTACGCTGTAATTCGTATTTACATGCTTTGTGTGCTTTGGCTTATTTTAGTACGTGATACTGACTTAAGCATCGGAGGGCCCACCGCCGGCGAGAGGTGTGGGTGCTTCTCACCGTTTATTGTCTTGCAGGGCTAGGTTTCCGGCGAAGGATGAATATTGTTGATCTCATAGAGCGTGGAAGATGTATACCCGGATTTTTCCCCTCTACAAAGAATAGCATTTGTCATTTGATCAGAACATGGATTGAAGGAAAATTTGTGCCAGATAAGTGTTCCAGGTGCCTGCATTGAAGGATTCCAGGCGCCCATAGCCATTCCAGGCGCCTGGAGTGTCCTATTCCAAGCGCCCACATTTACTCCGGGTGTAATCAGTGCTCTGTTTATGGTTGGGTCTTGAGACTTTTTGTACAATTCAAGCAAGATTTAGTGAAGTTTAAGTGATTTGTACATGTAGATCACTCACTCATAATATTTTGCACAAGCATCCACATCTATCTCACTAATCTCATTGATGCATTTACATGCTTTTGTATGTATTTGTGGTTAAAGTCTGTTCAAATGGTGTTTTCAAAATCCCTTAAACACTTATTAGAGACCGGTGGTCACATCGGGGGTGAGTGGTGCTTGAAATTCCTTCCCCTCACGTAACCTAGCTCCCGGACCCGAGAAATCTCATTTTGGTAAGACCAGTAAAACATTTTCTACTCCAAGGGTAAAAGAGTCATTTTTCAAAGGGTTTCTCGGGTATGGTCCTCAAACCCGGGTGGCGACTCCCATTAATCAATCAAAACCGTTTTTCAAACCGCAACCGTTTTCGTGGACATATCCCGCGGGGTGTTCACAGGACTAGAAGGGGGCGTGCCACGGCGGCGGCCGCGAGGACAAAGAACAAAAATCCGATCCTCATCGCGCCCTCTCTCTATCTCGCTTCCGTGGTGCATAGGTGAGCAGATCGATCTGATCACTAGCTTATTTTTATTTTTCCTCATTCTTTTCCTTATTATACCATGTCGTGCCCGTGCCACTTCCATTTCATGCTCGTACCGTGCCATTCACACTTCCGTGTCGTGCAGTGCTAGGCTAAGACCGTGTCGTGCCATTTCCTGCCGTGCCAGCCTAAGACCGTGACACTTCCGTTTCGCGCCTGTGTCGTGCTCTTCACACTTCTGTGTCGTGCCCGCCGTGCCCGTGTCGTGCTCGGTCGTGCCCGTGCTGTGCCAAACTAAGACCATGTCGAGCCCGTGCCGTGCCTGACTAAGTCCGTGTCGTGCCATGGCAAGCCAACTATTGTGTCGTGCTCGTGACGTGCCCGGCTTAGACCGTGTCGTTGCGGGTGGCAGTGGAGTATCGGAGACGGGGGGTGTGAGAACTACTGAGGTGGTGGGCAGTGGGACTGTGGGGTGATGCTGGGTGGAACCGGGGGGTGACGGGGGAGTATCGGAGACAGGGGGTAGAGGTTAGGTGGTGGCGGGTGGCGGTGGAGTACCGGAGACGGGGGCTGTGAGAACTAAGGTGGTGGGCACTGGGACTGGAAGTGGGTGTCCTGCGGCGGCGGCCGCGAGGACGAAGAGGAAAAATCTGATCCTCATCGCGCTCTCTCTCTCTCTCGCTTCTGTGGACTGTGGAGAAGAATTGAGATCACTGGCTTATTTATAGATGCTTCGTGAGTGTAAGCCAATGAAAACGGCGGGGGGGGGGGGACTCGGTGGGGTGGTTGTGGTGGTGGTGGAGGGTGGAACGGGGGTTGGCGGGGGAGTACCGGAGAAGGGGGGTAGAAGTAAGGTGGTAGCGGGGGGGGGGGGGGGGGGCGGTGGAGTACCGAGACGGGGGGTGTGAGAACTACGGTGGTGGTGTGGACGGTCGACCTCCACGCCGGTTAGATGGTTTGAAAATGATGTTTTGAAAATAGAGTCGCCACCCGGGTTTTTGGAAAATGGTTTAGGACCCGAGAAACCGTTTTGAAAAGGATTGAGAAAATGATTTAGAAAACGGTTTGGAAACCAGAGATTCGTTTTGGATTCGGGAGCCAGGTTACGAGCGGGGAAGGGTTTTAATGCACCCCGCTCGCCCGATTAAAAATCGGTCTTTACTAAATATTTGTGGGATTTTTCGAAGATATTTTAATGCCGAACTTTATTCAAATAAACAGTTTATCAAACAAAGCAGATGATAATAATGAAAATAAGCAATATGCAAATCAAATAATCCAGATAACACACCAAGGGTTCAAACTGTTTTGTAAAGGAAATGTTTCAAAATTTCAAATTTTGCAAAAGTGTGTCGTGCGGCACACTAGGTGTACCGTGCAGTACATAAAGTGTGCCGTGTGGCACTGTTCATCAGTCGAACGGTCAAATTTTCAAAAGAGTGCCGTACAACACTCCAACTGTGCCGTGCGGTACATGGGGAGTGCCGTGCGGCACTGTTTCCTTCACAAATAGTTCAAACTTTGGTTTTTCGACATGATTGAATAGAAGCACATACAAGGTATGAAAACTTGATAAAAACTAATTACTTTGAACTAGAAAATGATACGTTTGAATAGAAATTGTTCCTCCTCATTAGATTGCTCCATACGACGCGTAAAGTTCACCGTACGACGCAACCGGGAGGTCACGAATCAAACTGATTTTTGATGTAACATGGGTATACCAAATGTAGAGATGATATGGAAGATCATTCCACACTTGGTACCCCTCCCCTCAGGATACCAAAGCTAAGAAGTTTGGCGAAACGGGATCGTACCTTCGGTTGCAAACTCTCGGAATGAAACGCTTTCTTGAACCTCTGATTACGGCTTGGACCTCCTCTGGACTCCAACTTCACTCTGGTACAGCAGCAGGGATGATTGATTACATGGAATTAAATGGATTTGTAATGGTGAACTCGCGGTTTCGGATAAAAAACAGGGGAATTGGTTTTTCGAACGGGGTTTTTTGGGTGAAGCTTGAAGAGTGATTCTGGAGATGGAAAATGAAAGTAATAGAGGATTTTGGAGATGAGTAAGGTTGTGGGTAGGATTTAAGAGAGGTTAGCCATGGTTCTTCTCTCTTCTTTTTCCGGACATGGTTCGGCATTTATAGCCGAGATGAGTGTATCCTCCAAGCAAGTGTGTCGGCCAAGAAAAATGATTGTGGGCTACTCCTTCTAGCCTTTTTCTTCTCCAAGAAACCATTATTGAAGCTGGGTAACAAATGTCAACAAAAGGAGCTGCTGGAGCTTCTGCAGAAAATCGGTTTACGCATGACAGTGCCGTACGGCACACTTCCACCGCCAATATCCAAAAAGCATGCCGTGCGTGATTGTTGAAGCTTCGTGCGTGAGAGATGAGTGCCGTGCGGCACTATTGACTTTGTTGACTTGAAGAGTTTCAATCCGAAAGGCTTTCTGGGCGTTTCTTTTCATCATTGGGGACAAAAATATATATGGGAGTCTCATTTTGGGGTGTCTACAGATGCCCCTCTTTGACGATGTTTACAATCATTGTGTGATGGAAGTCGCGTCAAAGATAGAAGACACCCCTCGATGTGAACATCTTCGTACGAAAACAAACAAGTAAATATGATGCATGTGGTCGCACTCGTAAGAGCTACCTACGTACCCCATTGTAGGGATCAGACCAGCGTAGTTCATCAGGGCTAAATGCATATGAAAAATGATGGATCATGCAACTATATGAGTTGTAGAAAACATACCTTGATCGGATTGTGAGGATTGCTACCTTGTTTTTCAGTGAGACAATGTGTTGTGAGCGAAACTAGCGAGTGAGGCTCCGTGAACAGTGACAAGTGATTAGAGCGAGACCAGTGAGGTCCCAAAGAAAACATGATTCGAGCGAGACCAGTGAGGTCCCCAAAAGGGTTCGTGCGAGACCGGAGAGGCCCCCAAAAGGATTCATGCGAGACCAGCGAGGTCTCGTGAAAAATTGTGTGCGCAAGATCAGCGAGGTCTCGTAGTTTGATCGACTTGAGTTGTTGAAATTGAGTTTAGAGATTGGATTGAAAAATTTGTTTTAGAAGGCAGATTGATTTGAGAAACTGACCTTAAAATTGATTTGATTGAAAAGTTGTCCCCGGAGGACAGTTGATTGAAAAATTGTTCCAAAGAATGCTTGACTGAAAGACTGGCCCAAAGGACGGTTGATTGAAAAGCAGACCATTTCTAGTCTTGCATTTGAATTTTGATTGAAATTGAAAAATTGATTGAAGTTGATTGAAAAATTGATTGAAGTTGATTGAAAAATAGATTGAAATTGGTTGAAATTGATTGAAGTTGATTGAAAATTTGAAAAACTATCGCTGAGGACAGTGGATTGAAAAACGTTGTTTGAAGAATCGCAACGAGGGACGGTGATTGAAAAAGGTTTGATTGGAAACATATCACGAGGGATGGTTGATTGAAAACATGTTCCGAGGGACGCTTAATTGAAAACATGTCCCGAAGGACGAGCGGTTGATTGAAAATATGTCTCAAAGGACAGTTAGCTGAAAACATATCTCCAGTCACAATTGATTGAAAACATGTCCCGAAGGACGAACAGTTGATTGAAAACATTTCCTGAAGGTCAGTTGATTGAAAACATGTCCCGAGGGACGGTGGAGTAAAAAACTGTCTCGCAGGACGATTGATTGAAAACATGTCCCAAAGGACGATGGAATGAAAAACTATCCCGAAGGATGATTGGTTGAAAATTTTTCCCGAAGGACGATTAATTGGAGAATTGCCCTGGAAGGACGATTGAAAAAAACTTGTCCCGAAGGACGATTGATTGAAAACATGTCCCGAGGGACGATTGATTGAAAAACTGTCCCGAAGGACAATTGATTAAAAAATTATCCATGAGGACTCTTGTGTGAGACTCTGGTTTTGACGTTTGATGACACAATGACAACATTCCTTTTTTAGAAAATAGGTGGCGCAACAGGGTGTCTCTTTTTGCTTTACTATCTTTCCTTTTGGATAGGGGCTAGATTTGAAGTTACACTTTGATCAGTGAGCTTGAGCTTTCGGGCTTTCTGGCTTTTTGTGAGGCTTGAGCTTTTTGGCATTTCTGCCCCAAATCTTAAACTCAGGTGTATGTGCTTCTCCCAATAGATGGCGATGAGTTGACGTGCCCCGGTCTTGGACAAATGTGTCCCAATAGATGACAAGCTTCAATTCTGAACCTATTGACTTGTTTATCCAAAAATAGACTCTTCCATACATTGACATTGTCTTCAACGAGTTTAAGAATATCAAGACCACCAAGGGTTGACTGAACAAAAGATCTTGTGTGAATTTGGACAAGGCCCAGATGATACGAATGACTTTACAAAGATGCCCCTGGTTTGGGCGGAGAATGACTACTCGTGAATTTGGTAGACGCGGGTTATTTTGTTACTGGATCGACCTTGTGAAAAAGGAACTGATTCTGACAAGACTATGTCGACTTGAAAAGACCAATAAGCAATGACAGACTCGAGAATTCGGGAAATGGCAAAACGTGCCCCACAATTGACGTTTGAAATTGTCATAAACTTAAGTCTTTTGGTTTTGAAATTATTTCACTCCATCAAATGATGTTCATTTAAATCGATTATTTTATCAAAACACAAGATTTCTTGTTGTGAACCCTTGCCCCCGAGATGCTGATTCACTGATTTTCCATTGAGATGCCCCGGTCTGGACTTTTGCTTCTGGCGGATGCTGGGGTTGTGCAATGCTTTAACTTTTGCCCCCTGGTTGCTAATGAGGATTTGACTTTTGCTTCTGGCGGGTGCTGGTGTTGTGCAATGCTTTGACTTTTGATCTTCAAGGGAAATGATACTGTTCCAATTTGGATTTTCACTATCAAGTCGTGCTTTTCAATCTGAAAGGACTTTATTCAGGTAATAACGGGGCCAAGGCTTTGGGGTTTAACAAAGAAAGGATAAAGGCTAAAAAAAATTCATTCTTTCCGGGTTTTAGAGCTAGCAGCTATCTTGAACTCTTTTTTGCGTGCCCTTTCTGTTTTCTTCAATGTTTTCCTTTGTGCCCCATTTTGGCTTTTGATAGGCACTCTCTTTCTTTCTTCCTTTTCAGTGCTTCACATTTGGTTGTGCCCATGAACTTGGCATTTTCCATTCCAACGTGCCACTGGCAACCATGCATTTGGTACTTTTTTGAAAATTTGACATTTCTCTAACGATCATGTGCTCGGCACTTTCATCTTGACATTTTGCTGATAACTTGGCACTTTCATTTTTCTTAATTCGCCCCAGCGTGGGGGATAGCTGTCTAGCTGGGTTCTTTTTCAAAGAGGATAATTCAGGTTCAAAAAGGGCTATCAAGGGATATATTCATCTGGGGAATGGAAACAAAGAATGCCTTTCTTCATTTTGAAATGCACAACTTGATAGAAAGAATCTGTATATGCTCTAACTTTTGCCTGGATCGTACTTCAAAGTTTTGATCCAGCGAGCTTTGCCTTAACTTTTACCTAGGCCGCCCTTTCGGGTTTTCAACCTAGCAGGCCCCTTTTTTTTAGGTCAAAGCATTGCTTCTTGATGACGTTGGAGGATGGCGCCTGGAACTCCTTCTTCTTGTGAGAGCCAAGGGTTCAATAAAAAATCATCCCGTGTTTTGAGGTGATTATCATGAATCTCAAATGATGTTGGAGAACAATTTCATCTTCAAGGATTATTGCGAAAACTCAAGTTAATTATGACAATTCTAACACAAAAGCGTGACATTGATTTATGAAAGTTGCGACCGAACCACTAAGGGTTGCCTACGTATCCCTGTGCAAGGAACCAGGTCGTGCGTAGTTCGAGACTACAAAGCTGACTCTATTTTTGGTTTTTCTCTTTTTTTAGACAACAGAACATTACAGACTCGAATTTGAAGACAAACACCAAAGTAGAAACAGAAATACAAACTGACTCAATAAAAGAGACGACTCTGACTCGAAACTTGAAAATTTCCAAGACTCGTGAAAGATTGGTCTATTGCATGGTCCTTGGCGGTTCATTCTTCTTTGCTGGCCTTGACATCAATCAGTAATCCCCCATGGGTTCAATGTCGAACATGGCAGAGTTGATATGAGGATTGGGACTTGTCTGGGTGTTTGTTTTTGCTGGTGGGGCAATAATGGTTTTGCTGTCGATGAGGTTCTGAATTCTGTGATGAAGGCGATGGCACTCATCGGTAGCATGACCGGGCATTTGGTGGAATGCACAAAAGGCATTTGGGTTATGGTAAGATGGAAGCTTCTGAGGTAGAGGGGTTGGAATGAGTGGTTTGATATGGCCGGTTTTGAGGAGCTTCTCATAAATCAAGGACAAAGGCTCGGAGAATTGGGAAAGGGTTCTTTGTAGCTTTTGAGAGTGGTTGGTTTGAGTTTTGACTTCGTTGATAGGCATGGCTTGGTTGAAATTTTGGTTTGTGGAGCTGAAAAAGGCTTGGGTATGATCATTTTCGCTGAACAATGTGTGGGTGTTGTCAGGGTACACCTGTTTGGTATTGGGAACAAGTTCCTTTTCCTTAAAAATGCCGGACTGGATCGCCTCCTCAACTGCAAGGCCTGCCTCATAGAAGGTTTTGAAGTCTGCAGTAGCTTGAAATACCACCAGGTGTTTAGCAAAATCCGGCGACAGGTTACGAGTAATGATTCTTATCTGTTCCTTTTCAGAAGGCCGGTCAATCATTTGAGATGCCTTTCCTCACCACCTTTTGATAAAGTCAGCAAATGACTCATTTGCCCCCATCTTTGTTGCATCCAATTCCCGAATGGTCATCTCAAGTTGGATGTTGTAATTATACTGGGCTATGAAAGCTGCCCCAATATCCTCCCAACTTCCTTTCTTTGAAATGTCTAGGTTTAGAAACCATCGCAGCCCCGGTCCTGTCAGAGTTTGCTGAAACATTTGAGCCATGGCGTTCTTCTCTATGTTATACATGGACAAAGTGCCCACATATGTTTGCAACTGAGCTTTTGGATCTCCACTTCCATCGAACTTTACCCAGGCTATTGGTTTGAATCCTTCCGGGAGTTTGGCGTCAGGGAATATGCACAACTTATCCATATCGACACCTGTGGCGGCCACCTTTTCTTGTTTCTGGATAGACTTTTCAAGCTTGGCGATCTTTGCCATCATCGCTTCTAAGTTTGGATTCTCTTGTGGAGGCGAAGGCGGTGGTTGCTCCCCCGGACCCTGTGGTGGCCTATTCTGAAGGGTCAGACCTTGTATCAGGAGTAGTAATTCAGCCATCTGACTATCACTGTGTTCCCGCTGTTCTTCCAAGGCTAACCTAAGAGCCTCGACTTCATTCTTGTTTGCTGGTTCTTTTGACATCTCTGAAGGACCTACTAAGCCTAAATGTACTGCTTCTGACTGAGTTCGAATTAACCGTTGTTTAGGAGGTCGGGTCCAACTGGGTATGTTGTTCTTCTCACTCTGACCAATCGCTTAGAACTGACAGTAAAACAAAAGCAGACTTAGAAGTGCCGCCGTTTTATTTCAAAAAAGGAGAATGTCGTTTTTGTGTCGTGTATGTCACTCTAAGTCTCAAAAAGTTTTCAACAACCTTGGGTAGGTCGACTACTCAGTAGGTTAAGTTCCTGTGTGTTGGAACCAGAGCCAATCAACTTTCGTGACCATCCAAGACAAAGCAATAAGGTTGTCAAAATCTGGATAGAAATGTGATAGAATCACAAGGAGCCGTTCGAGCATGGCTGACACTGGAGGTGTTCCAAATTCCAAAGATGTAAAGTCTCCTAGACTATGGAAAAATGGGTCTTAAAAAGGCTGCTCTGATCCTCAGTGTATCTTTTGCAGTGTATCCTTTATTTAGGATAGCAGGATTTGGGAAAATAACTTGGTTTTCGATAATTCCTTTTCAAGGGTCTAACTTTGATTTTAGGGACAACTGCCCCAGCTTGGGTCAATTGTTCCTAATTTCTGTTAGGTCATTGCCAAGGGATTGTCAAGGATCAAGTTGATTTGACTTTCCTAAGTCCTGTTATTCTAAGGACTGAATTGATCTGAACAACATGCATTGGAATGCACGACTCATCATCGGGCAGGGCAACCTCTTAAGACCGCGGGAAAATGTGACAGCATGGGGTCTAGCTAAACATGACAATACAAATGCATGCAGAATGACAACGCGTAAATATATGGAAAGCACTAAACGCGTAACAGGATATATCACGTAATCCTAACCTGTGGGTCCCTGTCCTAGGTTTGAAGGTTCTAGGTTTACTATATGCAAAGGCCGGTTTTGGTTTAGGGGGTCCCCCAGACTAGAGCCAATATTTGCCTCCCAGTGCCAAGTGTACTGCATGACAAAGGTCAAGCGGCAGGCTGACTCATCACGGTCCAAGGGTTGCTGAGCATCCGGGGATGTCCTAACACCAGTGAACTGGGTAGGGTAACCAAGACGCAGCAGCGGGGCTTATCCAACATCGATGCACGTGATGCAAAAGTTCAGCAATAAAATTGTTTTCAAAAATCCCACAAATATTTTTCAAGTTTGGCTCTCCAAATTAATCTATTCTTTGATATCTTTACACAGACAAACAACCCAAAAAGCTCCAGTCAGGATGGCCGGGCGAGGCCCTGTTAGTCCGCCATTCCTTCCTTGCGATAGCGCTAGGCATTTTCGTTTTGACAAGCTTTCGGGAAGTTCATAAGTATAAAAAATAGCAAATTAGAGATTAATTTGAGAATCCCCAGCAGAGTCGCCATTTTGTGGACGGTCGACCTCCACGCCGGTTGGATGGTTTGAAAATGATGTTTTGAAAATAGAGTCGCCACCCGGGTTTTTGGAAAATGGTTTAGGACCCGAGAAACCGTTTTGAAAAGGATTGAGAAAATGATTTAGAAAACGGTTTGGAAACCAGAGATTCGTTTTGGATTCGGGAGCCAGGTTACGAGCGGGGAAGGGTTTTAATGCACCCCGCTCGCCCGATTAAAAATCGGTCTTTACTAAATATTTGTGGGATTTTTCGAAGATATTTTAATGCCGAACTTTATTCAAATAAACAGTTTATCAAACAAAGCAGATGATAATAATGAAAATAAGCAATATGCAAATCAAATAATCCAGATAACACACCAAGGGTTCAAACTGTTTTGTAAAGGAAATGTTTCAAAATTTCAAATTTTGCAAAAGTGTTCCGTGCGGCACACTAGGTGTACCGTGCGGTACATAAAGTGTGCCGTGCGGCACTGTTCATCAGTCGAACGGTCAAATTTTCAAAAGAGTGCCGTACAACACTCCAACTGTGCCGTGCGGTACATGGGGAGTGTCGTGCGGCACTGTTTCCTTCACAAATAGTTCAAACTTTGGTTTTTCGACATGATTGAATAGAAGCACATACAAGGTATGAAAACTTGATAAAAACTAATTACTTTGAACTAGAAAATGATATGTTTGAACAGAAATTGTTCCTCCTCATTAGATTGCTCCATACGACGCGTAAAGTTCACCGTACGACGCAACCGGGAGGTCACGAATCAAATTGATTTTTGATGTAACATGGGTATACCAAATGTAGAGATGATATGGAAGATCATTCCACACTTGGTACCCCTCCCCTCAGGATACCAAAGCTAAGAAGTTTGGCGAAACGGGATCGTACCTTCGGTTGCAAACTCTCGGAATGAAACGCTTTCTTGAACCTCTGATTACGGCTTGGACCTCCTCTGGACTCCAACTTCACTCTGGTACAGCAGCAGGGATGATTGATTACATGGAATTAAATGGATTTGTAATGGTGAACTCGCGGTTTCGGATAAAAAACAGGGGAATTGGTTTTTCGAACGGGGTTTTTTGGGTGAAGCTTGAAGAGTGATTCTGGAGATGGAAAATGAAAGTAATAGAGGATTTTGGAGATGAGTAAGGTTGTGGGTAGGATTTAAGAGAGGTTAGCCATGGTTCTTCTCTCTTCTTTTTCCGGACATGGTTCGGCATTTATAGCCGAGATGAGCGTATCCTCCAAGCAAGTGTGTCGGCCAAGAAAAATGATTGTGGGCTACTCCTTCTAGCCTTTTTCTTCTCCAAGAAACCATTATTGAAGCTGGGTAACGAATGTCATCAAAAGGAGCTGCTGGAGCTTATGCAGAAAGTCGGTTTACGCATGACAGTGTCGTACGGCACAGTACGGCACACAAACTATACCGTACGGTACACCAACTGTGCCGTACGGCACACTTCCACCGCCAATATCCAAAAAGCATGCCGTGCGTGATTGTTGAAGCTTCGTGCGTGAGAGATGAGTGTCGTGCGGCACTATTGACTTTGTTGACTTGAAAAGTTTCAATCCGAAAGGTTTTTCGGGCATTTCTTTTCATCATTGGGGACAAAAATATATACGGGAGTCTCATTTTGGGGTGTCTACAGGTGGGTAACGGGACTGGAAGGGGGCATCCTGCGGCGGCGGCCGCAAGGACGAAGAGCAAAAATCCGATCCTCATTGCGCTCTCTCTCTCTCTCTCTCTCTCTCTCTCTCTCTCTCTCTCTCTCTCTCTCTCTCTCTCTCTCTCTCTCTCTCTCTCTCTCGCTTCTATGGTGAAGAAGTGAGCAGATCGATCTGATCATTGGGTTATTTTTATTTTCCCTCATTCTTTTCCTTATTATACCATATCGTGCTCGTGCCACTTCCGTTTCATGCCCGTGCTGTGCCAGGCTAAGACCGTGTCGTGCCGTGCCCGTGCCACTTCCATTTTGTGCCTGTGCCGTGCCCTTCACACTTCCTTGTCGTGCCCGTGCTGTGCCAGGCTAAGACCGAGTCGTGCCGTGCCCGTGCCACTTTCGTTTCGTGCTCAGTCGTGCCCGTGCCGTGCCAGACTAAGACCGTGTCGTGCCAGTGCCGAGCCTAACTAAGTCTATGTCGGTGCCATGCCAAGCCAACTATCGTGTCATGCCCGTGACGTGCCAGGCTAAGACCGTGTCGTGCCGTGCCAGGCTAAGACCGTGTCATGCCGTGTCGTGGCGTGCCTGGGTCACTTCCATTTCGTGCTCGGCCGTGCCCGTGCCGTGCCAGACTAAGACTGTGTCGTGCCCGTGCAGTGCCTAACTAAGTCCGTGTCGTGCCATGCAAGCCAACTATCGTGTTGTCGTGCCCGTAACGTGCCTGGCTTGGACCGTTTCGTGGCGGTTGGCGATGGAGTATCGGAGATGGGGGGTGTGAGAACTACTGAGGTGGTGGGGCAGTGGGACTGTGGGGTGATGCTGGGTGGAACGGGGGGGGGGGGGGGGGGGGTGGCCGGGGAGTACTGAAGACGGGGGGTAGAGGTATGGTGGTAGCGGGTGGCGGTGGAGTACCGGAGACTAGGGCTGTGAGAACTAAGGTGGTGGGCAGTGGGACTAGAAGGGGGCGTCCTGCGGCGGCTGCGAGGATGAAGTGGAAAAATCCGATCCTCATCGCTCTCTCTCTCTCTCTCTCTCTCTCTCTCTCTCTCTCTCTCTCTCTCTCTCTCTCTCTCTCTCTTTCGCTTCTATGGACTGTGGTGAAGAAGTGAGATCACTGGCTTATTTATAGATGCTTCGTGAGTGTAAGCCAATGAAAACAGGGGGGGGGGGGGGGGGGGGGGGGGCTCAGTTGGGTGGCGATGGGGTGGTGCTGGTGGTGGTGGGTGGAACGGGGGGTGGCGGGGGAGTACCAAGATGGGGGGTAGAAGTAAGATGGTGGCGGGTGGCGGTGGAGCACCGGAGACGGGGTGTGAGAACTAAGGTGGTGGGCAGCGGGGACTGGAAAAGAGACATCCCGCGGCGGCAGCTGCGAGGACGAAGAGCAAAAATCCGATCCTCATAGCTCTCTCTCTCTCTCTCTCTCTCTCTCTCTCTCTCTCTCGCTTCTGTGGTGAAAAGTGAGCTGATCGATTCGATCACTGGCTTATTTTTATTTTCCCTCATTCTTTTCCTTGTTATACCATGTCGTGCTCGTGCCACTTCCGTTTCGTGCCCGTACCTTGCCCTTCAATCTTCCGTGTCGTGCCCATGCCGTGCCAGGCTAAGACCGTGTCGTGGTGTGTCGTGCCGTGCCAAGCTAAGACCGTGTCATGGCATGCTTGTGCCACTTCTGTTTCGTGCTCGGTCGTGCCCGTGCCGTGCCAGACTAAGACCGTGTCGTGCCTGTGCCGTGCCTGACTAAGTCCGTGTCGTGCCATGCCAGGCCAACTATCGTGTCGTGCCCGTGACGTGTCTGGCTTAAACCGTTTCGTGGCGGGTGGCGATGGAGTACCGGAGACGGGGGTGTGAGAACTACTGACGTGGTGGGCAGTGGGACTGTGGGGTGATGTTGGATGGAACGGGGTGGTGGCGGGAGAGTACCGAAGACGGGGGGTAGAGGTAAGGTGGTGGCGGGTGGAGGTGGAGTACCGGAGACGGGGGCTGTGAGAACTAAGGTGGTGGGCAGTGGGACTAGAAGGGGGCGTCTTGCGGCGGCGGCCACGAGGACGAAGAGGAAAAATCGGATCCACATCGCGCTCTCTCTCTCTCTCTCTCTCGCTTCTGTG
>OY978224.1:20184863-20485694 GCA_963854785.1 Vaccinium vitis-idaea | reverse complement strand
AACGTGCCTGGCTTGGACCGTTTCGTGGCGGTTGGCGATGGAGTATCGGAGATGGGGGTGTGAGAACTACTGAGGTGGTGGGGCAGTGGGACTGTGGGGTGATGCTGGGTGGAACGGGGGGGGGGGGGGGGGGTGGCCGGGGAGTACTGAAGACGGGGGGTAGAGGTATGGTGGTAGCGGGTGGCGGTGGAGTACCGGAGACTAGGGCTGTGAGAACTAAGGTGGTGGGCAGTGGGACTAGAAGGGGGCGTCCTGCGGCGGCTGCGAGGATGAAGTGGAAAAATCCGATCCTCATCGCTCTCTCTCTCTCTCTCTCTCTCTCTCTCTCTCTCTCTCTCTCTCTCTCTCTATCTCTCTCTCTCTCTCTCTCTCTCTCTCTTTCGCTTCTATGGACTGTGGTGAAGAAGTGAGATCACTGGCTTATTTATAGATGCTTCGTGAGTGTAAGCCAATGAAAACAGGGGGGGGGGGGGGGCTCAGTTGGGTGGCGATGGGGTGGTGCTGGTGGTGGTGGGTGGAACGGGGGGTGGCGGGGGAGTACCAGAGATGGGGGGTAGAAGTAAGATGGTGGCGGGTGGCGGTGGAGCACCGGAGACGGGGTGTGAGAACTAAGGTGGTGGGCAGCGGGACTGGAAAAGGACATCCCGCGGCGGCAGCTGCGAGGACGAAGAGCAAAAATCCGATCCTCATAGCTCTCTCTCTCTCTCTCTCTCTCTCTCTCTCTCTCTCTCTCTCTCTCTCTCTCTCTCTCTCTCTCTCTCTCTCGCTTCTGTGGTGAAAAGTGAGCTGATCGATTCGATCACTGGCTTATTTTTATTTTCCCTCATTCTTTTCCTTGTTATACCATGTCGTGCTCGTGCCACTTCCGTTTCGTGCCCGTACCTTGCCCTTCAATCTTCCGTGTCGTGCCCATGCCGTGCCAGGCTAAGACCGTGTCGTGGTGTGTCGTGCCGTGCCAAGCTAAGACCGTGTCATGGCATGCTTGTGCCACTTCTGTTTCGTGCTCGGTCGTGCCCGTGCCGTGCCAGACTAAGACCGTGTCGTGCCTGTGCCGTGCCTGACTAAGTCCGTGTCGTGCCATGCCAGGCCAACTATCGTGTCGTGCCCGTGACGTGTCTGGCTTAAACCGTTTCGTGGCGGGTGGCGATGGAGTACCGGAGACGGGGGTGTGAGAACTACTGACGTGGTGGGCAGTGGGACTGTGGGGTGATGTTGGATGGAACGGGGTGGTGGCGGGAGAGTACCGGAGACGGGGGGTAGAGGTAAGGTGGTGGCGGGTGGAGGTGGAGTACCGGAGACGGGGGCTGTGAGAACTAAGGTGGTGGGCAGTGGGACTAGAAGGGGGCGTCTTGCGGCGGCGGCCACGAGGACGAAGAGGAAAAATCGGATCCACATCGCGCTCTCTCTCTCTCTCTCTCTCGCTTCTGTGGACTGTGGTGAAAAAGTGAGATCACTAGCTTATTTATAGATGCTTCGTGAGTGTAAGCCAACGAAAACGGGGGGGGGGGGGGGGGGGGGGGCTCGGTGAGTTGGCGATGGGGTGGTGCTGGTGGTGGAACGGGGGAGTACTGGAGACGGGGGGTAGAAGTAAGGTGGTAGGCGGGTGGCGGTGGAGTACCGGAGACAGGGGGTGTGAGAACTAAGGTGGTGGGCAGTGGGACTGGAAAGGGGCGTCCCGCGGTGGCGGCCGCAAGGACGAAGAGCAAAAATCCGATCCTTATCGCGCTCTCTCTCTTTCTCTTTCTCTCTTTCTCTTTCTCTTTCTCTTTTGCTTCTGTGGTGAATAAGTGAGCAGATCGATCTGATCACTGGTTTATTTTTATTTTCCCTCATTCTTTTCCTTATTATACCATGTCGTGCCCGTGCCACTTCCGTTTCGTGCCCGTGCCGTGCCCTTCACACTTCCGTGTCGTGCCTGTGCCGTGTCAGGCTAAGACCGTGTTGTGTCGTGCCCGTGCCACTTTCGTTTCGTGCTCGGTCGTGCCCGTGCCGTGTTAGACTGACCGTGTCGTTCCCGTTCCGTGCCTGACTAAGTCCGTGTCGTGCCATGCCAAGCCAACTATCGTGTTGTGCCCGTGACGTGCCCAGCTTAGACCCATTAATCGCATTATTGCTAAGACCGTGTCGTGTCATGCCAAGTCCATTATTGTTAATCGCATTTTAATCTGTAGATTAGTGAGGAGTATACGATATGTGAAAAATCTACTCCCGTTATTGTTAAGGGTAATCGCATATGTCTTATTAGCCCCACAAACATAATGACACGTACGGACTAACAGATTTGTACGACAAATTGGACAACATTGTCGTTTTGGGGCTTCTCGTTGAGAAAAAAAAATTGCAGTTGTGGTTCTCTCCCTTCCCCTCAGTCGACAGAAAAATGAGAGAGAGAGAGAGAGAGCACTACAGCCCTGCGACATCTCCAGCGACCACCGCCATTACCGACATCTCCGTTGACTCCCCTGACCTCCGCTACTGCCGACACCTCCGTCGACTCCCCATTGCTGACGTGGACTGGACCGTACCAGTTGAACCACATCAACGAGCTAAAAGAACTCTGGTCGACGAGCTTCGAACTCACCAAGGTCTCTCTCTCTCTCAACTTGTTCAACAAATTTGAATTTGGGGATTTCTGCCAAAAAAAATTAGGGTTCCAAATTCGGGAACCCTAAATTGAGTATATGGGATACAAAAACACAACCCCATAATTGAAAACCCTCAATTTGAGAAACCATGAATTCAATTAATGGGTTACAAAAAAAAAAAAAAAAACCTGTTTCAAAAATAACCCCCAGTTGATGGGGTACAACTTGTTTAAAAAATAGCACCCAATTGATGGGTTACGAAAAACTACCCCTCGGCATGGTACACGCATTGTTTGGGTGTTGCAGGTAGAAGTGGGGTTGCTGATGAGTTTACTTGAACGAGGGATGAAGGATGAACTAAACAATTTCATGAAGTAAGTTTTTCTTCCAAGTCAAATGCCGTTTAGTTTGGTTTAGTTTAATAGTGTGTAGTATGTGCCGGGAAAAATTCTTCAATGCCCCTGACCCCTTTTTATGTGGATGAATTCATCACATTAATTAGTTATGTACTTGTATGGATGAATTGTCCTTTATGTAAATTGCCTCTTAAGTTTATCATCAGTTACTACATTTTGGTCTTTGGAGGATTGCATTCTTGATTTTAATGAGTGTGAACGGTCGACCTCCACGCCGGTAGTTTTTTGGAAAATGCTGTTTTGTTTTGAAAATAGAGTCACCACCCGGGTTTTTGGAAAATGGTTTAGGACCCGAGATACCAATTCAAAAACGATTTAGAAAATGATTTAGAAAATAATTTGAAAACCAGAGATTCGTTTTGGATTCGGGAGCCAAGTTACGAACAGGGAAGGGTTTTAATGCACCTTGCTCGCCCGATTAAAATCGGTCTTTACTAAACATTTGTGGGATTTTTAGAAAATATTTTAATGCCGAACTTTAACAAGTAAACATTTTAAATCAAGCAAAACAGACGATAATAATGAAAATAAGCAACATGCAAATCAAATAATCCAAACAACACACCAAGGGTTCAAACTGTTTTGTAAAGGAAATGTTTCAAATTTCAAATTTTGCAAAAGTGTTCCGTGCGGCACACTAGGTGTACCGTGCGGTACAGAAGGTGTGTCATGCGGCACTGTTCATCAGTCCAACGGTCAAATTTTCAAAAGAGTGCCGTACAACACTCCAACTGTGCCGTGCGGTACATGGGGAGTGCCGTGCGGCACTGTTTCCTTCACAAATAGTTCAAACTTTGGTTTTTCGACATGATTGAATAGAAGCACATACAAGGCATGAAATATGGTTAAAAGTAGACTATTTTGAATGAGAAAACAGTGTGTTTAAGTGGGAAATGTTCCTCCTCACTAAATCACCCCGTACGAGGCGATATTTTCACTGTACGACGCAACCGGGAGGCATGAAATCAAACTGATTTTGATGTAACATGGGCATACCAAGTGTGGAGATGATATAGGAGATCATTCCACACTTGGTACCCCTCCCCTCAGGGTACCAAAGCTAAGAGTTTTGGCGAAACGGGATTATACCTTCGGTTTGAAACTCTCGGATTGAACTTCTTTAGAACTCCTTGAACACTGCTTGGACCTGCTCTGGACCCCAATTCCCCTCTGGTACAACAGCAAGGTTGATTGTTTGATGGAGGTGAGTGAATTTGGAAGGATAGGCTCACGGGTTAGGATTGGAAAACAGGGGATTGGACTTTTGATTGGGTTTGCTTTGGAAGGAATTTGTAGGATTGATTTCTGGAGCTTGCGGGTGGTAATGAGGATGGCTTGTAATGGAGAGAGCTCAGAGGTGGGATTTCATGATTTTCTTCCACCACTTTTCCATTGAAATCGATCGACCATATATAGGCGATGGGAACCGATTGAATCCCAAGTAAACTTGGTGCCCACTCATGTACTCATAGCTACATCTTAGCCTTTTCTGCTTGCAAGAAATCATCATGAAGGTGGGGAACCGAATGTCAACAATTCGAGCTGCTGGAAGCTCTGCAAAAGCTGTTTGACAAATGACAGTGTTGTATGACACACAAACTGTACCGTACGGTACACCAACTGTGCCGTACGGCACACTTCCACCACCAAAGTTCAAAAAGCTGTTGTACGTGACTTGGGTTGTGCCGTGCGTGAGAGATGAGTACCATACGGTACTGTTGACTGAGTTGACTTGAAGAGTTTCAATCCGAGAGGCCATCCGGGTATTTCTTTTCATCATCGGGGATAAAAATGTGTACGAGAGACTCATTTTGGGGTGTCTACAATGAGCTTCATATATTACAATCCTACATCTTCAAAAAAAAATTAATGAGCTTTGTATATTACAATCCTACAAAGCATTCTTCATGTGAGTTGAATGATTCGAATGTCGAGGTGGAGTGTAATGGAACTCCTTGTGTTGGTGTGGAAGGCAGGAAAGGCCAATCATCCCTAGTGAAAATGGTTCTGGGCTTTCACCTCCCAAGGAAGTCAGAGGAGCATGACCAACACTAATGTAGTGAGTCTTTAGGCTTAGGTTTTATTGTTTCTTTCTAAGTAGTCTTGACATAACAGTAGGAAAGGAAAAGAGGCACAATCTCACAAGCTTATTATTATTTGCGCGCTACTGTAAATTATTAGTGATTTCTGTGTCTTATTAGCTCTGTCTCAGCCCCACAAACAACAATAATGCTACACACACAGCAATGCTGCACAACAGCTACACAACATGAGCAAAAACGACTCCGTTTACATATTTAAAAAAAATAAAAAATTTCCAAAATTTGAAAATCATGTTCCCCTCTCCCTCTCGTTGGAAACAGAGAACAGGGAGGGTGTGAGAAGAAGGCGACGAAGATGGCCACCACCAGCACCTCGACATGATCACCACCCCCAGCGACCAACCACCACCATTGCGTACCACATCGATGAAGAAGACACTTCCGGCGAGGAGGAGGCCTCCTTCAACTCCGACGAGCTTCGAATCAGAAGGACGAGGTTCGAATCTTACACAACGGTGGTCTCTCTCTCTCTCTCTCTCTCTCTCTCTCTCTCTCTCTCTCTCTCTCTCTCTCTCTCTCTCTCTCTCTCTCTCTCTCTAGTTTCAACTAATTTTGCACAAAAATTAGGTTCAATTTCAGAAACCCTAGGTTACAAAAACCCCTAATTCGAAAATTGGGGGTGATTCCCTAAATTGCCGTGGTGCTTTGCTAATTCGAAAATTCTGCAACTCTAATGGATACTTGCTAAGAACTACATGCCAATAGAGATTGCTTCTCTTAGCCTTTTCCCTTGCATCAACATAATTCATGTTTTCTGTTTTCCTGAGCTGAACCTGGTATTGTTTGAACTGTTATAACCTTGTTCATATCTTCTTGTTATCATGATAGTTGCAGACTTAAAAATCGCTCACAATAGTTTCCATCTGACAGATGAATGTCTTCATGATTTGGAATTGCAATGATTTTGATGATTTCTGTCCTATCATGTTGTCTTAATTGTGGCAATTATGTAGGGATACCCGGCCCCTTTTGCACATTCTCCCCATAAAGATACTTACATTTTGGCTGCCTCAACATAGTAATTGGGAAAAGGTTTTAGTTTAGTTTGGCTGTATCTTCCTCTATAAAGCCAAAATTGAGCCAATTCTTCCCATTTGCCTTCTTCAATGTCACATGCCTATAGTGCTTAATACCTGTTATTGCTGCCCCATGGTTTTGAACATTTGTGTTACTCTGGTATCTGTGGGCCACATACAAACTGCACACCAACCTATGATTGATTCTATGATTGATTTTTTCTAAAAAAACTGCACACCAACATTTGTGTTACTCTGGCACCTTTGTTCCTCTATGATTGATTTTTTTCTAAAAAACTTACTTGACTGTAGTTTATTTGTTGCTGTACTTATTTGGGCATGCTTGTTTGTGCAGGTTTGAAATTGCCCTATTTAAATTGGAGATATTGGATCATAAGGCTCGAGAAATTGAAATTGTCTGAATCGAAGCACTTCTTCAACGGAGGCATCTTGTTGGTGTGGTTGGCAGTGATGGTGGTGCTCGGGCGGTGGCTGCCGGCTGGACTAGTTGCAGTGATGGTGGTGCTCGGGTGGAGGACGATTGGCTAGTTCTCTCTCTTTTTCTCTTCTCCGTATGGACTCAGAATTTGGGGGAAAGAGGAAAAGAGGAAGAAAAGGCGGGATGTTTACAGAGTAAGGTTTTGTTTGGAGCTTGTAGAAAAGAAGAGGAATGAAAAGAAAATTCAAATTTTTTTTTCTCATATTATTTGGTTTGGAGTGAAAGAAGAGCTTTTCGGCTAAGTAGTCTCTTTTTCTAAACTAATTGTCAATGTACTTCGCTTTTCAAACTATTTGTAAAAATACTTCTTAGCGCAATTTCAAATTGCGCTACCCTCATAAAACGTCAATCGAAATTGCGTTAAGTGTGCCGCGGTGGCACACCGCCCCGTAATATGCCACGTAAGCAGAAAGCGCGATTTGAAATTGCTCTTTCTCACTGAAAGCGTGATTTGCGAATGATAAATGAGTGTTGTACATACACAGAAATATTACTCATAAAATGGAAAAGAGTGAACTCGTCTTTGCATTTCAATTACATCTGATTTCAACCTCAGACCCATCTACTCCATTGCCAGCCTCTCCGAGTTCCTCTGAGCAATTTTCTGACAGATTCGACTACTCCGAATCTAACAGACCCAACAAAAATTTTCAATTTTTGGATTCGAATTATTTGAAAAAAAAAATTCACTTTCCATAAAAAATAAGAAGCCAAAAAGACGGATGATATATCGACATACCTCTGGACCCATTGAACGATCTCTTGCAATGTAAAATGGCGCTCCGAATCCCTTCCTCTTTCTCCAAAAGCAAGTCGTCCCACCGTTTCTACGAATTCCCCTGTTTCCACGTCTTCAAAATCACCGGTGGGCTCTTTACTGCCATTGACGACGTCGAATTCCTTATGATAGCAGTGAAGGACGAGATCAATACGGGTAAGTTCTCCCATTCTAGGAATGCATAGCCATCTTGATCCGCGATGCTCCTCAAAGTCAAGCTATAACTTTTCCAGTCAATGCTTGTCAATCCAACAACTAATCACCAAAACAGTAGCATGTTCCTAAAAAAAAAAAAAACTCGTGCATTGTCGTGGTAACTGCAATTTCTAGAACTAATCCATTACCCATTCTCCGAAATCGTAATGAATATAAACAGTCAATATTCATTCACTAATCAAATGACACTCAAAATGAAATCTACATTAGAAGCCAAGCAGGTAAAATCCAAGTTGACTCTAAATTGACAATATAATCGATCAAAATCTTGCTATAAATCTTGCACAATCATCGTAAGTGCATACATATGCCTTAAATTTAGATGCATGAAAAAGAGATTCTAGCAACAAGCATTAAGGCTAACTTATTTGAATGACCTAAACGACTGGAACTATGTCGTACACAGATTTCAATGAGGTACACCGTATGAAATTGGGTTTTTTCAACTGAATTAGGGTTTCTCAAATTGAAACAAGGAGAGAAGGAGAGAGAAGGGGGAGGCGAATCGTTATAGAGAGGGAGAGGGAGAGGGAGAGGGAGAGACCTTCGTAGTGGTGGTTGAGACAGACGATTTGGAATCTTGCGATTACCAGAGGTGGGGGAGTCGGCAGTGGCGGAGATCGGCAGTGGTGGTGAGTGTCGCCAGTGACGGTGGTCGCCAGAGGTGGTGAGTTGACGGTAAGCAGAGGTTCTCTCTCCCTCTTCTGTATCGACTGATGGGGGAAGAATGATTTCAATTTTTCACGGTTTTTTTTTATATATAATAAACAACAACCGGCTGTTGTCTAATTTGTTGTGTATGTAGCAGCGTTGCACACCCTCCCTTTCACACTCTCTCACACCCTGCCTATGTGGCACATGGCCCCACGCGGGCCCCGCCCCCTTAACCCTAAAAAAAAATGAAAATTTCAAATCGTCGACGGGGTTTTGCTCTTGAGATGAAAAGCCAGAGAGAGAGAGGCACCTCAGAGGAGAAAACCACCCGCCGATTGATCGCGAACCAGTTTCCCTCGACTGCCGTCCACCACCAGTGACTCAGCCCCGACGCACTCCACCACCACGACGCCCAATCGAAGAAGACGTACGACTCAACCCTGACGCCATAGCAAGGTCTCTCTCTCTCTCTCTCTCTCTCTCTCTCTCTCTCTCTCTCTCTCTCTCTCTCTCTCTCTCTCTCTCTCTCTCTCTCTGTGAATTTGTAGAGAGTAGATTCGTTGATCTTTATCCCAAAATCGAAAACCCTAATTTTTTCAAATTTCAAATTCGGGTTCCAAATTTGTAATTAGGGTTCCAAATTAGTTGGTCTTGATGCCATATTGCCATGGATGGTTAACAATTACTCTATTTGATTCCTGGGATGAATTTTTGTTATTGGTAAGCTACTTGATGAATCTCTAATTCCTCTTTGTATCGGCCCCTTTTTTTTATGGTTATGTGGTATTGAAAAATTCCTGTTCATGTAGTACATGATTTTGTTTTTTTCTCCGGAGATTAGCACTATGGTTACTACTTATATTGGTTTAGGATTTTAAAGGTCCTCTATCAGAACTTGCTTTAACAGGGCTCGAACTTTTTCTATGGCAAAGAGGTTTCTATTATGACAACTATGCTTAGTTAGAGGATGAGTTCACTATTGACGATCTCGATTCCCCTCTTATGAATGTGGTAATTTTTTTAATGATCTCATGAATTAATAGATTGTGCATTTGTGGTACATTCGGTATCTATATAGTGATGGTATTTATTCCTTTATGTTCAGTTTTCCCTTGGTATAGAGATAGGTTATCTATGCAGTAGCTGTTTGCTATTAATTTGTGCATTTAGCATGAAAGTTATTGATAATGTGGAAGTTGGAACTCTATTTCAATAGCGATATGCGGTCAAGGACGAGTGACATCTATGCAAGCACGACATGCTGTTTTTCTATGCAACCAATTCCAATCTTCTAATGAAACTATTTTGGATGCTAATAATGTCTAATGCAGACCAATATGAACAACAGGGGGAGCATACGACCATCTTAGAGTCTGTTTCTTATCAACCCGCAGAGGAAAGCACGAATATGAACTGTTCTGAAGATTTTGGATCATAGATTGAAAAGCTCGGTGAACATAAGGACATGGATTCGTCATCAATCCCACTCCATTCGGCAGATAGAGAACCTTGAAAGCCATTTCCCTTTAAGAGCTATTTGAAAAATGGCTGGTAGGAGTGCATAAGGTCTCCCAATAGAGAATCATGCTGCAGCTTTTCAGAGGAGACTGGATGTCTGGAAGGCAAGATCTTTCTAAGGGTCTTCACTAACTGTTATCAAGTACACCAATTTTTCTGAAAATCTTGTCTTTAATGAAGAAGAAAACTTGTTCTTTGGTAGTTATGAGCCTATGGGCGGCATCCCCTTGATGCCTTTTTAATTATTTTATTACTTACCAAAAAGAGAGGGAAAAAAAAAAAGGGTATGGGCCTCCCGATTTTTGGACCAGTAATCTGGGACTACAATATGCATGTTTTGTTTCTTCTTCGCTATGTTCTATCCTTCTTTCTTCGTTTCTTTCTACCCGCTGATTGGAAGAGGGTCAAAATGTGAATGTATCGGGTTATTCGTGTTCAGGAAAACAATAAGAATGAGCTTGAAAGGCTAGACAGAGAAAGGCACAATGACTTCATGAGCATATTGAAAGGCTTTGTAGTTAATCAGGTACTTTTCTCCTTCCTTATTGCCATAAGATTGTATTGTGAATTCTTCAAGAATAAGTTTGTGCGGTCTTAATTTTTTCCATCTAGGATATAGGATTGGACGTTTGACTTCACGAGCTTGGGGTAATTTAAGGGGCTGTTTAGCTTTGAAGTGCACGAAAGTCACTCCAGTGACTCCACTCTCTTTCACTATTTGGTTTTGGAAACAACCTTTGGTTTGGGGAAACTGTGCTGCTGTCCTTCTATGTCTCATACAAATAGAACGACTCTGTTACTCTAGTGGTTTTCCCAAATGTACAGTTGCTAACCCCATGAGATAAAGCTTATCTGACCTCAGGTTTTCAAATGGCCCTTGTGCGTGCTGCAGGAATGGTGAATTATTATTAAACTAGACTAAGAACTTGCTTATTTCTTCTGAATCCTCTGCGAAAATTGTGGTTATCCAAACTTTGGGGGAAAATATTGGGTTGGAAAACTGTCTTAAAAGTTTTCAAGTCAATAGCAAATGGTAGAAATAGAGGCATGGGTTTTCATTGTCATAAATCATTTTTGCTGAAAACGCTGCTATTTCCCGCAGAGAACAACTTTCTTAGTTCAAAAAAGAATTTGAAGCTATTTCCTGGAAAAGGGTATTTCCAGATAAATTTCTTGAAAAAAAACATGTCAAATGGGGATTTTAATACCCATTTTCCGGACTTCCTTTTTTCAAGAACAGAAGCCAGTTTTCAAAACTTATGTCTAGCTTAGTTGTTGCCTTGAAGGCTTGTTTTCTTTCTGTGTAGTACAACTTATGATCTCCTCTTCTCCAAATGAGTGAATAAAGAGGCTATGTGATGCACATTAACAGGTAGGATATGCAGAGAAGATTGCTAACGTGTGGGGAATGGTTGCAGACTTGCAGGAGAAATAAGTGGATACTCAAAAGAAGGTAGCTGATATTCCACAGCTGACAATTACTTAATTTTCACCTCCTCTCCTCTATATCCTTTGTACTTCTCTTTTCTTTTTTCTTTTTTCTTTTTTCGCTGTTACGGAAATGTTTTGTACTTCTTTCATGTAAACTAGTTTTAGTGAAGAAAATTTCTTAATATGTTGGACTTGTCTCAATCTTTTTCCGGTTTGTTTGAGATTGGTATACAAAGTGTATAGTTTCATAAAAAGTCTAATGAAAGACTTTCATTTATGATATATTGGACTTGCCTCAGTTTTTTTTAGCAAAATTATGTGAAGATGAGTATCTCACATATGGATTTCATCCATCTGCTGAGACTAAGAAAGGCAGTAGCTGCTTCTCTGTTAGCACTCCAATGTGGCATACTTTACAGAGTCCTTGGGAATGAATATTTACTGCATTTCATCAGAATATAAAGGCAGGGTCACCTTAGTTTTTTGTCCTTAAGCCAACACTGCAACCTTAGCCACACCTGGGTTGGCCAAGGCCGAGATTTACTCACCCGATGCACCTGGACTACTGTCCGACTCATCACCGGATTATTTGTCGAAGTTTCAAATTATTGAAGTTTGTGATAACTATTTTCCAGGATACAAGAAGAATGTCTATCTTAAACTGTTTCCTTAAATGGTTTGATTAATTATGTATATACAACAACAATAACATAACCCATTAAGTCCCCAATAATTGGGGGTATGGGTGGGGGATGGATAGGAGACAGACCTAACCTTTGGCAATAAATGCACAAAGTGGCTGCTCCCAGAATTCCACTGAAACAGATGGATTGGAGACAGACCTAATCTTTGGCAATGAATGCACAAAGTGGTTGTTCACAGAATACCACTGAAACAGTGGTCCCCCTATACCGTCGCGTTTGCTGCGGAATCATGCTCTCAAATCAAATCCAAATGGCATCAGAGAGGGCAGACGCAAGAATCATTTTGATTTATGTGCACATTACCATGCTTCTTTCATTCAGCATCTAGAGCATTGACGTTGCACAAACTGATTAATTATGTATATGAAGAGAAAAAATGTTAGAATACTGGAAAACTTTTCCCGAAAATGTCCAAAAAAAAGAGAAATTAAGATGTGAATCTAAATCCTCTATTTCTCTTTCCTAGACATTTTTGAGAAAAGTTTTTCTGAACCCTACTACGCCTTGTATGAAGAAGCAGACTCCAAATAAGACTTAAGACTTGAACAAGCTCGATACCACTAAATAGAGGTGGCAAATGGGTGGGTTGGGTTTAGATGGGTTGGTATGGGTTATAGATTGCATATGGGTAGGTTGAATATGGGCCAATTGTGTACGGGTTGAATATGGTTGGGTTGAATATGGGTCTAGTCAAATCCAATCCAACCTAACCCAACCCTATTGTAGAGAATTGTCGTCTAATATCCCCGTAACAACATATATTTGTTGCAAAATAACAATGTGGAATTAATGTACCAGGACCAAGTTCGCTGAAATGTGTAAACTTGGAAAAGATTAATTTTATCCAACACTGATAATAACTATTTAAATAGGAGTAATTTACTGTTGATTTTTGAATTTAGATTGTTAATTGTTAATTTTAATGTTGTTAATTATGAAATTCACATTGACAAATTTACAATGTAAAATTCACATTGGAAAAATAAAAATTGCAGTTTTACGTAATCTGAATTTTAATATTGATAACATTTGGTAGATCTTTATAAATAGGTTTCAAATATATAAATTTTATAAAAAATGAATGTGTGTAACAAAAGTCATGGACGCTTTTTTATCTAAATAAATAAAATGGAGAGAGGAGAGAGGGATTGAGTGTGCGACGGGTAGAGAGGAGAGAGAGTGCACGTGTGACGGGAAGAGAGGAAAAATTATTCTATGGCAGTGATGGTGCTCTATTGCTCGGTGATTGGTTGACACTGCGGGGCCCATATTCTTCCTACTGGTGTTCTGGTGACAAATAGCCAAATTATTCTATGGCAGTGATGGGCTCCATCCAGCCTTCATAAATCTCTTTAATTTTTGTTCCAATCCATTTTGAACCCATTTTAAATATTATAATATGGGTAGGTTGGATTGGGTTTTAAATGGGCGAGTTGGGTTGGGTTCATAAGTTGGGTTAGAAATTGTCAGCTCTACCACGAAGAATTGAAAGAATCCAATACTGTCAAGATCGATACATCAGATTGTTATCACCAATCTGTTCATATTTGTACATATGTATCTAATCTAAACACTAAGAGCCCATATCAAGGGCAGAACTATACTACAAAAATTAAATACATAAAGGCCTAATGTTTAACATCACTCTAGTTTAATTACACCAGTATTTCTATAACTATACAATGAAGGCAATACAATAAAACATTATTACTGTAACTGTGTACAAACATAAGATGTGTGTATTATATTATATATCTATAAAGAAGGACGTGGTCTTTCGCGGTCGTGTATGTAAGATCGAAGAAACCACTATCGTGATTCTTAAAAATCTCACTTTTGGGGCCATCTCTACAAAATTTATTTTGTGTGTACTATTTTTTGTCCTTTTAAATTTAGTGATTTACTCCATAGAGACCCTAAAGGAGGAAGAAGCCATCTGGAACCCTCTATATAACCAAGGCTGAGAAATTTAGGAATAGCTTCTGCAACACGGACCCGAGGTGCATGCTGTCCCCAAAGGGACACCATGCATGTTGTCTGATCTGGGCCGTCCATGCTCGGCGATGGACGACTCGGATCACATCTTGTCCAAACACATCCGAACCGTTCGCTACCAAACAAATCCAAACCGTCTATTGCCGAGCACGGACAACCCAGATTGGGGACAACACCATCCCCCCAATTCCTGCAAAACCCAGTTGTTTAGCAAAATAGGCCCGTCTGCTAAAGCAAGATAGTCTCGATGGAACTATTAGGTCAATAGCTTCTCTCTCTTCGTGAGAATGTTTCGCTTCTAATACCCCTAGGGTTCAGCCCTCTTTCTTCTTCCTCTCAGCCGCAAATCACATTCTCTCTGCCCTATCCCTCCTTTTCCCCCATCATTTCCCCTTTCCACCCACTGACCCACTACTTACTCGTGTTTCCATAACCATTATCTCCATTCCGTTGCTGCATTTTTTCTTTCTCCATCTTTCTTTCTCTCCCTTCTGCTATTTCACCTTCTACTGTCTGTTTCGGTAACAACACAGGCATGGAAACAGAACTGATTCTTGAGGAAGTTACGAATTCCCTATCTCCATTGGAAAGACAATATCTATTTGTTTCGTTTTAAATTGTTTTCTGATAAAGCTCTTGTGCTTAGGAGTTAGGAAAGGTCCATGGTCTATCATGAATAATCTGTTGGTACTCTGAGGAAATTCAAAGAGGCATGACAGTGGAGGAGATGGATTTTTCTTTATGCCCTTTTTGGGTCCAAATCCATGGCCTTCCCATCTCCTGTATGACCAAAGCCAACGCTACCAAGATTGGTAAACAGTTTGCAGATCTTCTCGAGGTAGAAGGAGTTGAGGAGAAAGGGGGTCTTATCCTTAGTTGCAGCTTTCTGAGGATTACGGTTATGGTGGATACCTCAAAACCTCTGTTGAGTGGTTTTTTTCGTAAATGACAGAGAATGGAAACAGGGAAACCGTCGGAAAATTTGTGGATCAATTTCAAATATGAACGTCTTTCAGATTTTTGTTTCCACTGTGGGCGATTGGGTCATGATAGGAGTTCCTGTAAATTCCCTCCAGCATGCGTGGCCGGCAGTCCAGGTTATAGCCATGAGCTTAAAACAACCACTCTGAGAGACTTGAGAGCTGCTATAGCTACATCAAAGGGTAGTGATTTTCAGGAATCATCAGAGGAGCAGATTGCTAGCCATAATATGGAGGAGCCATCAGATGAGCAAATAGCCAGCCAGATTGTGGAGGTTCCAGTTTCAGAGGAGACGGATACGGTGGCGCGTGTAAATCATATCCAATCTTTAGAGGAGTGCATGGGACTACAATGCGTTGTTTCTGAAAACAAATATAATGCACTAACGAGTCCTAGAGGGGGGGGGGGTTAATAGGACAAGAATTTAAAAATTAAGTCTAATTAAGAGATGTCCAATCATCCATGCTCCATTTAAATTGCCACAATTTAATATGCAAGATATAAAGCAATTAAAGTAAAGAGACAAGACAAAAGATATACGTGGAAACTACTTAGGGTCTAAACACCCTAAGCGTAAAACCACGGCCTAGTCCTACTTATGCATTCCATAAATCAAAAGGTTTACAAGAATTAACAAGACTAGGAATTACCCAACAAGCCCCTTGTGACACCTAGCTCCAATTCTTGATAGTACCCCGTACCCCTCTTTGATTCCATGGACTCCACAAGCACACCCGTCTTGATCTCCGAGTCAACTCGGCACCGGTCCAACCGGCTCATGTAGGAACCAAGGCAATCAACCATGATATGAATGACATGATGATAAATGAAGATTTTTGATAAAGAAAATCAATCTAGAGCAAATACATGGTGAACAAAAGTATTGCACTAGATTGACACAAAAGATGATCAAACACTAAGTTTAAATCATACTTAAAGCATCTAAACACATGAATCTAAGAAAAAAATTGTTTCTTGATGATGCAATGAAGATTTTGAGAAGAATCAAACTAGAGCATATACATAGATATTAGAATATAGCACTAGAATGAATAAAAGATGATCAAATCAAAATAGAAATCACCTCAAAGGCATAGAACCGCATGAGCAAGTGAAGGAGATGTGTTTCTCTCTCTAAGGTGGGCTAATGCTCTCAAAATCTGACCTAGAAGAGTGAAAAATTAGTTTATATAGTGCCAAGGTCGAAGCCCTAAAGAGGGCCAATGAGAAAATGCCACATATACCAGTAAAAAGGTGCTACGCTTGAAGTTGTGCACGGAGACAAGCAACAAGCGCTCAACAGGCGCAACGGAGATGTGCAGACAAGGAAAACGCTAGTAAGTTCAGCGAGCACAACGGTTAGCGCTCAACGAGCTCTATTTGCAGAATCTCCTAGGAACAAAACAGGAGGAAAGTGCTTGATGACAGATGAGCGCAGCGGGTAGCGCTCAACAAGCACAGATCTCTGAAACTAGAATGAAAGAGCTATATGCCTTAGAAAAAATAATTGATGCTCAAACTATGAAGCTAGAATGCAAGAACATGATTCATGAAAAAGGTATGGACTACCAAACTAAATGATGATATGATAATGTAACCGTTATATCTTTCAAGAACCAAATCCAAGGAACGCGCAACTCCATTTCTCCAATCTTTCAACCATCGGGTGGAGCTTCTAGACTCAATCAACTAAGCTACCTCCCAAACTCAAATGGAAAAAGATAAAAGCACATACTCCAATGATTTGTCGGAATTCGGAAAATGCCAATAATACTAACAGTTTCTTCCAATCTTGTCGTTAGTAATACCTACGGGAGAAACCTGGCAATCAGGCAGGAGAAGATAATGATGGAATTGTAACGGTATGGGATTGTGCACCCTCTCCTCCAAGAAATGATTCTATTTCCAGCCCAACAACAAGCCCACTCTGCGAGCCCGGCTTATTTTGTTATAGAACCCCCTGAAAGCCCAAAAGGAGATCTGGTATGTCATGAGCCCAATCTAGCTTTTCTTTACTCAGAACCTACCTCTGGTGATTTGAGCCCAATCTCAAGCCCAAAATCTGCCAAGCAAAATGCTTTGGTTGATATCGTGCTAGCCCATGTCTTTGACGATTTTACACTTAAGAGGAAGGCTTCTGATAATCTCATTGAAGAATAGAAGAGAACTAAGCTTTAGAAAGCTTTGAAACAGAAGATTCGAACCCCTGTGGGTGGAATAGTTGGGGGCAAATTACCATCAGTGGGTGGTACAGTTGTGGGTAAATCACCATCAGCTCCAAGTGAGAGAGGTTCTACTAGGAGATTTGGGAAAGTTAAACGTGTGTAGACACCCCAATTTTGAACCCGAGATACGCTCGTGCATTTCCGATGATGAAATGGATCAATCATAATTACCTGGAACTTGTGAGAATGACTTGAATTTGATCAAAATCAACCAAACACCACCCAAACAACCAAAATATCCCAAACCAACCCAAGCATTGTTGAACCAAGGCCAAATCATCAATCTGCCACCAAGAACCTTGAGCGCTCAAGCTTGAGGCCTTGAGCGCTCAAACCCCTGAGAAGCACCTTGAGCGCTCAAGCCCATGGCTTTGAGCGCTCAACTCTGATCCAGTCAGCAACTTGCAGAGTATCTCATCATGAGATTTCCTGCATGGGAGCGTCTGGGGATGATTTTGTACGATCCTTATACGTACATTATACTCCACTAAGTCCTAAAATACACCTAAAACTACCCCTAAACTACAAACCCACTTCCTCTCTCTCCTCTCTTCCCTCCCACTCATTCTATAAAACTATCTAACACCCCTGGTTTTGGAGGAGAGAATGCTCACACTCCTCCCTGCTGATTCCACCAGAAAATCGACCTTCTCTCTCTCTCTCTCTACAAAGCCACCCTTTCACCATCAAAACCACTTACAAAACCACCCATCAAACCCAGAAATTCAGTCCTTGATCATCAACCAACCATACACATTGTCTAATTCACCCAGAAGACAAGCCAAAACATCCACAATCCTCCACCCTCAAGCCCAAAAATCAAGTCTAAGTCACAATCACTCCAAAAAGGTAGTTAAACATGTGAAATGTTCACTGTTTTGATCCTTCTGAGGAAGGCTAGTGAGTTCAAGCAAGTCCAATATACTTGCATTGAACCCACAAAGGCCTAAAAGTTGTTTAAAATCCTTTTTAAAATCTGCAGTTTCAACAGGGGTTGAGCGCTCAAGCCTTAGGCCTTGAGCGCTCAAGCCCAATTCTGAGCAGTTTCTGTTTTGTTGAAGTTTTGTACTTTCCTTTGGTTTTGATCATTATTTAATGGTTAATTATGCTCATGTAATCCATAAAACAGTTTATTTTACCTCAAAATCACATGCATGGGTGTAGATTAACATTTTATGAGGATTAAACATCAAAAACTTTTGAAAATCTTATGTTTGAGGGCAAAACAGAGACTGTTCAACCTCATAAATCTTCACTTCATGTATTCATGATCATTATTGAAGTATCAAAAGCTTGTTTAAAGGTCAAAAATCAAAGAGCCAGATTATGGCTTGAGCGCTCAATGTCATTGACTTGAGCGCTCAAGCTGTTCTTGGGCAGTTTCCTGATTGTTTGTTGTTCTGATGATAGACTGTGATTTAGTATATTAATTATGTGCGTGAGTTATTGTTGTTGTGTTCAGGACCCGGATTCCTCCCTTATTCCTCCATTTTCAAACTTTTCTTTGTTAATTCATTGAAATTACATTCTTTTTTCATCTTTCTTTAAGAGATCGAACAGATTACTCTTATCTGTTTCTCCTGGAAAACCTTTGATGAATGTTTGATCTCAAAAAGAAGTTGTTAGAAGTGTAATTTCACAGAGGCCAAGGATTGGTTTGAGCGCTCAATTCAGGAGCCTTGAGCGCTCAAACTGGTTGAGGAGGTTGAGCGCTTAACTTCACTGGTTTGAGCGCTCAAACTCTATTCTGGGATCCAGTTTGTGAAGCAGTTTAATTAGGTCTTATGTTCATAAAAATTCCTGAAATTGTTATATAGTTTCTGTAATTTATTATTCCTTGTAAATATTTGTATCATTTCACTTTACTATCATCATCATTTCTCATATAAATCATGTACACAAGCATCCACTTTAGATTTACATTTTGTACTTTCTTACTGTTTATGTGATTCCCGTCCCCGATCCCCCTGTTTATGTGAATAAATTGAATCTCAAATATTTTTTAAAATCCCACAAAAATATCGAGTAGAGACCGGTTCACGGACCGGGCGAGAGGGGTGCCGTAAAACCCTTCCCCTCTCGTAACCAAACCCCCGAATCCGAGAAATCTTTGGTTCTGCCATGATCAGTGAAATCTTTTTTTCGAATGGGCAAATGAGTCATATTTTTGATCGGTTTCTCGGGTTCGGACCTCAAATCCGGGTGGCGACTCTAACAATCACAATCTTTTTCGAACAATCCAGGTGGGCTGTCCACAACGTGCTCAGGTGAGGACCTCTCCCAAATTGAGGCATCTAGTGGGGTGTCTTCCCAACCCGATGCAGAACTACTCGGGAATTCTCCACAAGAGTTATCTCTTGCTATCAAGAATGATTCGTTTGATAGTTTGATAGCAACTGGAGTCAATTTAGCCAGGTCCAATGCACTTTTGCAGATGAGGTTTCTCTTTTTCCTGCAAAGGGAGGGGTTATGGTGGTTGTCCCTCAATAGCCACAAGATCAATGCTAGTCCTCTCCTGAAATGTTCAGGGGTTGGGGCGACCTCTGACTTTCCAGGTTCTACAAGGGCTCTGTAGAGCCCATCGCCCCAGGGTGGTCTTCCTCATGGAGACTAAAAATAAGTTGAATAATCAAGAATGCAGCCTTTCAAATGGGGGCTCTTAAGGTCCCAGGGCCTGATGGCTTTCCAGGTATGTTTTTTCAGCAATATTGGCAAGAGGTGGGAGAGGATACTTGCAAAGCTATTTCTAGTTTCTTTAATGGAGGTTTTCTTTTAAAGGAGCTTAACAAAACAAACATTGTGTTAATCCCCAAGGTGGCTAATCCATAAAATTTATCCCAATTTCGTTCGAGAAGCTTGTGCAATTTTAGTATGAAGATTATTTGCAAAGTTTTAGCTAATCGGCTCAAACTAGTGTTGGATAATATCATTTCCCCTAACCAATCTACCTTTGTCCCTGGTAGAATGATCCAAGATAACATCATTATGGCCAATGAAGCTTTCCATTTCTTGAAAACCCATGTTAGGGGAAAGAAACAAGCTCTAGCTGTGAAGCTAGATTTTAACAAAGCTTATGATAGACTTCAATGGGACTTTTTGTCTGAGGTGATGCTCCGTATGGGTTTCAGTCAGGTCTGGGTTCATCTAGTCATGCAAATGGTTATTACTGTTTCCTATTATGTCACTATGAATGGAGAAGCAGATTTTTTTTTTATGCTAGAAAGGGGTCTTAGACAAGGGGACCCCCTCTCTCCATATCTATTTCTTCTGGTTATGGATGTTCTTTCCAAACTTATCTACAAGGGAATTGTTTCTAAAGATTTTCTGGCATCCAAATCAGGAAAAGCTGCCCCTTTCTCTCTCATTTATTTTTTGCAGATGATGCCCTTCTGTTTGTGGATCCAACCCCTGTTGGTGTGTAAAATTTGATGAAGTCTATTAATACATTTGAGGTAGCCTCTGGCCAACTTATAAATTTGGACAAGTCTTCCTTGAGATTCTCTACCAATACTCCTCTTGATAAGAAAAGACTCATCATGGACCAACTTAAGATGGAGGAAATGAATTCTGATGCTAAGTATTTGGGCATTCCTTCCTTTTGGGGTAGATCTAAATTTGAAACCTACTCTTATTTGATTGAGCGAGCTGTGAAAAAGATGCAAGGATGTAAATCTAAAGACCCGTCTTATGGAGGGAGGGAAATTATGATCAAGTTAGTTGTTCAAGCTATCCCTAGTTTTGTCATGTCTTGTTTTCTACTACCTATCCAGTTTTGCAGCAAGTTGAACTCTCACATTAGGAGATTCTGGTGGTCTGGAGATCCAAAGGAATCCGAAATCCATTGGATAAAGGGGGAGGAGCTGTGTAAACCTAAATGGGAAGGTGGTATGGGCTTTAGAGACCTCAGGGACTTCAATTTGGCCTTGTTGGCTAAACAAGGTTGGAGGATGATCAACAATCCAGGAGCATATTGGGTAAGGATGCTTAAAGCATTTACTTCCCCATAACAAATTTTTTGACTGCCTCAAGAGGAGCTAGACCCTCTTGGATCTGGAGTAGCTTGTGCCAAGGAAGAGAGCTCTTGAAGAAAGGTTTGAGATGGCAAGTTAAGTCTGAGAATGATGTCAAATTCTGGACTGATAGATAGATTCCAGCCCTTAACAACTTTCAAATACAATCTGCTAGGAGGGATTCTGAGGAGCGGACTCTGGTAGTAGCTTTCATCAACCCTATAAGTAAAGACTGGAACATTCAAAAACTACAAGGGTGTGTTTCTGAACAGGAAGTGAAGGCCATTACCTCCATTCCACTTTCCAAGTTGGGGGAATCTAACAAGGTTATCTGGCATTACTCCAAGAATGGTATTTATTCTGTCAAGAGTGGATACCATACTGCTAGAAGGACAGCTTCTAATAGCACCAACGTTTACCCATCTTCTTCCTTCCAACCTTCTCCCTCCCTTTGGAAAATCATTTGGAATATATCCCTCCTAAAGTTAAACATTTCTGGTGGAGAGCTTGCAGAAATATTTTAGCCACCAAGGAGAATCTTCATAAGAGAAAATGCTCTAGGACTCCACTGTGTCCTCTTTGTCTCGAAGTCATGGAGTCCATTGAACACCATCTCTTCCATTGTAAAAAGACTAAGGTTGTTTGGGAACGTTGCAATCTGTTAGAAGTTTCCAGGTGGGATAGCAGCTCTGTTTTGAAATGGACTTATGAGGTGATGGAAAGTAAACTTGGCAAGCCCAACATCAAAATCCTTCTTAGCAGGGTAGCCATGACAGGGTGGAGCATTTGGAAAGCTCGAAATGAATTCATTTTTCAAGGATCTTCAATAGTTGTCGAGAACATTGCTCTGAAAATGGAACAAGCTTGGGATGAAGTTCAATCTCTCATGTTCAAACCGGTTGGTTCTTATCCAAATGGACCTAAATTCCCCTTCTCAAGTGATGGTAAATGGAAGCCTCCTAAAAAGGGCCAAGTGAAGATGAATTGTCTTCTTGGAAGAAGGAATCTGAAGATGGATTTGGTGCAGTCATCATAAGGAATCATAAGGGCGACTTGATTGATGGGAAGAAATTCAAAGTTTCTGGACCCTCAGCCTTGGTGTGTGAAGCTATGGCTCTTAGGGAAGCCTGTTTGATGGCCAAAGTGTTGACCTTCACTGTGTACATATTGAGAGTGACAACAAAGAACTTATGTCCCTAAGTGTTTCAGAATTGGATCCCCCATGGGAATGTCCTTGCATTCTCCAGGATATTAGGGCAATAGTTAAAGCTTTTAATTTGCTTGTTTCTTGGGTTCCTCGAATTGTCAATAGAGCTGCCCATTGGGTGGTCTCGTTAGTTTCAGGATTGCTGCCTCAGAACTGGGTTTCTTTGATCCCAGCTGAGTTACGCAATATCTTCGTTTTGGATTTATAGTCTAATGAAAATGTCTTTCTGTTAAAAAAAAATTACTTAATCGTGAACCTTACAAGAATATGATTTTAAAGTGTATCGTGGCACCACGCGAGCATCCAATAATTTTTCAGTGAACCAATAAACATCTTGTCTTCCCTCTAACTAGAAACTACCTTCCATCTAATTAATAAGGCTTTCAATGTTTGAAGTGTCTAAAGATGAGCTAGATTAATTCTTTCCTTTTTTTTTCTTGTTTGGACTGTCTTTAAACATAATTAAAGAAACCAAAAACTAGACGCAGCCTGAATAGAACAACAAGAACTATATATAAAGGGGGAAAAAATTAGAAAAATTCATATTTTCCTTTTTTTTTTTTTTTAAAAAATTACTTGCCTGTTATTCTTTCGATTTTGATAATAAAACAACTCAAAGCAAACAAACTAATTTTAGTTCCAATCAGTTGAGTAGACTGCATGATTTTTTTTCCCTTGCCGAATTTTAGGTTTTATCGAGGTTTTATGCTCTATTAAACTACATGAAATCATGCGAAACCAAATTCTGCATTTGTGAGGTCAAATGAGTAGAGTTTTTATTATTTTGGTGATAAATTTTAGGGAATGGATCTCTCTAGTCCATGTTTTGGACCATAGGTGTCTTATCAATATCTCTACATGTGATTCGCTGAAAGATAAACTTTCTCTTATTTCCCTTTGGACAGAAGTGAAATGAATTCAATATTCTATTTTCATTTTTTTATTCATCATTCGGGTTGATGAACTAAACCAGATAGTTAATGAGTGAAAGAAAACGACTTATAAATTCGCAGTAAAAAGATTGACTCTCATTTCCTATATACAAGAGTTAAGTGAAAAGTAAACATAAACAATATCTGTCCTAATCTACACCGTTCATTTACCGGAATCAATATGCAGGGGTCAGGTATACCGAGCACTAGTAACAATTCACAGTTGTTATATCTTAAACAAGCAAGACACCTCTGAAGAAGGGCCAGAAGACTGCCTAAGAGGGACTCCTCGGATAAATGGATCGATATGATCAAATACACTCAATAAAAGGAAAATAGGGCTTCGGCCCACCGTCTCGGGGATTCGCCGAGACATTTACTGTACCAAATCAACTAGTGACCTCATGAAAGTTAGTGATCAAGGAGCTTGGCATAGTGCCGAGAAATTGATCAATACCTTAATCGACTCAGGAGTGTTGGGTAATGCCAGAAGGTCTTAGTCAGGTGCTGACTCAGCAGAGGCTTTTCTAGGAGTTAACCTAGACTCGGAATATTGTTCTTCATATCTGGTACATAGTACACATTCGATTTGTAATCATGATCACTATTCTTTAACTGGATTAGAATGTTATCTCTGCCTTTGATTAGAACTTTGGAGAGGTTGTCGAATGAGACTTGACTCTAGATAGTCTCGTCAAGATCCACAAACATATAATTCCACCCACACATGTGATTACTAGCTCTATGTCAAGAAACCAGATATTCTGATCTTCAGTTGTTGAGGAGTGGGCCATCAACACCATTGACTTTGCTTCAATTGCATCCTTCTCTACAAAATTAACTTGCTCTCCAACTTCTGCAGGTGTTTTGCTTCTACACTCGTTACTGTAGTGGCCATAGTCATGACAGTTGTAGCATTGAACATTACTCTTGTCATAGTACCCTGCCTTCTCTGCCTCTGCCTCGACCTTTTTCCTCTTGGTGCCTGTTGTTGTTATTGATCCCTTCCTCCTCTTCCTTATTCTTGTCCTCGTCCACCTCTGCCTCTGTTTCCAGAACCTCTTCCTCGATTGCCACGCCCTCAGCATTTGCCTTGTTGCGAAGTCCCCCTTGCTCTCCTTTATACTCATTGAAAGTCATTTTGGATTGAAGAGCTTGCTCCAGGGAACTTGAGGATGCCTTCTTTTTTATCCTCTATTCATGAATCTTCAAGGTAGCCATGAGTTCGTCCACGGCCATGGTATTGAGATCCTTAGATTCTTCAATTGCAATGACGACATGATCGAACTTCGAGTTGAGGGATCGAAGTACTTTCTCCAAAATGCTCACGTCTTCCATTTTTTCACTGTAACGCCGGATTCAATTCACAATATGTAATGTCCAGGCAAAATACTCAAAAAGTGACTCTGAATCAGTCATCTATAAAAATTCAAATTTGCCTCGTAAACATAAAAGGCGAACTCGCATTGTTTTCTCAATTCTGTGATGGGAACTCTGGAGGATATCCCAAGCTTGTTTAAAGAAGGTGGCGGATGAGATTTTTTCAAAACTTGATTCGTCAATGCCTTGATAAATCAAGTACAGTGCTTGTTTATCTTCTTACGTACGTCTTTGAGCGCTGCTTTTTCTGCATCGGAATATTTATCTTCTTCTTCTTTGGAGGCTGGTTTTGTGTAGGCTCGCTCCACCATGTCCCACAAATCTTGTGAACCAATTAAAACTTTCATTTGAATGCTCCAGTTTTCATAATTTTCTTTGGTCAAATGAGGAAATTGGGGTGTGAAAAAGTTGCTTTGGTTGGCCATTTTGTGGTTTAATTGTCTAGGATTAAAGTGGTGTAATTTTTGGATTGGAATCGGTATAATAGGATTTTTTTTCCTTTTTTTTTTTTGGTTGGATCTGGAAAGGGCCAATTTAAGTGGTTAGTAAAACAACAAGAATTACACGGGTATAAATGAAAAATCAGACACTTTCACTGGTGAAATTGGATGGAGCACAAGTTTGAAATTCAATTGAATAAACCAGAAAGTTGAAGGAGGTTGACTGGAATTTAGCTCACTTGACCATCAACTTTCACTTATACCAATGTTGAAACACTTTTCACGCATCTGTGCGGCGTGAAAATACAGATCGAAAAAACGCAACGACTTCACATGGCTCGTCAGGCCTCACCGTTGGTCGGAAGGTCTTGATTTTGGTGGCATTGGAATCGTCTCATAGAGGAGAATCTGATTATGAGATCAAATGTGGGTTTTGTTCAAATCGATTTCTGGGCAGCTTTGACTAGCGCCACGATCGGAATCACCGGAGTTGAGGAAGATGAGCAGCGCCTGCGGCACTTGGTAGGGCGTGGATTAGACGCGCCGAAAACACCGCAGTTCAGACAAACTAACAAATGCTCAACTACAAATTCTCTAGCTCAAATTTGCTTCTACAAATCTGTGAATTTCCTTGCACAAATTCATACAGCTTCTATTGTGTTATATTATATAGAGTAAGTAAACAAATAAATTTGTAGTAGAAGCTAAGAAGCTCTTAGTTCATTAATAATTGCTCAATGATGCAGAAGTTTGCAACATGAATCCCATTTTGTTAAGTCAAAAAAATTCAAGAAAAGAAGTCCATCAAATGTCTACTTAAAAGACATGCAACATAACCTTAAACTTTGTGGGAGAGCGGACGTTGTCCTCTTTAAGCTCTCTGCAACTTGTGTGTTCCCAACTCCCTCTTTCTTACAACCTTCATCTCATCCTTCTGTATACGCGACTGCATATTTATCTCATAATATATCCTATTTATAGTTTCCCTGTGATGCATGACAGGTTGTTGAAGAAGTTCTCAAGAAGTTGGACCATTGCAAGTCAAATTCAAAGTAGCCTAATTCTAAGGGAATACTAAATAAGTGTCTTGTAAAGTTCCTAGGTTGGCACTTTGTACTAAAGTAGTGTTTTGCATTAAGTGTCAATCCTAGTTCCTTGGTTGGTTCTTTGTATTTCACACAGGAGTCGAAGAGTCAGTCCAAGTCATTAATTGTTAGGCTTATCTGGTTATCTATTTATCTAGTATAAATATGGGTTGTAATCCTTAGGGAAGATAATTCAAACAAACATTATAATTTAGAGATTTCTCTAGTCCTTGTGTTAAATGTGTTTATCTTATTCTTGTGGATTCAAGAAAATTGTCTGTTAGAACGAGATCTAACCAACTTGTCTACTAGAACAATAACTAGTCATTACTTCTACTACAACGCTGCGTCAATTGGTATCAGAGCGAGGTCCTCCCTTGTCTCAATATTTTTCGACGAAGTGGATGGAGCGAACCTTAACGATAGTGATCGAGGAATCGATGCCTTGTGGGGTGCATCCAAGAAGCAACAACAACAGGCCTAGATCCAACAACAATTGACGGAGATTCACAATTTGTAGGCTGGATTGAGCTTTAACAACCCTTGTTTCAGCAAAGACGTGAGCCAAGGGTGATCAACAATCCTGGACACGTAGGGAATTCCAATAGGCTGTCTTAAACAACACAATTTATGAGGGAGACTCCACTAATGACGAAGTTGAGAGGATTGCCATGCAAGAAGAACCCAGGGATGGTAGTTAAAATACTAACTATCGTATGAAGATGAACCTCCCTTCTTTCAACGAGCAATTGAACATAGAAGACTTCCTCGATTGGCTAAATGAGGTGGAATATTTTTTCGATTATATGGATATTGAGGAGGAAAAGAAAGTCAAGTTGGTCGCATACAAGCTCAAAGGCAGTGCTTCCCGCATGGTGGGAGCAACTGTAATTATCTCGACTACGGCAAAACAAGACTAAGATTTGATCTTGGCGCCAGATGAAGCAGTTAATGAGAGCACGCTTTTTACCTCCAGACTATGATCAGGTTTTGTTCCATCGGTACCAACGTTACCAACAAGGTCCTGGACCTGTTCATGAGTATGTCGCAAATTTTCAAAGACCCTCCTTTCGTAATGACTTGCCAGAAAGAGAAGGACAACTAGTAGCATGATTTGTTGATGGTTTACGCACTGATATCCAGGATGCAGTTAACATGCAACCAGTGCATACGTTGTTGGATGCTATTCAACTAGTAACAGGGGCTGAATTTCAATTGAACCAAAAGGGAAATTACCAAAACCAAACCACCACTAGAACATTCAACTACTCTTTAGTGCATAATCAGCTAGAGCAGAGCAAGGAAAAAGTGGTCATTGAAGCATCTCAGAATCAGGTTCCTCAAAGTCAGACCAAACCTACATGGAAAGTCCAAACCAATACAAAGTAGGGTGTTGGAAGATCTCGTGGCCAGAATGATCCATATGCCCCTCCTCGAGGTAATAAGTGTTATTGCTGCGGTGAAGCAGGGCATTTTTCAAACACTTGTCCAAAAAGATAAAACATTAACCTGGTAGAACATGAAGATGAAGAAAACTGTCATGAAGGAGGAGAATTTCGAAGAAGAAGATCCATTAGGATGGGCTCATGAGGATGAGGACGTGTCACTAGTGGTATGACGTTTGATGTACACACGAAAGGAGGATGTTCAAAGACAACATTTTCAAGACTCGTTGCACTGTCAACCAACGAGTTTGTGATCAGAGATGTCGTCTAAACCAATGTAACACAGCAGTGTCTTGTTCCATTAATTTTATATTGCAATTGTCTATTTAGATTACTGCCATGTCCACCCTTCTGTCATTTCCACCCTTCCACCATAGCAGTGTCTTGTTCGGTTGTTCCATTAATCTAAAAATAGATTGTCTACCTGACATTAGTCGATAAAGAACGTAGTGTAGCGTATATAATGAGTTGCAAAGCTGACCAAAAAAAAAAAGCATGAAATGAGAAACTATGCTTCGAATTTAACGTTTTCTTTTTATAAAGGACACATAATTAAACATTTCATGCAGATATCCTACCTTTAAATTGACTTCCATTTCATCACTCACATTTAATTTTTATTCAAATTCGATTCTCTGAAATTATGAAATTATAAATACTCCCTTTGTCTTAATTTATTTTTAATTCCGAATACGTGTTGTTTATGAAATCGTCTATATCTTACAATTTATAAAGACAAGTTCCGAATAAGTGCCTTTACAAAATCGTCCATATCTTACCATCTATAAAGTTTTACACAATTTTATATTGCACGTAAAAATCTTAATAAACTGAAAAAATGTAGAAGATTTTTCGAGAGGTCCCAAATAGCTAAGTAGACAAATAAATTGAGACGGGAAGAATTACTAATTTATCTAATTTTAGATTCAAAAAAAACCCACTGTCATGACTCAGGATCCCTGAAAGTTTTTAAGAATCAATATTCACTCAAAGTTGAAACTTACCCGATTTCATTATGCAATTACGGATTCTTGTATGAAATGGAATACAAAACTGATGAGGTTACCTGATACCAAAATTCAATAAGATAAATTTCAATTTCAATTTCCATAAGTTTCAATTCAAATAAGATAAGTTACAAAATCGAAACTTACCCGATAGTCCGATACCAACGTTATGATTTCCATAAACGCCGTATGAAGCGAAATACAGAATTGATGAGGTTGGAAGTGGGTAGTCAGTAAGATTCAACAAAGTTCCTTCAGTAGACCTCCTACAATTGCTTTTCTTCAGCATTTCAACAAATTTGGATTTCGTGATAGAGAGAAAAACTGGGGAAAATCAGTTTTGAAACGTGCATGGGAACTTTCAAACGAAAAATTGAAAAAAGTTTCAACTTGGAGCAGTTGTGTTTTTTCTCCTAGGCGTAAGCGGTTATTTTTTCCCGTTTCACTTCTTTACCCCGCCGATCAAACAAGTTAATTGGGGAGTAAAGATTAACAAGATCATGAAAACTTAATTTCCTAGTGGTAATAATGGAAAGAACGGCACTAACTATTGTACTAACTATTACACTAAATGCACACATGGCATTACCACATCAATGGACTAATCAATACATAGATAGATTTATCCACTAAAATAGTGTCACATGGACAGTTAGTGTAATAGTTGGTACACTAGTTAGTGCATGTAGCATTTTCCTAATGGAAAGAGCAATACTACAGGCACTAACTATTGTACCAACTATTACACTTTTGTGATAGCACTTTAAAAAAGGAAGACACCAAACTGGTATTGTCCTTTTATATAGGACACGGGGGGTGCGGTGCATCCCTCGGTCGTCCGATCGTGTTTTGGACGGCCTGAATGCGTTCAAAAATTTTGATTTATTTTTTCACCGGTAAAAAATCAAAACATGTCCGAGCCATCCAAAACACAATCGGACGCCCGAGGGGCGCACAACATGGTGCACAAACCCCCGGATTCCCTTTATATATTAGTTAGATTAATATATAAGATATTAGATAGCAGGGTAAATTTCACTGACCTCCCTTGAGGTTTCAGACAACTTTCGAGAACCTCCCCACACTTTTCTGAAATGACACTGACCTCCCTTGTCAGCTTTATCATTCTAACACCGTTAACAGAGAGCTCTGTTTGACAATATTACCCTCAACTTTTTATCAGTTTATGAGAAGCAAGTAAAAAATTAGTTTTAGTTTCATATTTTAGGGAGTACCGACTTGAAATATGAGTATGGATTTTCTGGGTTTTCTAGGTTAGGGGGCCAATTAAAACTGGGGAAAAGTACATCTGAACTTATTGCAAATGAGTTGATAGCACTTAAGAGATGTTTAAGGTGCAAATTGGTATCACATGGGGCGGAGGTATATGGTGGCTGCTCCAGCACATGCCACTCCTGTTCCGAAACACAAAATTATTTTATAATAATGGAACTCGATTTATTACTTATCACTTTATCAGTACACAAACAACTTGATTTCTTAAACAAACAATGAAAATGTACCAAGTGAAAAAATAAACGGTTCAGATCATACAAGTAGTATATCAATGACTATCATTAATTTACAGACTACGAGATAGTTGAACTAAGTCTTTAAGGGTGAGTTTCCTAGAAAAAGCCCGTCTATAGCTTATAGACTTTAGAAAAGATGTTTCTGCTATTCGGACTTTAGTTAATGTATGTGAAGAGAATGGTTTGTCTAGAAAACCCTGTTTTTGTTGACTTTAGCCCTTTCAAGAAAACTTGTCTAAATAGAACTCAGGACAAATTCTGATTTTACTGTACACTTTCTCTTAATTTCTTGTTTTACGAATTAATTCAAAAGATTTAAAAAAAAAAAGAGTAAACAAAGACAAAAATAAATAAAACAATAGAGTACTATCTGTTAAAAAACATTTATGTCCTTTTTAAACTTGGTTAGTTTTGCATAATTTATTTTGATTGTTATGTACTTTTACTTCTTTTTATTCTTCTCGTCACAGTGAATCTTGAAAGTCAATTATGATCACAATTTGAGAAAAGTGCTCACAAAAAAAATTAAACTTTGTCCATAGAAATTTTAACTAGTTGGAGAATTAGTTAGTCTAAACTCCACGTAATGAAAAGTTGGCTGTAACTAACTGAAATGTTTAGTAAAAGTAGATTACAGTGCATTGCATTCATACAACTGTAGAAATATAGAAATTTCATGTGGGTGATTGAAAATGAGGGGTTAATTAAATAAGTTGGCATGTTTTTTTGAACATGTTTTTTTTTTAAATTACCTATTTTTTAATATACTGCATTAGTTTTATTTTTGGTACAACTTTACTAGTTAGTTAACCATACTAGAGTTTGGGAAATGGAAATGTTAAATTAGGTTTGTGGTGGTCTTGCAGTTTTAATTGTTTTTTTTTTCTATTTGGCCCTCGCGCATGAGGACATGTCTTGTAAATATACAGACCTCCATCGCATATGCTTAAATGCAAAATGGCAAAAGGGCATTATAGGAAAGAAAATAAAGTATGACATCATCAAAATCTGCTTGTTAAACTAACGGCCAAGTAAGTATGGATGAATTTTAACAATAGTTTCAAACGTTTGGGGGTTACTGTCATTTTAAGAACCTCAGAGAGAGTATCTGTTATTGTCAGAAACTCAAGGGAGGTCAATGAAATTTACCCTACATAAAATAGATCCTAGGGCTTCTTTCCCCGATCGAAAGACGGTTAGGTCGCATATCAGAGTCCATTGGCCTCAGCTGCAAACCTCAGGTTTATTCCTCTCTCTCTCTTACCTTTTCATTGCTCTTCATCTCCCACAAAAATTCTAGTTTCCTTTTTCATTTTTGTCGGTTTTTCCCCTCCTAATTTTGAGTTCACAAATAAATATGGCTTCCTCTGAGATTTTGTCTGCTTATCAATCACCGGCGAAGAAGCAACGGTACGAGGGGGCCCCACAACCCGTATCTCCATTGGAAGAAACAGAAGACCCTAGATCCAAAATTGAATTCTATACCTATGATGAAGATGTGGAAGATGATAGTGATGGAATGCATGAGATAACTCAGGAGGAACTGGATGAGTATTTAAGACAGATAGATGAAAGTGATGTGCGTTTGCTTCCTTCCCCTTTCTTGTATTATCAGGATTTTCTCCCTTTGGTTTACTTCTTCTAAACTCTCTGTATTTTTTGATTGTCGAATATTGCTATCACAGGGCTTCAATGTCATGCACTTCCCGCGTTCCTTTGCATGTGGTCAAATTTGTCCTATTTTGAACATGGAGAGGGATGGTCAAGACCTCAAATCTCATTCACAGTTAGCACTCCAGCAATACAATGAGCAAAAGGTGTACTTTTCGATTTAAACTGCTGTATTCTTGGTTTTTGGTTTCAAATGGTTGAATTAATATACAATTTAAGAACACACACATAATGATGTTGGTTAATAATTGATAAACATTTACTGGGGGGCTGTAATTTTAGAGTGACTGTATGGGCCTAGCATCAGGCGCCCATATTTAACGGTATCCAGATGTGATTCCCTTGTGGTCTCCGCAGAGCATTTCTCATTGTAAGATGTGTGCAGAAAACGAATCTGGAGTTTGTGAAGGTTGTGAAGGCAAATTGGGAGGGTGTTGCTGGCATTAATTATTACATCACCTTTGACGTCAAGGACCCTGATGCTGTTGATGGTCGTACTATGGAATTTCAGGCTTCTGTGTGGGATGGGATCTCCGAAACTACCATAAATTTCTGTAGGCCAAAACCCAATCGAGGTAAACACCCTAATTTGGTTTGATGGTATTGATCGATTCTAAGAACTGGAGCTGTAATGTTTGTAGTGATTTGTTGTTGACCGGGCAGATTGTCTGTAACTACTAGTATGTTTTATGTTTATGAAGTATTCGACAATGCAGAAAAGAGAGGCCCAAAAGAAATAATCCAATCTGTTGCAAAATGAGAGTGATCTTATTAAATTGAATTCTAATCCAACCATCTAGGTCATACTAACACTCAGTGTTAAGAAAAAGGTATGTGCAGTAACAGATCAGACGTCGGAGTTCAGGGATGCAGCTAATTTCTGCTCCAGCAGTTAGTTAAAAGAGTTGGTTGGGAAATGCTAGTTCAGCTGAAGTCTAGAATTTGAGGGGAGAGAGTTTGGATTCTTTGAGCATTGCATTAGTGTATAAATAGTTAATGGAATTGTATTGATTGGTTAAGCAAGAATGACTATCAATTCTCCTTCTCCTTCTCCTTCTCCTTCTCCTTCTCCTTCTCCTTCTCCTCCTCCCTCCGAAAGCATCAGTTCTTCCATGTCGTTACTAAGAAACATAAAGTCCATAGCTATCCTCAAACAATGTTAAAGTAACTACGCATATGAATGTAGTATATCTGTACCATGATCTTCCCATTTGAAGCCTATTTCTGCGTCCGTGAACATCCTTGTAATACTATTAACTCTTACTGAAATCAAGTGCCTTAAAGACTAACTTTTTTCTTTCATTGCCAACAAAGTTAATTCTGTTTACATCTATACATAAGATGACTATTACTTCTTCCTTCATAAAACGATGCTTATGTTATTATGTGTAGGAATATAGATTACATGACCAAAATCTTCCATTTGAAGCATGAGTGGTGGATTTCCGGGTCCTTGAACATCCTTGTAATATTATTAATTCTTAGTCAAATCTAGTACCTTGAAGACTAACCTTTTCTTTTTCTTTGCTGAAAAAGTTAATACTGTTTATATTTGAGCATAACATGACTGATGATATAGCATGATTTTGCAGACTTAAATGGGTTTTTACGTGTTGAGGTATTCATTTGCCAATCGTTATCTGGTGTTGTCTTTCTACTTACTTGAAATTGGACTATACAGTATTGATTTAGGATTGCAGAGTATGTTAACTTTGCACATGACGGGCTTCTTTTATTGATTTTGTTATTTGGATAATAAGAGATTGATCAAAAGATCTAGGAATGCTCAAGACAAATGTATAAACGGAAAAGAATAAATAGTCAACAACAATCACAGACAAAAAATGTAAACTAGGGTCTAATTGGGCCACAGATATTCTGTGTAAGTTAACCTAGGCAGCTAAGGTAATTCTGTCTAGCAGCTATTATAGTGTTGTGTTGACGAGTCCACCGGCTTCTTTTGATATATCTGCGGTTTTGAATAGTTTGATATGCATTGTTAGGCCCATTTCCTGACTACTTAAGCTTTAGGGACAATCAATGACTTAACATGGTATCAGAGCTCAGGTTTTGAAAGGTCTAAGGTTCAAGTCTATTTATTCCATGTTTGCATTCTGGTTCTCCCCTTCGTATTCTGTCTATCTCTTTCTATGAAAATTTGCGTCTTCACTAGCAAGACAGGGTTGCACGTGAGGGAGGATGTTGAACAACTTGATATACATTGTTGGGCCAATTTCCCATCAGGTTAAGCTTTTGAGACAATTTCTTAACAAGTGGCAATACTGATTTGTCATTACTACAATCATCTTCAGATTCCCTTCCAAAATAATTTGGCAGAAAACTTTGGAGCGAGGACTTTCATATATTATATTATGGTGCTTGAATCAGAACTAGACTCCCGTAGTACTGGATTAAGTTTTTTGCGATGTCCGTTGGCTAGAATGTAGTTCTCAAGTCTTGAGCTCAAATCAGTTGATATTTTTTATTTGATAGTGAAATGGTTTTCTTAATATGTGGATTTTTGTCTAATTTGGACGCTAAGAAATATTTTGTGCATAGTGATATCTGACATAGTAGATGCGGTGATTGTTAGAGGGTCAGACTCACTGGCCTACCCAAATCAGATTGGAGGGAAGGATCTATTGGGTTTAGAAGCAAGATTAACCGTAAGTTTGGTGTCGCAGGATGAGACGAAGGTGGTAAGACTTGGGGACTTGGGAACACGGAAGTCAGAGAGCTCTCGAGATGACTCTATTTGTTCTCTCCAAAAGTATTAGGTTATGTTATCTGTCTTTTGACTTGATGCGTGATGAGTTTCTTTCTTCTTCTTCTTTTTTTGACGCAACAGAGTGTATTAGCATTTTGCTATTGTTATGCTACCAATTGATTGTATGTTTGGTGATTTGGTCTCTGTCATATTATGTGTCCATATCCGTGCTTCTTAGTGGTGCAGAATCGTATGTTGCATTAGAACTAAACTTAATGACGTGCTTGTTTAGAATATGGGTTGTAAATAGTAATCAAGTGCAACTAACAAGTTGGTTTGATTTGATGGCATGTGTGTCTATGATAACTGAATAACCTAAAATTGTGTTTAGCAAATCAACACTTGTGAACTGTGTCTTTTTAATATCCCTTTGTTTTTGTTAAAGACTTGTCCCACATTGCCTATCTAGGCCACCCAAGCTTGGTTAATAAATTCTAGAGGCTACTCCACCTATTGCCAATTGGTTTTAGGTTAGAACCCTCCAGGAAATCTAACTTGGTATCAGAGCTAGGTCTTGGGTGGCCTCACTTCGCGTGGGAGAGTCTCGTCAATCTCATCTTTCTACCCGAGTCGCTTCTTCTTCTCCCGGTCCACGTGCATCCGGGCTACACGTGAGGGGGAGTGTTAAAGACTTGTCCCACATTACCTATCTAGGCCACCCAAGCTTGGTTAATAAATTCTAGAGGCTACTCCACCTATTGCCAATTGGTTTTACTTTTAGGTTGGAACCTTAGTTGCAGGAAACGCCAGATTTGATGCCGCTCCCGGCCGAGAAACGCGATTCGGCGTTTCTCGCTCAGAAACGCGACGGGAACGCGTTTCCATTGAGACAGGATCGCGCTCCTCAGGGAGGTGGGAGCTTCTGGTTCGGCAATGGAGGGCGTGGCCGCCGGCAATGAGAGAGAGGCAATGAGAGAGAGTGATCGAGCTTGAAGAAGAAGAAGAAGAACATAGAAATCTGGAACGTGCTTTACTTTTGCTTTTTTAATCAAGACTGCTACTTTTGCTTTTGTGTGTACAGCTGTAGCCTTTACTGTACAGCCACTATGCATGTACTATATATATAATATATTATGTATTGTCCAGATTTGTTGGTCCGTTTTGGGAATTTCAACTTTTTTTCCATTACCTTTTGAGTTTATTAATTTCCTATTTTATCCTCAATCCCTCTATTTAATACTCTCTCCTTTCTAATTTGATAGTCTACCACGAAACTACGTGCAATTTTCAAACTAAAAAATAATGTAGTTACAAAAATTATTTTTTTATCAATATGGATCTTGTTTGATAAATCTCATTGAGAACTTTAATATAGTGCAAAAAAATTTAAAAAATGTAAACACATTATTTAAAAAAATTAGTTTTTGAGTTGTTATTTTAAGTTTTAGAAAATGGGCAAAAAAGTAAAACTTTCATACTTTATCCTTTGACTTTTGAAAATGGACAAACATTTTAGGACTTGAAAAAGTATGTTTGTGGACTAACAAATCCGGACGGAGGGAGTAGTATATATTATATACAGCTGTATTCCTTTACTGTGCAGTCAGCTGCACTTTTGGAAAACGTGTTATGTTTCGAGACCACCACTCTGCCATATGTCAAGCATAGTATTTATTATTATTATTTTTTTGTGTAAATGGCCAAAGTATTGGTTGACTCTATGGTTTCGTGAAAGGCCAAAGTATGGGTTGACTCACTCTCTTCTTTCTCAAAGTTAAAAAATTAGTAATAAAAAAATTAACTGTAGTTTATAAAAAAATATATTACTGATAAAAAAAAATATATATATATATATATATATATATATTAATATAATTTATAAAAAATGTAAAAAATATACATCGGCGCTCCCATCGGCGCTCCCAAACTCGGGAGTCACCTAGCAAAAGGAGGAAAAATCTCAGTTTCCACTGTTGAAATGGTGTTTTACTTTGAACTGAATGATCCTAGGATTATAAATTCCTAAATTTGGTGGTGGGTACCGTAGGTTTCAGAGACTGAACTTTGTTAGTTGACTTTTGAACTCTTTGGTATCGACAACAATGCTATTTATCGTATTTATTAGAGAAAAGACAGTCATGTTTATTCTTATTAGAGATTAGAGACAAATCTTACTGTACCAAGCACGACTCTCCTTCAAACACGAAAAGCTTTATTATTCTCGGGAAAATAGAATGGGTATGCATCAGAATCTCATTTGGCGAATTAGTTCTGGTAACAAGTTAGTCTATAACCTGATCAATGAGTGGGTATCATACATTGTCTTTGTATATATTTTTCTCTAGTATATCCTTCTTACATGTATGCTTGGAGAGGTCAGAGCTTCAAAATTTGAACTATCTGACGAGGGAGGCTCGAAGTCTTCTTTGTTTGATAGTAGTATTACTTTAGTTCTTTGCTTTCTATATTAGGGTTTTTTTTTTTTTTTCCCCTGTAAACCCAACGTTAATAAAAATCCAAGACGGGAAGCCGGTTCATTGTTTTCCACAGGAGCAATTCATCAAACATTTAAGGGCAGTAAGTATTGTTGTTATCACTCTGGCATGGTTTAAAATCAGAATCGTTTAATATAGTATTTAAGTGGATAATTCCTTTATGTTATTATAGTTCCTATAATCTTTTTCTCCAAAAGAAATAGTTACACGATTTGAAATTTGAATGCTTTCATATGAAAATTTTACTAAAATTAAAAGGTTATGCGAGAGTAATTGACTAATTGGACGAGCTTGGAAAATAATTTTAAAAGGAATTGGGCTTGGGAATATCAAGTCAAACCCATATATTTATTCCTTAATTATCTTGTCAAAATGCGACCAAACATTGCGAGGCCCGAAAAAATGTGCACCGTACTTTCTTTTAGTTTCACCTTAGGAAGAATTTAAGTATCAATTTTCCTGTCCATCTCCCATATTTGGGTAAAAGTCATAATTTTACCCAATTCCAATTCCTCTCATCGAAACGAACATATAATCACCAAAAGTTTGACACAAAACTTAAAAATGCAACAAAATAAAAAATTAAATTAAAAGACAAGACCAAAAGATCCTTAAGTCAGTGGTACTAGAACGGGCTCTTAGCGGGATCACTTCCCAATCATAACCTTAGAAAGATTTTCATGGGTACAAGTACAACACAACCAAATAATACCAAACTTAAACATTATTCACTACGCATAAAAAAATACTAGTGCACTTTTTGAAAAATAAAAAAATGTGTCAAACACGAGTACAAAAATTACAATATTTTATGCATGAAAGTTCAATTTTTTATTTTTATTAGGAAACTTAGACAAATTTAGGGTGAATACCAATATAATTTTTAAAAGGAGATAATTGAAAAGAAGCACAGAACTAGGGGCAATAATGAAAATATCCAAATCAAGGGCGGCACGGGACCCGCTTGGTCCTTAATATAACCATATGCACCTCTGCGTGGCCATATTGTGCCGCCTCATAATGAATTACTTGAAGAATCGATCACTTAGTATGTCAAAACTCATAACATTTTGGTGAGTCTCATAACTTTTATACTAAAAACCTCTAACTTTTCAGTCATAGTACCAATAATATTATCATTTAATTTCCAATTGTTCATGAGTTTTTTGATTTGTCTACATTCAGTCATTAATCTACAATAAAAAGAGTATCAATTTTTAATGAAAAAACTTTGCTCCACATCATTATGTGAGTGCGGTATAAATACACATTCATACATCTTATTAGTCATATAGATGAAAGGGTACCAAAGGGAGGGAGCCTCCAACCGGGTTTTCTCATTGCGATAGAATATGAATCCTTCTTTCTTAGAGGACAATGTCATCAACGTGACGTAGTAGAGAGATGTGAAAGGGTAGAAAGAGAGAGCGTGAGCTATAGAAACTATCCACATTTTGTATACTTCGTTCCTAATTATGAAAACCCTATCCTCCATCAACTTTCTGATTGAAACCCTTTGGTCTCTTTTTTTTTTTTTTTTTTTGGTCTCTTAGTTAACGGAATTCGAATTTTTGGACTGAAAATCTGCCACTTTTCGAAATGGGTAGAGAAATAGATATGGTAAATTACATTAATTGTCCTTGTAGTTTGGGCATTGTGTCAACTTGGTCCCTATGTTTTCAATTGGCTCAATTTTTACCCTCTAGTTACAATTTTGTGACAACTCAGTCCAAATAACTACTGTTTAATTTAATAGAAGAGTCAAATTCAGTCCCATTTACCCCTTAGAAAAATGAGCCCCAATCTACCTTGGTACACGCACTATCATATTTTCCACCATTTTGGATTTAAACTACAATATTTTTTTTCAATGTATAAATAATATTTAGAGTAGACATAAATTGTACTTTTTTTTTTTTTTTTGTAGATTATTGGTTCACCTACATGAAACTAGTCACGGGCACGTGCGATGCACGTTCTTTGACATGACCTACAAATCGTGATGGATAAATGTTGTATAAACATGCACAAATGGTTGTTGCTCAAATAGAAATGCAAGTTCATGAAAATGTTGGAGGTAAACAAGATTCAGACCAAAGCAATTAATTAACGGCTGTAAAAATACAAAACTTCATTAGAAATTTTGCTTTTCGTGTGAGTTTCAAATAAATCGCCTTGATTTAACCTTCTTGGTAGCTGATGGCCACTGGTTGTCCATTAATTTAGTGCATTAAGTTGCCTTTCTTATTATCGAAACAGAAGGAAATCAAAATTACAAGTAGAATTATAGTTTACTAAATCAAGTGGATCGAGTCCTCAAATCATATTGTTGAAATGACTTATAAATTCATTTTATCAGAAAAGATTTATAAATAATTTACCTCTGAACCTAGATTCATCAGCCCTTTTGTTAAGGAATCCACACTTTTTCTTCATGGTCCTCAATGGCACATTCAGGCTTGTATTTGCTATCTAGTTTGGTCAAAACTCGGTCATAATGGCCTTGAAGTTGGAACACATTGTGACCACCATGTTGCACTTGTGCATAGCTGACAAAAAAAAAATGAGAGCATGGTTGTTATATATTTTATCGTACGAAAGGAGCCAAAAGGAAGCATCATATAATATGATATTATGGTAATATCAAACAATATTTGTAGAAGAAATCATGATAAATGGCATGCTTACAGCAAGTTTCAGTGGCTGCGTCGTTGCCAAAAAAGAACTCAAATACGACTGGAGATGTGTGTAGTCTTTCACTTAGACATTGCTCGAGCATGTACAATACTGCTGTTGTTACACTTTCACCTCAAACCTTCACCGGAGCGAATACACTTGAAGGCACTTTCATCCCAAATGTACATAGAAGCATAATAAGAGTATAAAAAAACAAACACCTTTTGCCCTTTCATTTCTAATAATTCGAATAAACTTAAGTGTACTGTTTACTACCAAGGCATGTCCATGTTTTTGTGTGAAAGAACTAATTAGGATATTTGGGAAAGAAGTCCACTTACAACTTTTTACGTAGGTGGTAAATCTCATACACTTCTTGTTGTAATAAACTCAGCCTCAGTAAATATAGGCAACTGTCAGGGAGCGATATTTCTACTCTGCTTCGAAGGAGCCAAAACCGATGTACATAAGCATTTTTGAGGTATGATTCTGCCCTAACAACCAAATCTCTCTCTGGAACTTGAGTTTAACGTAAGAAGAACGAAGGTAATGCGGGCGGCGGCAACCAATTCTTACATGGAGGCGGTGGAAGGAAGTTAATGCAAACAATGGAGAGAGTCAGTGGTTTCATTTCCTTCTTCGTTTATGGGTTTTTTTCATTGTTGGATTGATAGGTCATAACTTCAAAAGGAAAGGGTAGACTGGTAATTTCAACTCAGCTGCTAAACAAACACCTAACTCCTTCTTTTATTAGAGGTAGTAGAAAAGAGTCTAAAAAGGGAGTGTCAATGGATTAAAAGGGTGTATGGAAATCATTTTTCCTTTATTATTTTTAAATTTTAGCGAACTTTTTTTATAGTTTGGATCATAATTTTTTATATTTTATATTCCTCTTGACAATAATCCACAAAATAAAACTGACACAAAACTAACAAAGCAGAATTTTTTAAATAAACACAAAAAATAATCCAAAACACTAATCCATTATTGTTATCTTCGTAATTTTCGTAGGACTCACTTGTTTAATAAGCTAGGAATAAAAAATTGTAGATGATAGCGAACAGTGGCAATGGAGATCGGAGGTTGTGCACGAGATGATGGTGGTCGGATTAGGAAGACTAATGGTCAGATTTGAACCAACCCTACCTCTCGCACATGCATGTATTGTTGATTTCATCAAATCTATAAAATCAATTATTGCAATTGCAGTAATTGATGAATGGGCTGGGAGTGTTGACTGAAAATTCCAGAAGACAAGGACAGAATTGCAGCGGACAATGGACAATGGTTACTAGTTATGGCTGAGTGTTCAAAATGGGGGTGTGGTTAGAAATTAGGGCTAATTTAGTGGGATCCGGGGACGTGTTGCGTAGCTGTGTATTGTGGAACCCTAACCCTTCGTCTCAGAGAACAGTTTCAAAAAAATTCAGACCATTGATAACACATTTGAATGGTCAGGATTACACAACACATAGCTGCACAGCACACCTCGCTTCCAATTTAGTGATTAGGACTGAACTGTTCAAATGGATTGCAATCGGGAAGTTATTGAACACTACAGGAAATTACACTTTTAGTGATCAAGAATTTAGTCACCAGAAGTCCATATTTAGTCACCGAAAATCTACAGTGACTAACCAAAACTTAGTCACAGAACCCTGGTCACTGAAAGGTTTTGGTGATCAATTCTAATCTGGTCACTGAAACATTTCTTCCGTGACTAAATTTTAGTCACTGTTTGTATCCTACACTGACCAACTAAGTTTGGCAGCAAGAACTTTTGGTCACTGAAGATTGTTTTCTGTGACTAACTAGCAGTCACTGTTGGAAATTTGTTGACTTTTTAGTCAACAAACTTTGATCACCAAAAGCCTATTTTTTGCTATCAAATTATTTGGTCACTGAAAACAGTTTTCAGCAATCAAATTAATTGGTCACTGATGGGGTCGAAGGAGGAAATAGGTGGTTTTCATTTTCATAATTCAGGGACGAAATAGACAAACTGTAAATGATTTAGGGGATGAAAGCAAAATTAACTCGTTTTTATTCTTCCATGATAGACTGAAGTTTCCTTCCACGGAAACCATGTGGTGCCACCTAATGAGAAGGAATATAGTAGAAAGACTAGAGAGAGTAAAAAGTTTAGGGCCTTGAAAAAATTGGAACACTTAACTGAGATCTTTATAGGAAGAGGGTGTGTAGATCCAATAGAAAGATTAGTAAGAAGAAACTTATTTCAGAGTTCAGGATGAAAGTTTTCAAGCAGAAGAAATCAGATAAGAGCTAGGTTTCTACTTCTCTATCTTCCTTTGGCATTCATATAGAGTTCAGTGTTTTGCTTGGATGGTCCAAATAGGTAAGCTCAAAACTGGAGATTTTTTGTTGACAATTGGTATTAGTCATCATGATGATGCACTATGCAAATTTTGTGGGGAGGTAATTGAAAATTTGGATCATGCTCTTCTCTTATGTAATCCTGTCTGGATGGTATGGGGGGGAAATTTTAGTTTGGTGGGGTACCAACTGGGTAACTCCTAGCTCTGTTGCATCTCTATTTAAATGGTGGCTTGATTTCAAAGTTGAGGCGAGAATGATTTGGGAATGCGTTCCCTTTGCAGTGCTTTGGTCTCTTTGGAAATTGGAAAATGAATTCATCTTCCAAAATAAAGACCCCAATTGGCGAGAACTGGTAGATTTGATAAAACTAAGGGTGGCTCTATGCGTCAAAACATACTGGAAGCATGCTGATTACTCCATAAATGACTTCATCTACAGGTTGAGGAGTATTCTGGATTCATGTTAGCTTTGTGGACAAAGAATGGAATTTTTGAGCAGCTGTTGTTTTCTTGAATCTGCATTACCACTATTCTTTATTTTGATTCAATTGTTGTGGTTCTGAGCAAGGGATGTTGGTGTGGAAGTCTATCAGGAGTTATAGCTTTCTATATCTTTGTTAATTTTGATAGCTATTGTATCAATTGTTATTCTATTCTGCGGTTGATCCCTGATCAACTTGCTTCCTTTGCATCCTTGGCGGCATATAATTGTCGTTTGGTTGGGTGCCAACATAGTTGGGATGCTTCCTCACATTGTAATGCCATCATTTCCTTGGCTCCCTTTAATCTTTGTACTCTTCTGAAAATTAATAAATTTTCTTATGCCTTTCAGAAAAGAAAAAAAAAACTATGCCAAAATGGACCAAGGTAGGAAGTCTCATTCCAGCCGAACATGAGTTTATCATCCATGGAGAAAAGCCAGCATATCCAAAATTTGAGTTAACCCCAAATGATGAGCCATGGCATTGTAAAGAGTCTATCCGATTTCAAATTAATCATTACAGAGCCAGACAAATTGCAACAAAGCTTGATGGGACTAAATCAAAATTTTTCAGTCCACTTAGCCTTATAGCAAAAGACGCACATTAAAAAAATTAGAAGTTCGATGAATCTACCAGAGGTCAAGTTCATGTTTGATACAGAGTTGAAAGAATTACAGGGATTACAAATGAATATGCATGAGTATGATGAGATCAGTAATTATGGTCAAGAAATGTGGAGGACATTAGCAGAATATGACCATGAAGAATTAATGGAAGACTAGAAGACCGCGCTGCAACATTCTAGAAGACTTAGCAAAAACGTAATCCATGACAATAGCATCCTAGAAGACACAACAAAAATGTCATCCATGATGAAAATTTAGCAGACAACATCTCCAATCGTACACAAATAATGGAGCATTATCAGACGAGTCAAGGACAAAGCAAAAGTTGAAGGACATGTCGATGCGGACCTATGATTACACGATGTCTACTTTATGCTTTGAAACCAGATTTCTTTTGTTAGTCGGTTCCAAGTCATTTTACTTTTCATTTCATGTAAATTTTCATTTCATTTAGTAATTCCTATAAAAGGCTTAGTTGTTTGTTATTAGGGACACGGTTCTTTGGCATTGCAAACCAGACGTACAATCGAGAAAAACCCCCAAGCTTTGTAATCAACTTTAAGCATTGTAAATCTTCTTATGCAATAAAATAGCAGTCTATTTCTTTAGCAGTACTATCTCTTTTAAATGTTCATATAATAGTTTAAGGGAACCCGAAAGGGATTGCCCCATGATCGATATATCATAAGTATAGTATAATAATACAATTAAAATTGAGAAATCAAAGGAGAAAATTTTAATGAACTAAGTGAGACCTGTAAACCTTGTGGAGTCATGTGGGCATAGGCATATCACCCGTCTTTCGCCGATGGATAGGCATTGTAGGGTTTGAGCCATAGTTGTTGACTTGTAGGTTGAAGGGTTGAGATATAGTAGTAGGAATTGCCTCTAGAGAAATTGGGTAAAGAAGGGAACAATTAAAGTTATATTAATATACTATAATCAGGATATATACCTAAAAAAGGGATCATTGGTGGTTAGTACTAAGTAGGTTAAGACAAATAGATAAACAAACGTCACCTTTTCTTGCCTAATGAACAAAGTAAATCAAAGATTAAATATTAGGGTTATATACCTAGACACCCCTTGTAAGTATATGTCTTCCACCAAACGCCCCCTGCAAGAAAAAAACCTACGACGACACCCCCTCTATCTTCCAAACTTTACCCCAAGACCCCTTCCGTCACCATTTCGTCTAAAATTTTCGAGAACCATCAGTTTTCTTGATGATCCAAACCGTTCAATTTGTTTAAAACATGCTTTTAAGTGCACTCGCGAGAAATCGGCTCAAAATATGATCGGGAAGTGCTTGATCCAAATAATTTTTCATACACACGAGTACCCTTAAAACCATGTTTTAAACAACTTGAATGGGTTGGATCATCAAAACATGACCCAGAACTTTGAGATTCGAGGCGGAAGGGTGACGGAATGGGTCTTGGGGTAAAGTTTGGAAGATAGAGGGGGTGTCGTCGTAGGTTTTTTTCTTGCAGGGGGTGTTTGGTGAAAACGTATACTTACATGGAGTGTCCAGGTCATTAACCCTAAATATAGAAGGACTTTTTTGAATTAGAAATGACATAGACTTATTAGAAAGGTTAGGAAAATCCGAACTCTTAATAGAAAAGGAACAACTAGTTAGACAGTATTATAAGAGTAACCAGTTTCAAAATTAGACATTAAGTTTATGCCATTAGACAAGTATACCTGTGAGACTCTTCGTAATTGTAGCATAGAAATATATCATGAATATTGTAGACAAGAAAATAATATAGGACGTTTACATATTATTGGAGCACATATTTTACTTGCCATAAATAATTCAACAAATAGTAGTATACAAGAATTTTATAAAGCTAAGTTAAATATTTCGGAATACCATATACAACGTATTAGAGAAAGCGCTAATAATATTCAGTTTTCCGCACTGCAAGTTTAGATTAGTCAGTAAACCAGATAGAGTAGGAAGAAAAAGGAGAAAGCAAAAACATAAAGTATAGAATAAAAAAGACAGGACCACTATTGAATAGTCACTATCATCTACCAACTTGAAAATATTTTGTAGCAGACATGTAGGAACAGTATAGGATTCGGGCCAAAAGGTAGTGCTGATAACAAAACTGTGTTAATACATGTATATGTATACATTTGTTTATCAGTTTATGAGAAGCAAGTAAAAAATTAGTATTAGTTTCATATTTTACAGAGTACCGACGTGAAATATGAGTATGGATTTTCTGGGTTTTCTAGGTTGGGGGCTCAATTAAAACTGGGGCAAAGTCCCATCTAAACTGATTGCAAAAGAGTTGATAGCACTTAAGAGATGTTTAACGTGCAAATTGGTATCACAGGGGGCCGAGGTCTACGGTGGCGGGTCCAGCACATGCCACTCTTGTTCCAAAACACAAAATTATTTTATAGTAATGGAACTCAATTTAGTACTTATCACTTTATCAGTACTCAAACAACTTGATTTCTTACACAAACAATGAAAATGTACCAAGTGAAAAAATAAATGGTTCAGATGATATAAGTAGTATATCAATAACTTTCATTAATTTAAAGACTACGAGATAATTGAACCAAGTCTATAAGGATGAGTTTCCTATAAAAAGCCCGTTTATAGCTTATAGACTTTAGAAAAGTTGTTTTGCTATTCGGACTTTACTTAATGTATGTGAAGAGAATGGTTTGTCTAGAAAACCCTGTTTTTGTTGACTTTAGCGATTTCAAGAAAACTTGGCCTAAATAGAACTCAAGACAAATTCTGATTTTACAGTACACTTTTCCATAATTTCTTGTTTTCCAAGTTAATTCAAAAGATTTTTAAAAAATAAAGTAAAAAAAGACAAAAATAAATCAAACAATATAGTATTATCTTTTAAAAAATATTTCTGTCCTTTTTAAACTTGGTTAGCTTTACATAATTTATTTTGCTTGTTCGGTACTTTTACTTCTTTTTCTCACAGTGAATCTTGAAAGTGAATTATGATCACAATTTGAGAAAAGTGCTCACAAAAAAATTAAACATTGTCCATAGGAATTTTAACTAGTTGGAGACTCCACGTAATGAAAAGTTGGTTGTAACTAATTGAAATGTTTAGTAAAGGTAGATTACATTGCATTGCATTCATTCAAATGCAGAAATATAAATATTTCATGTGGGTGATTGAAAATGAGGGGTTAATTAAATAAGTTGGCATGTTTTTTTTTAAATTACCAATTTTTTAATATACTACATTAGTTTTTGTTTTTAATATACTACATTAGTTTTTGTTTTGGTACAACTTTACTAGTTAACCATACTAGAGTTTAGGAAGTGGAAACGTTAAAATAGGTTTGTGGTGGTCTTGCAGTTTTAAAATTTTTTTTTGTTATCTGGTCCTCGCGCACGAGGACATGTCTTGTAAATATCCGGACCTCTATCGCATATGCTTAAATGCGAAACGGCAAAGGGCATTATAGCAAAAAAAAATAAAGGAATCTGATGACCTCATCAAAATCTGCTTGTTAAACTAACGGCCAAGTAATGTATGGGTGAATTTTAACAATAGTTTCAAAAGTAGGGGAGGTTACTGTTATTTTTAGAACCTCAGGGAAAGTATCTGTTATTGTCAGAAACTCAAAGGTGGTCAGTGAAATTTATCCTAGAAAGAATAGATCCTAGGGCTTGTTTCCCGATTGAAAGACGGTTTAAGGTCGCATATCAGAATTTGCCTCAGCTGCAAACCTCAGGTTTATTCCTCTCTCTTCATCTCCCACAGAAATTCTAGTTTCCTTTTTCATTTTTGTCGTTTTTTCCTAATTTTGAGTTCACAAATAGACATGGCTTCCTCTGAGATTTTGTCTGCTTATCAATCACCGGCGAAGAAGCAACGGTACGAGGGGGCCCCACAACCCGTATCTCCATTGGAAGAAACAGAAGACCCTAGATCCAAAATTGAATTCTATACCTATGATGAAGATGTGGAAGATGATAGTGATGGAATGCATGAGATAACTCAGAAGGAACTGGATGAGTATTTAAGACAGAAAAGTGAAAGTGATGTGTGTTTGCTTTCTTCCCCTTTCTTGTATTATCAGGATTTTCTCCCTTTGGTTTACTTCTTCTAAACTCTCTGTATTTTTTGATTGTCGAATATTGCTATCACAGGGCTTCAATGTCATGCACTTCCCGCGTTCCTTTGCGTGTGGTCAAATTTGTCCTATTTTGAACATGGAGAGGGATGGTCAAGACCTCAAATCTCATTCACAGTTAGCACTCCAGCAATACAATGCGCAAAAGGTGTGCTTTTCGATTTAAACTGCTTTATTCTTGTTTTTTGGTTTCAAATGGTTGAATTAATATACAATATAAGAACACACACACACAATGATGATGTTGGTTAATAATTGATAAACATTCATTGGGGGCCTGTAATTTTAGAGTGACTGTATGGGCAGAGTATCAGACGCCCATATTTAACAGTATCCGCAGAGCACTTCTCATTGAAAGATGTGTGTGCAGAAAACGAATCTGGAGTTTGTGAAGGTTGTGAAGGCAAATTGGGAGGGTGTTGCTGGCATTAAGTATTACATCACCTTTGACGTCAAGGTTCCTGAAGCTGTTGATGGTCGTACTATGGAATTTCAGGCTTCTGTGTGGGATGGGATCTCCAAAACTACCATAAATTTCTGTAGGCCAAAACCCAATCGAGGTAAACACCCTAATTTGTTTTATGTAATGTTGAACAACTTGATATACATTGTTGGGCCAATTTCCCATCAGGTTAAGCTTTTGGGACAATTTCTGAACAAGTGGCACTGCCGATTTGTCATTAGTACAATCATCTTCAGATTCTATTCCAAAAATAATTTGGTAGAAAACTTTGGAGCAAGGACTTTCATATGTTAGATTATGGTGCTTGAATCATAACTAGACTCTGGTAGTACTGGATTAAGTTTTTTGCGATGTCCATTGGCTAGAATGTAGTTCCAAGTCTTGAGCTCAAATCAGTTGATAATATTAATTGATAGTGAAATGATTTTCTTAATATGTGGATTTTTGTCTAATTTGGGCGCTAAGAATATTTTTTTGCATAATGATATTGGACATAGTAGACACAGTGATTGTAAGAGGGTCGGATTCACTGGCCTACCCAAATCAGATTGGAAGGAAGGATCGACTGACGTAACACAATCTATTAGCATTTTATTATTGTTATGCTACCCAATTGAATGTATGTTTGGTGATTTGGTCTGTGTCGTATTACGTGTCCATATTCGTGCTTCTTAGTGGTGCAGAATCGTATGTTGCATTAGAACTAAACTTAATGACGTGCTTGTTTAGAGTGTGGGTTTTAATGAGTAATCAAGTGTTGATGTTGCAACTAACAAGTTGGTTTGATGTGATCGCAAGTGTGTATATGATAACTGAATAACATAAAATTGTGTTTAGCAAATCAACACTTGTGAACTGTGTCTTTTTAATATCCCTTTGTGTTTGTGCTTATCACCTATTTTGGTTACTTGCAGGTGTTTGAAGATTTTACCTGCCAATATCCAGAATCTCAAATAGAGTCACCTAGCAAAAGGAGGAAAAATCCCAGTTTCCACTGTTGAAATGTTGTTTTACTTTGAACTGAATGATCCAAGACATGTTATCCGGTTCATTGTTTTCCATAGGAGCAATTCATCAAACATTTAAGGGCAGCAGTACTATTGTTACCACTCTGGCATGGTTTAAAACTCATAATTTTACCCGATTCCAATTCCTCTTGTCGAAACGAACATATATTCACCAAAAGTTTGACGCAAAACTAAAAAATGCAAAAAAATTAAAATTAAAAGTAAAAGACAAGACCAAAAGATCCTTAAGTCAGTGGCACTGGAACGGGCTCTTAGCGGGATCACTTTTCAATCATAACCTTAGAAAGATTTTCTTGGGTACAACACGACCAAATAATACCAAACTTAAACATTATTCACTACGCATAAAAAATACTAGTGCACTTTTTTACGAATAAAAAAATGTGTCAAACACGAGTACAAAAATTACAATATTTTATGCATGAAAGTATAATTTTTTAGTTTTATTTGGAAACTTAGACAAATTTAGGGTGAATGCCAATATAATTTTTAAAAGGAGATAATTGAAAGAAGCATAAAACTAGGGGCAATAGTGAAAATATCCAAATCAAGGGAGGCACGGGACCCGCTTGGTCATATGCACCTCTACGTGGCCATATTGAGCCACCTCATAATAAATGACTTGAAGAACCGATCACTTAGTATGTCAAGACTAATAACATTTTGGTGCGTCTCATAACTTTTATACTAAAAACCTCTAATTTTTCAGCAATAGTACCGATAATATTATCATTTAATTTCCAATCGTTCATGAATTTTTTGATTTGTCTACATTCAGTCATTAATCTACAATAAAAAGAGTATCAATTTTTAATGAAAAAACTCTGCTCCACATCATTATGTGAGTGTGGGGATATAAATACCCATTCATACATCTTATTTGTCATATAGATGAAGGGGTACCAAAGGGAGGGAGCCTCCAACCGGGTTTCTCATTCCGATAGATATATGAATCCTTCTTTCTTAGTGGACAATGCCATCGACGTGACGTAGTAGAGAGATGTGAAAGGGTAGAAAAAGAGAGCATGAGCTATAGAAACTATCCACATTTTGTATACTTCGTTCCTAATTATGAAAACTCTATTATCCATCAACTTTCTGATTGAAACCCCTTTGCTCTCGTAGTTAACAGAATTCGAATTTTTGGACTGAAAATCTGCCACTTTTCGAAAAGGGTAGAGAAATAGATATGGTAAATTACATTAATTGTCCTTGTAGTTTGGACATTGTGTCAACTTGGTCCCTACGTTTTGAATTGGCTCAATTTTTAACACTAGTTACAATTTTGTGCCAACTCAGTCCAAATAACTACTGTTTAATTTAATAGAAGAGTCAAATTCAGTCCCATTTAACCCCTTAGAAAAATGAGCCCCAATCTCCTTGGCACACCCACTATCATATTTTCCACCATTTTGGATTTAAACTACAAATTTTTTTCAATGTATAAATAATATTTAGAGTAGACATAAATTGTACAATTTTTTTTTTTTTTGTAGATTATTGGTAGGGGTGTAAGCGAACCGAGCCGTTCGCGAGCTTGGCTCGGTTCGGCTCGCTAAGAGCTCGTTCAAGCTCGGTTCGTCAAATTAACGAACGAGCTCGAGCTATATTTCTTAGCTCGTCAAATAAACGAGCCGAGCTCGAGCTGCCATTAGCTCGGCTCGGATGAGCTCGCGAGCCTGTACATACTTACATGCCAGTGCATAATGTATGTTCAAGGCATCCACATGCATGTACCAAACTGCCATGTGGCAGCCATAGGTGGCATGAACGCTTGGGGAATGAATGAATGGGGAGTAGTGGTGTATTTATAGGGTGGGAATGGTAGGTGAAGTCTTACTTATCCGATGTGGGATTTGTGAGATTCACTTGTTATTCTACAAAGGAGAGTTTCACCCAATTCCTTCCGTCCCACATCGAATAATTTGGAGAACCTCTTCAGCGACACCCCTATATATGACTGCACTACCTTCCACTCCCTCCTGCACATGCGAGCTCACGCGCTAAACGAGCTCACACGACCCGAGCTCGAGCTATAGAAATATTTTGCGAGCCGAGCTCGAGCCGATGTTTTGTGGCTCGTTTCGAGCTCGAGCCGAGCTCGAGCTGGCCATATTTCTAGCGAGTCGAGCCCGAGCATGCCAAAGCTCGGCTCGACTCGGCTCGATTACACCCCTAATTATTGGTTAGCCTAGATGAGAAAAATCATAATATAGAAAACATGAACTTGAATTGAAAAAAAAAATCTAAAAAGGGAGTGTCAATGGATTAAAAGGGAGTGTGAAAATCATTTCTCCTTTATTATTTTTAAATTTTAGTGAACTTTTCTGGCTGTGTTCGGTTAGGGGGTTTGCCCCAGTTTTGACACTATTCCAGTTTTGATTACATCATCACTTTTTTCACTTTTCTCTCTACCTCTCTCCACTTATTACACCTGCTTACATCATCAAAACTAAAACTAAACAAAACTAAATCTACTAACCGAACACAGCCTCTATAGTTTTGATCATAGTTTTTTATATTTTATATTCCTCTTGACAATAAACCACAAAATAAAACTGACACAAAACTAACAAAGAAGAATTTTTTAAATAAACACAAAAAATAATCCAAAACACTAATCCATTATTTTTATCTTCTTAATTTTCGTAGGACTCACTTGTTTAATAAGCTAGGAATAAAAAATTATAGACGATAGCAAACAGTGGCAATGGAGATCGGAGGCTGTGCACGAGATGATGGTGGTCGGATTAGGAAGATTAATGGTCAGATCTGAACCCGGTGCCTCTCGCACGTGCATGTATTGTTGATTTCATCAAATCTTTAAAATTGTGTTGACACGAATTTCTCTAAGGACAGGAGAAATATCAGAGCCAACATCGAGTGGTGTTGTGAGAGAGCGGGCGTGCCAAGAGATAAGATCTCCAAAAGAAAATAAGGAAAAACGCCTAAAATCTGAATGAACTCCTTTCAAGCAACAGTGATAACTTAATTAAGAAGAACTAAGTTACAAAGGTTCAAATGCCTTGAACAAGGACTTCAACAACAAAAGGAAAACAAATTTACATAGAAAAGAAGTAAAAGGCAGAAGAGAAAGACAGGAGATGAGAGATGATTGACATGATTGAGAAAGAAACAATCGACTAACTCGATAGTTAGGAAACAAAATTACAATGTTGCTATGAGCTTTTGGTGCGTGGACCTTTGCAATGTTGCACAAAGGTCTGTATGTATAGAGATCCATGAGCTTTGTAACCGCCTCGAATAACCGCCCATGACTTTGGACCATGTTCCTTAAATCGTGCCATTTTGAATGTCTTCCATTCCGCCCTTGTTCAATGATTGACACATGTCCTCACTTGACCGAAAATAACTACCCATTATCTTGATAATTATCACATGTGTTTTCGGCCTTAAAAGAATTCAAATTTCAAGTAAGTCACCCCCTAAAATTAAGGGAACCGTCTTATCTCTTCTCCTAGAGATAAGTATCTCCTGAATTGCAGGGATTTTCCATTGTTCAGTTACTCGAAAATCTCCTGCCACGTATATGGTCCAGATATGGTACAAACATTGATGATCCTGTGCAACAAGCAATGTGGGCCAGTTTTCTAACAGCAAGGGATTTGCCTTATGGCATGTGCTCTTGGGCTCCAAGCAATAAATGTGGTGCAGAATATTACAATCCAGGGCAATTTGCAAGGCAGTTTGGGTTAACCCAATCCATACTTGTACCTCCTTTTCGAACAAGAAACTTTGCATTGAATGAGAGGATGATGCTAGATGCAGAGGAAACGAAAAAGCTGGCCGAACAAAATGCTGCTATGTTGGGGAGCATGTTCAAGCTAGTGCCATTTCTAGAATTTCCTACCACAGCTATTGTATTTGGACAATGGTGGAGGCAGGAATTATTTACCCAAATGTCAGAATCATTGGAGAATCTCCTGGATAAACTATCTCCAGATAGGGTGGAAATGTCACACCCCAAAACGGGAAATGACTGGCCGTGAACCATAAGGCCAACTTAAGGAACACGCAGCCTAAAATAAAATAAGCCAATGAATATTAAGAGACCTTCTTTATTATTAAACAAAAATCAAACTATATTGTCTCAACAAAGCATGGGGCACACCATCCCATGAACCAAACGATAAAAATGATCACCAATAATAAAATGAATCCAATCTTTTACCAAAAGGTTTAACCAAGTGCGGAAGCGAATAAATAAAATAACAAGACTAGAATGCACATCCTATGGAGGTCGACACAGTAACTCCCAAGGTGCCGCCAGAGTCCTCACCTATCGACTTTATTTTCGTGAAAAAGGTGTTGGAATAAATCCGTCAGCTGACAAGCTCAGTGAATGACAAGCATGTATAATAAATAAAGTTCTAAAACATGGACGAATTAAATTACCATATCATCATATTTTGACACTCACGATATAAGATAAAACAATAATAAATCTTAATGGTGATCACAAAATGATATCCAATAACAATGGGGAACCACAACAAAATAGTACCATGGCCAACAATATAATTATCTCAAGATTGGATCCAATATCGAACTTAGAGTCACCAGGTGTTGGCAGCCCGTGGTACTCTTCCCTAAATCGATTCGGCGAAAAGACAGTCGTCGAGCAAAAGGGTCACCGGCCTAACCCGGGTCTCTTCCCTAATGGCCAGGGTCACCTATACAAAGGAATAATTTTCCTGGACTTCCAATGATAAAAGTTCCCAATAATATCCATGAAGTTCTCACCAAAAAGAATACATTTTATCGCGTGCCAATTTAGAGAACCAAATATAAATAATTCGCTTTTCCCAATTAACAACTTAAATTTATTTTTTTTTAAATTAAGTTAAGGAACATAGGAAACTTTCGAAAGTACGTAACATACTTAACCACTCACCTGAGTCCAAAAGTAATTTAACCTGACGCGCCAAAAGGGACTAACCTGTACAAATAATGACAATAAGAATTAACTAACTATTTGAATGCTAGAACGCTGAATATGAAACCCAGGAATATACTATGCTATTCAACTGTCTAACCCAATTAATTATCCTATTTTAACAAAATTCTTAATCACCAAAACCCACTCTTTAAGAACAACTCAAATCCTAATGAGTAAATCTTCAGGAACCCATAATAACTTTTGCGTGCAAAAACTATGGCTCAGCCAATCCAAATTCCATGTCTCCAAAACAATTTATAAAACACAATTCTCCACATCATATACATGCCAAGCCCAAGATATGTTCCCAATTTCCCTTGATTTGTACTCATCTGTCCAACGTGTATTTCCCATGGCCAATACATGGCCTATGACCACCATTTTTCCTTGCTCTCCACTAACTGGGATATTGAAAATATACATATATAAAGAATAGAAGCCTCCAATACTCTTAATCAATGAAACCCACTTCAGCCGAAACCCAAACCTTATAGAAAAATATACTATTAACAAGGCAAGTGGAGAAAGCAAGAAAAGATTAGACATCTACATACCGCAAAATCGAAGTTCTCACTTCTGAGGCTTGACTGCCCGGCTCTCTCTCTCTCTCTCTTTCTCTCTCTCCAAATACGTTATCTTCACATTCCAAACCCTAATCCACTTTTAAATAAACGTCTAAGCACAACTCTTGTAACTACCTAATAATGCCATACACCCCAAATTATAGCTATCCAGTAAGTCGCGATCCCTAAATTGTAGGTAACTAGTTACTTAAGCAAATCTGATTACATTATCATTAACCCAAACTTGTAAAATAAAAGAAACATCATGTTAAATCTCATCCACTAAAACCCTTAATACTATACTAATGCCCGTAATTCATGTAGCGCATGCTGAAACAATTAAATAGGACCCAACTATATATAATACAAATTCCTAAGTGAAAAATTATTGTTAGGAAAAATCAAACTATAGGGCCGTCACAGGAAACTTCTGCGGATGATGAAAAGGAGATCACAGCTCAGGCTCCTGCCAAATCAAAGGAGCTAAAACAAGACAAGCTGGCTAAGAAGATGAAGGTAGTAGAAACGTCAAAGACCAAATCCCTGTCCAGGAAGAAGACAGGTACGCCTTCAAACTGTCAAATTTACCAATCTATTCGTAAATTTGAAACCTTCTTTAGATGTAAGTGGAATCCACGTAACCCTGAGACTATGGAAGAGGCTAGGAGAGCTCGGATGAGCGAAATTGAAAATAGAAGAATAGAGTTAGTTGCTGCTGCTTGCTGGAAAATCTTTAAATCTTCCCCACAGGGGCAACCTATACCTTCTGTTGAGTCTCTTAAGAAACCCTATGGGAAACCTATTCCCCCAACTCCTGACACATCGTTTGCTCTTGCCAATACATTGGTGTATGATGGCATGTATGAGCTATTACCAGAAAATAGAAAAGTCACAGTCGCTAATACCGATGCCCTTCAATGGGAAATTGAGGATTTCTATAAGAAAGGAATACTCAGGGTAATAAATGTTGCCCAACAAGGTGAATGTCAGTTCATAGTGGATTCCACAGTCTCCTTTGTCAATAATATTAATGAAGGTTATATTTTTATATCAGAAGTTGTTGTCCTTATTGATGCTGCTGGAGGTGAAGAAGAGGAAGAAGAGAAAACTGAATCAGATGAAGTGGAAGAAAAAGCACCTCCCAAGAAGCCAAAGCGAAAATTAGTGAATGTAACTTTTTTTTATCCTCTTTCCTCAGTATTGCCAATTTGGTATCTATTAATAGCGGTTCTTCTTTTCAGGAGACACCTGTTGTTACTCCAAAAAGAACCCGAGCCAGCACCAGATCTCAAACTGGAGAAGAAGAAGAAGGTAAAGGATTCTGAGCAGGAGGTATTGGATTTCACCAATGTCCTCCTTTTATTCCACAAATGTCTTCATGAATTACTTAATGTTTTCTCAGGCAAAGGATGTCAGAAAGCCTAAGAAGAAGAAGACCCAAACCCAAGAAAAATCAGGAGAGACGGAAGAGAAAATTGAAGCAAGTAAAGCAGCAAAGCCTCCCAAAGCACCATCCTCTGAAGATGTGGAGATGACATCTTCTGAAGCTGGAATGCCAAGTATGCAAACTCTTGATCTCCTGGGTTCAGCACCAGTCAGAGACCCTATGAAAACTCTTTCTCAGAAGTCAATTCAGCCAGTAAGTCAATTTTGAAATTGTGTTATTAAAAGTATCCTCAGTGCCCACAATACTGATAGATGTGATGATCAGGCACAGTCCAAAGGATCAACAATTGACTCACCAACTAAATTTGGAGTAGTAACAAGCAAAATCAAACTTGAGCCCAAAGTGTTGCTTCTGAAGCTGCAGGAGACATTGAAAAAGGAAAAAAGTAGCAGCTTTATGTCTTCCTCTGCAACATCCTTTGATAGCAGTAATAGTATTCCCCCTACTGTTGAAATCTCAAAGGCCAAGGATAATTTAAAGGCAGCAGCCGGTTTAAACTTTGAAACCATAATTCGGCCTGAAATGTTGGAAAAACTGAAGAAATCTTTGGAAGTGTTGATAGCTGCAGGAGATTTGACAGAGCTACCACAAAATACCCTTCAACAATTCAAGGCTAAACTTCCTACCATCGTCCACGACTACAACACCAAAATGAATGAGATTCACGAGATAAAGGTGAAGCAAGGGACATATGAGAACCTTGGAGGTAGGTTGACGGAAGCCATGGCTAAAATGGAAGAATTTCAGGATAAGAAGAAAAATCTTGGTTCTCAGAAAGAAGGTATCATCTAGAAAATTGAGGAGGCTCAAGAAGAGATTAACCGTCTTCAGCAACAAATTAAGCAATTCCAAGCAGATGGAACTACAATTGATGAACAGGTCTTGAAGACTCAACAAGAAGAGGAGGAGATGGCAACCAAGGTGCAACCACTGTTTGAGGAATATCAAGCATTGAATGCAAATATGCCTCAGATGGAAGAAAATTTGAGTGAGTTGGTGGATCAAGCAGGTTCTGCTACGACGGCTTGGAATAGCTTTAAAGCTGACATAATTGAGAAGATGTAATTAGCTGCTTTTGTTCTTTTACATCTCCTGCAAGTAATTCTATTTTGACTGTCTAAGTTTTTTAAGCACGTTGGTTTTGATAACCACCTGGTTGCTTATAAAAATAACTCTTCACATCCATCATTTCCCACATTGTTGGATAGTATTCTTTCAAAAAAAAATTAGGATCTGTATAATCCAATGGTAACATAGTTTGCCATACAATATCTCCTTCAGCAAAAGATTTCTCTTTAACCCTTTTATTGTAGGCTCTAGCAATCTTCTGCTTCTGTACCACGAAATGATCCAAAGCAGAAAGACGAATTTCATCTAAATCCTTTAGCTTTGCAAACATAGCCTGATTATATTCTCCATGATCAAGGCCATTTTGAAAAGCAACACAGGCTGATTTAATGTTGACTTCCATAGGTAAAACAACATCATGACCATAAGTCAATGTATATGGAGTAATACCAGATGCTGTTAGTTTAGAAGTTCTGTAAGCCCATAAAGCGTCTGATAATGATTCATGCCAAATCCTTGGTTTATCTTCTACCATTTTTCGAATAATCTGTTTAAGGATTTTGTTGGTAGATTCAGCTTGACCATTACCTTGAGCATAATATGGAGTTGAATGTGATACCTCTATCCCAAACTGAGCCATAACAGCATGAACTCTATCTCCAAAGAAAACAGATCCTCGATCAGCAACAATATGTTGTGGAATGCCAAAACGGTGTATGATCCGTTCTTTGATCATTGTAATAATTTATTCTTGGGTGACAAGTCGTTGGGATAGCTTCAGCCCATTTTGTGAAAATATCAGTGGCCACTACTATATAAGTATGGCCTTTAGAAGAAGAGGGATGAATTTTCCCTATCATATCCATGGCCCATCCACGAAATGGCCAAGGTTTGGTAATTGACTTCATTAAAGAAGCTGGAATGTGTTGTACAGGCCCATGAGCTTGACAAGCTTGACATCCTTGGGCAAGCGGATACAATCATTAAGAATGGATGGCCAAAAATAACCATATCTTCTGAGAAGCCATCTCATCTTATGACCAGATTGGTGTGATCCACAGATACCTTCATGTATTTCACCCATAACTTTCATAGCTTCTTGAGGTCCCAAACATTTTAGAAGAAGATCATCTTCAAAACTCTTTTTGTACAATTCTCCTTCCACAAGTAAGTATTGTAAAGCCCTTTGCCTGATGTGTTTATCAGAAGAAAGGTTTGGATGTTTAAAAAAGGAGATGATTTTTTTTTGCCAGTCATCTACTTCTTCATCAAGGCCAGATGCAAAGACTTCTACAGAAGCACTTCTCCTTTTTACAGAAGGTAAGCTTCTTCTAAGAATAGTAATAGTTCGAGACCAACCTTGAGGAATTTTAATGCCAGTAGCAACTTGTGCCAATTCATTAGCGTCATAGTTATATCTTCTGGGTATATGAAGAAGACTGACATCATCAAATTCATCCAATAATTGTCTTGCAGTCATATAATAAGGATCAATCTCCTCACTATGGCATCTGTAAATGCCCCCCAATTGATTAATTACCAATCTGGAATCTCCAATGACTTCTATGGTATGGGCGTCCATTTCTCTAAGAATCTCCAATCCATTAATTATCCCCTCATATTCAGCTTGATTATTTGTGCAATGAAAATCAAACTGAAATGATAATTGTGTTTTAACTCTGGCAGGAGATATTATGAGGATTCCACCATCAGAAGAAGAAATAGTTTTGGAACCATCAAATAACAATTGCCAAGGACTAAAAGATGCAGTAAAAACATCAAGGCCGATTGCTTCTTCGTTAACATCCTCACAAGGATGATCTGCTAAAAAATCGGCCAACACTAGTCCCTTTACTGCCTTTTGGGGAATATATTGGAAATAAAACTCCATTAATGCAAGAGACCATTTACCTATTCGGCCTCTGATTATTGACCGAGAAAGTAAATACTTAATTAATCAGTTTTGCAAATCAAGTAAACCAACACATGCATCATATAGTGCCTAAGTTTTATTGCTGAAAAGTACAAGGCTAAACATAGTTTCTCCACAGGAGAATATCTGCTCTCAACAGCAGTTAACAATCTACTAAGATAATACACTACTTGCCCCTTGCCTTGTTCATTATTCTGAGCTAATAAACTTCCAATAGAAGTTTCTGCTGCTGAAATATATAGACGAAGAAGTTTCCTCTTAATAGGAGGCATAAGAACTGGAGGTTGTGTAAGATACCTCTTAATAATATCAAAAGCCTCTTGATGACGTGGCTCCCATTTGAAATCCTTCTCATTCTTCAGCTTGAGGAGCTCTGAAAAAACTTGAACTTTCCCAGCCATGTTAGAAATAAATCTTATGATGAAATTTATGAGGCCAAGAAAACTCTGAAGCTCCTTTTTACATGAAGGGGGCTTGGCTTCTAAAATGGCCTTTGTCTTGTTGTTAGCCACTTCTATTCCCCTTTGATGAACTAAAAATCCCAAAAAATTGCCTACGGATACCCCAAAGACACATTTCAGAGGATTCATCTTCAGTTCATACTTCCTTAAGCGTTCAAAACTTAGCTTCTGGTGTTCTAGATGCTGCCTAAATGAATCTGACTTGATCACCACATCGTCTATATAAATCTCCATAAAACGGCCAAGTATATCATGGAACATAGAATTCATAGCCCGTTGGTAAGTTGCTCCTGCATTTTTAAGGCCAAATGACATTACTACACATTCAAAGGCCCTAAAGCTCCTGGGCAACGAAAAGCCATTTTGTGAACATCTTCTTCAGCAATGTGGATCTGGTTATAACCTGAATGACCATCCATAAAGGACAGTACTTTGTGTTTAGCCAGTCCATCGACTAAAACATCTGCTAGAGGCATAGGATATTCGTCCTTAGGAGATGCCAAATTTAGGTTGCGGAAGTCAATACAAACTCGCACCTTCCCATTCTTCTTAATTACTGGAACAATATTGGATAACCACTCCACATATCTTGTAGATCGTATGAAACCAACATTTAGGAGATGTTCCAGTTCTTCTTTTACTCGCAAATTTAATTCAGGAGACACTACCCTGGGTGCTTGCTTATAGGGTCCGAATCCCTCTTTAATAAGTCTATGTTCTACAAACTCCCGTTTTAACCCAGGCATATCCTCATACTCCCAAGCAAAACAATCTTTATATTCATGAAGGAGATTAATGTAAGCAATTTTAACCACATCAGGTAATCTTTGACTTACATAAATAGGCTTTGGATTATCCTCTGAGCCCAAATTTATTTCCTCCAAGGGATCTTGAACATCTGCTTTCAAATAATCTAGTTTTGTTGGTGGGGCCTCCAAATCTTCTATGTTGATCACATCATCTGGAGATGTATTGCCCCCCTCAAAAAGTTACGGCCGAATTATCTTCTTGATCTAAATAACGTAACTTCTCCTCGACCAGCCACCAATCTAGCCATGGTAGCTTGAAGGGCTACCATTTTTTCATATATTGTTGGAGCTTGATCCATAGGTAAGAGCTTGGAAAAGAGGAGTGCTCGGCCTATTAACCTCAGTAAGAAGAGGGCCTACCAGCTGTTTATAAACTGCCTTAAACTCATCCACAGAAGCATGGTTGGAAAGAGTAATAGCAGTAGGTCTGCCAAACTTATCAAAACCAGTAAATTTGACTGGGCTGATCTCATCATCATATAATCGAGCATCCACATGATTAGAAGAGGCAAGGAAAGGCCTCTTATCAGCCCAGACGAATTTGTATGTTTTTAACATGATTTTGTTGAATCATATGCATTTTAGTATTTTCTCCAAGCTTAATGTTTCAAATCATTAAAATATGATCGATATAGGTAGAAATCGTCATTCTAATACCTAATAATTCAGAACTTGAATGTTATCTTTAAACGACGTCGTTTTAATGGCATGACATAGGTTCAACCTATGTCATGGCGTGGAAAATATTTTTTGCTCCTTCAATTGTTTTTTTTTTTTCCGATCAGCAGCCCTCTCTCCGCTACTCAGTTGCCCCGTACTTTGCTCGCTCGACCTCACCGAAAACCAATCGACGGCACTGCTCCGCTCCGACCAGGTTAATGTGCCAACAAATCCATCGAATAGCTCCAAAGTCTGCTTCTCTCTCCTCAAATCGGACGTGCATTTATGGATATCAGAACTCTATGCTTATGAGATTTTATACTTGCAGAGATTGATTTGTATTTTGTTTCTGTTAACTCATATTATGTTAGACTCGTATGTGAACAACTTATTAACCATGTTGTTTAATAAAAATTTTAAACCAGAATCTGAGAAAATTAAGAATGCTGAGCTAATTGAATTTGCCAATGTGCAAGAGCAAAAATTGAATGTGGAGGTCATAGGCAAAACTGATGACATGTGCAAGCTTCTTCTTCAAAGGATCTTTTGGATAGTCTTCTATGGTTGGTGATGTGGAGGTCATAGGCGAAACTCCAATTATTGATGCTTCTATGCCTGTTGTCTCTCCACCTGTTCCAAATCCTTCTATATCGGTGGCTTCTTCTTCTAACATTCCTTCTATTGTGGTGTTGAAGGATGAGCCATCTACATATAGCCCATCTCCTATGGCTAGTGTTTTATTTGAGAAGCCAGATCCTTTAATGACTCAACATCTGCGTCCTTTATATGTTCAAGGTCATTTAGGTGGTTTTGTCCTTAGTGGTTATCAGGCATCTTCTTCCAATTCTCCTTCTCATCCACCTGGGGGCAAAAGGAGTCTCCTGGTGTTGGGAAACTTAAACTAGGAGCATCTACTCATATTAATACTCCTCCTGGACAATGGAAAGATCCAAATCCTCTGTTTACAAATCTCATACTACTCAATCTGGAGGATTATTACCTACTTCTCAACCTCAAAATTAGGTCTTGTTGAACAAGGAGCAGGTGATTGAGTATGTTCAAGACCAATTTGGACCTGCGTTGCAGAAATTTGGTCATCCAGTTCACAAGAAACCGTATAATCAAGCAATGGATCGGGTTGAATTTCCTAAAGGTTATAAAGTTCCAGATCTTGCTCAATTTTCTAGAGAAGATACCAGATCTACTGTAGAGCATGTTGCCCGATTTATTGTTCATTGCGGTGAGGCAGCAAGTAATGAATTTCTGAAGATGAGGTTATTTCCAAACTCATTAACTAAAACTGCATTTACATGGTATATTAATTTACCTGCTAATTCGGTCCAATCTTGGACTCAATTAGAAGAAATTTTTCACAAACAGTTTTATCGTATTGAAAATTACTCAGTTTAAAACTGCACGTTTCAAATGTAAAGTAGTTTTACCAGAAACCGAGTATGTTCACCTGGCTCAAAATGGCCTCTGTTTAGAGTTACAGAAAAAGTTTGTGGATGTGACTTTCAGGGATTTGTTTGAGTTGGCTGCAAGAGCCACTCGTTTGGTATCAGAGCCATTATGGTTTGCTAGGATTTGGAATTTCTAAGATTTGATCTCATTAGCACTGGAGGGGAGAATATCTTGATCTCATTTGGCTTGAAAAATGAGATCAAGATATTCAACATCAAAAATGATTGCAATTGCAACAAGAATCAATATTCTATGATGGTTCTCCTAACGGACAAACTCGGTTCAGTTGCTTCTGTGGCAACAGGCTTTGTTACATCAGACCTTTCTTCTTAGCACATTTTCAAATATTCTTGCTTCATTTGGCTAGGTCAAGCCTTTGTTGGAATTCTTTTCTCATTAAAATCTTTTTCATAAGGTAAAGAAACAATATGTTTCTTTCTATTCCAAAAAGCATTTGGTAAATCACTACATATTTCTTTAATAAATTCTTGATTTATTTGAGAAATTTTCTCTTTCACAAATGTGCTTTGAAGATTTTCTTCAATACTCATTATTTTAATCTCTTTTTGTAAGAAATTAATTTTATTATCTTTACTTCTTATTTGTTGTATTATATCATTAATCTCCTTATATATTGGTGGAGAAACAAATTCAAAGAATATTTCATGGCCTTCTACATTGGCTGTAATACCTCTTTGATCAGTATTCATTGGCATAATCATAGATAGGAATGGAGTTCCAAGTATTACTTGTTGTTGTAAATTCCTTACACATAAAAAAGTAGTTTCAAGACATATACCTTGATTGCAAATATAAACTTCATTCAGTTTATATTTTATGATCATTCTTGCATTGTAAAGATTTTGTGCAGTTTTTTCAAAATATTGGGTTGGTACCAGACCTTCCTGGATACAATTCATATATGCACCACTGTCTACTAAAGTAGTAATATTTTCAATTGTATATTCTTTGCGAATAACTATATTAACTTTTACATGCCATTTTTGGAAAACAACATTATTAAGATGTTGTAATACCTCTTTGATCAGTATGCATTGGCATAATCATAGATAGGAATGGAGTTCCAAGTATTACTTGTTGTTGTAAATTCCTTACACATAAAAAAGTAGTTTCAAGACATATACCTTGATTGCAGATATAAACTTCATTCAGTTTATATTTTATGATCATTCTTGATCCACTCGCATTGGAAAGATTTTGTGCAATTTTTTCAAAATATTGGGTTGGTACCAAACCTTCCTGGATATAATTCATATCTGCACCACTGTCAACTAAAGTAGTAATATTTTCAATTGTATATTCTTTGTGAATAATTAGATTAACTTTTACATGCCATTTTTGGAAAACAACATTATTAAGATTATTTAAATATTCTTCTTCTCCTATAGGAGCAAACTCCTCATTGTTCTTATCAAGAGCATTTATACGATGTTGCAATATAACTAGCTCTTGATTTGTATTAGCTTGCTGTGATTTTAAATTTCTGATTTCTGTTTTTCAAAATATTAATTTCTAACCTAAGATCAGGAATTGTGGCTATTCTAGAATTATTGGATTCATTTTTGCTTTGGACCCTTTCCAAAACCTTTTTAAAGGCTATAAGTGCCATCTGGGATTTGAGGTTTTTCATTCTCCTCTTCTTCCTTTGCAGACGATATACATGCTTCTATAACTTTAATTTTTAATTGTGGTTCTTGGATTTGATCAATGATTTCCAAGAGTGATTTTGTCTATTTGTAAGAACATTTATACTTAAACCATTCATTTGGACTATTGTTTTCCAATAGTCTTCAGAAGTTGAACATTCAAGATTATTGCATTTGCAATTGCTAGGATTTGAATCAGAATCAGTATCTGAAACATCAGAACTCTCTGTATTTTCTTCTTCTTATTCACTTGAGTTAAGCATTAGTTTAAACAATTGTTGTTGTAATCCTTCATCTATTTGAAGTTCATTCAACTTCTTTTTTTGAGGCATCTATTAGCATAATGCCCAATTTTTCCACATTTATAGCATTTTGCTGTAGTTTTTTTATTTTCGTTTCCCTTTTGATTTATAGGGTTTCTTGTCCCTTTTTTCTTCAGTTTTACTTTTATTTACTTTGTTTGCGGTATTTTCGCTTGTATTTCCTTTTTGGTTGCTTAGGATTATTCCTATATTGCCTTTTGGTACTTTTTGGATAAAGATTAGTATCATAAGCAAATTGATCACAAAATTCTCCTAATTCTTGTTTTCCAGTTAATCTTTGTTTCTTTAACTGGTGATGCAATTTCAAATCATTACATAAGGCTAAGCCTTCTTGTGTTATTATGGCAATTAGTTGCCCATAAGTATACGTATCATAATCAATAGTGAGACCATTATTTTGATCTCTGAGCTTTTTCTTTACCTTTTCTGCAAAATAATAAGGTAGACCATCAATAAATTTGGATTTCCAATGGTCACTATTAGCATCAAGTCTTTGCATGACCTTAGCAAGAAATACATCTTTGTACCAACGAAAATGTGTCAACGTTGGACATTTTAGATTTTGAAGCAATTCTCTGCCTCTTTCACGCTGGTCTTCCCAAGGGCCAATGAAATGTAATATTATAGTTTGGGTCAAAGTATAGACAGCATCTTGATGTGGCCTAGACTGAGTTTGAGATGGTTGGCCAGGGATTTGACTAGGGATTTGAATTTCCTCTATTTTTACTGCTATAAGAATTTCATTTCTTTGTTCTTCTGTGAGACTATTATCCCACCAACCTTTTAGGGTTCCAGTGCAACCTACTATTATCCAACCAGCAATTGAGTGATCATTATTATTATTCTGTTTACAAACAGTAGAATACATTAGCATATGATGTATAACTTCAAAAATTTGATATTCTGTCATACCATCTATATTCCATTCATAAATTGTTCTTTCACTATAAGCTTTTTGATTATGGAAGAAATCCTCTTCATAAAGAATGTCATGTGGTGTAGGACAAGGATAATAATACCTATCAGCTCCTGAATAAGGATGATTTCTTTTGGGATAATTGACAGGATTCAAAGATAATTTATGGAAATTTGTTCTTGATCAGAACTCTGAGCTTCATCTCCAGTTTCTTCAGAAATTGTGTTGATTGATAAACCTTTTAATCTTTTATCCAATTCTTCTAAAAGATCAGTATTTGGATTAGTTAATTTAAATCCTTTTATTTCTAGAGGAGGACGAATACCTATTTGTTTTAATCCATCTTGTTTGACAATATTTGTCTTTTCAGATGATTTCTCCTGTTCGCGAATTTGATCAATCTGCTCCTCAATTCTTGTGAGCTGAGCGCCAATAGTTCCTAACTGTAAATTGGTATAATTAGTTTGTTTGTGGAGGCGATTAAAGTTCTCATCCTCTGTTTGTTTAACAAAGGCCATGGCCTCTACAATATCTGGAACTTTATTCTCATTAGTATAAATTAATTTAATTGGTGTTGTAGGAGGATGTAAAGATTTAATTTCCCCCTTTGAGGTATGCCAATTTTTATAATGTTTTTCAATAATATTAATTGAGCAATCAATTTCATCCCAATGTCTTCCATAAAACCATTGGACAAAGGGAACAATTTTCTTTGAATACTCCAACCAATTATAAAATTCTTCTTTATATTTCTGCAATTGTTCTTTGTTATATTTAGAAAAATACCATTTTCTGAATTCCTCATATTTTGAGTCATAAAATTCTTTATTAATAGTTTTGCTATCTATAAAAATTTCAACCATGGATAGAAAAATTCATATCACTCGCTATTGGCGAATCCTTCTTTGTATAAATAGCATGTGGAATTTGATTCTCTGAAAATTTCAGACCTTCTATTTTATTGATTCCATCATGGATGGTTCAGGTTGTTCTGATATTGAATGTCTACTTGTAGTTGGTAGACTGATTTTATAAGGTTTTGGAGAGACTGCATTATTTATAGTCCAGTGCTCTGGGAAAGTGATTTCTTCCCAGTTGATTAGCCTATTTGTGGCAACATTAGATGTGTACAAATTAGTATTTATTAATATTGTTCGATCCGAAAGTCCTAATTGACGAACCCTGGGATTAATAGTATTCATAAGCCTATAATAGATTCTATAGACTATAGCAATTGCTTCAGATCCAAGGAGAAAATCATACCCTTTCGTCTGGATTCAGAGATTCAAAGCTTCACCTATATTCCTGTCTGTCAAAGATAAGGTGAGATTTGGATATGCATTAAAATAAACTGGTCCATGGCATAGACTAGTTTCTATAGCAGCCATTATTGATGCTTTCCACTTGTTGCACCTACCATCTCTTAGGGTAGCTTGAAGACATATGTCTGTACCCAACAAGGTTAGTGGGTTGAAAGCAATTTGCACCAGTCCTATATGAACATATTTGTAATCTCTATAATGATTTACAACCTCTCTTGGTTCCATAAAATTTATAATTTTATCATTATCTTTGATACTCCCAGTTCTTTCCATAGTTTTGATTGCCAAACTACTTTTGAATTGAAACATACCATATTTATAAATTGTTTTTGGATTAACAGGTGGAATTGTCCACATATTCAATTTTTCTTTTTGCTCTTGCACATTGGCAAATTCAATTAGCTCAGCATTCTTAATTTTCTCAGATTCTGGTTTAAAATTTTTATTAAACAACATGATTAATAAGTTGCTCACATATGAGTCTAGCATAATATGAGTTAACAGAAACAAAATACAAATCAATCTCTGCAAGTATAAAATCTCATAAGCATAGAGTTCTGATATCCAGAAATGCACGTCTGCCAACGACTTACGAGTCAAGGCCTAAATTCCCTTCTCGGGACCACAGGGCAACACAAAACCTCACTACGGCTTTGGTGACGTCCCACCTTTCTGCATATCAAATTCTATACCTATAATTGTCATACTTTCAGAGAGTTATTTATTTGTATTCTATAACTATTAATCCATATTATTACCACACCCCATATGTGAACAAGGAAAATTAATGAGCCATATTGGCTCGGATACCAAACAAGTGCAATAAAATATAAAATTGCAGAGGATCGATTAGAGTACTTACAGATTATGGAGGAAGGAGGATGGAGTAAACAGAAAATGGATTTTATTCCAGGCGGTTACAAAGCTCATGGATCTCTATAAATACAGACCTTTGTGCAACAATGCAAAGGTCCACGCACCAAAAGCTCACAACAGTATTGTAATTTGTTTCCTAACTATCGAGTTAGTCGATTGTTTCTTTCTCAATCATGTCAATCATCTCTCATCTCATGTCTTTCTCTTCTCCCTCCTACTTCTTTTCTATGTAAATTTGTTTTCCTTTTGTTGTTGAAGTCCTTGTTCAAGGCATTTGAACCTTTGTAACTTAGTTCCTCTTAATTAAGTTATCATTGTTGTTTGAAAGGAGTTCATTCAGATTTTAGGCGCTTTTCCTTATGTTCTTTTAGAGATCTTATCTCCTGGCACGCCCACTCTCTCAAAACACCACTCGGTGTTGGCTCTGATATTTCTCTTGTCCCTGGAGAAATTCGTGTCAACATTTTTGGCACGCCCGGTGGGACACATTTAAGACAACAGAAGTTCTGAAGATGGCTGGAAAAGGTGTTAACAAAGGAGGAACTAAGCATGCAACTATTGGCGATGAAATCCTTAAGGACCTGATAGAGTCAATTGTCGGTCCCCTTCAGAAGATGAAGGAGTCTCACGAGGATCTTACTAAAATTATCAAGGATATGATGGTTCTCCTAAATGACAAACTCAGTCCAGTTGCTTCTGTGGCAACAGGCTCAGGTTCTAATAATGATCCTCCTAAAATGCCTGGTCCTCAAGGTTTTGTCCTTAGTGGTTATCAGGCATCTTCTTCAAATTCTTCTTCTCATCCACCTGGGGGGCAAAAGGAGTCTCCTGGTGTTGGGAAACTTAAACTGGGAGCATCTACTCATATTAATACTCCTCCTGGACAATAGAAAGATCCAAATCCTCTGTTTACAAATCTCGTAGTACTCAATCTGGAGGATTATTACCTACTCCTCAACCTGAAAATCAGGTCTTGTTGAACAAGGAGCAGGTGATTGAATATGTTCAAGACCAATTTGGACCTGCGTTGCAGAAATTTGGTCATCCAGTTTACAAGAAACCGGTATAATCAAGCAGTGGATCGGGTTGAATTTCCTAAAGGTTATAAAGTTCTAGATTTTGCTCAATTTTCTAGAGAAGATACCAGATTTACTGTAGAGCATGTTGCCCGATTTATTGTTCAATGCGGTGAGGCAGCAAGTAATGAATTTCTGAAGATGAGGTTATTTCCAAACTCATTAACTGAAACTGCATTTACATGGTATATTAATTTACCTGCTAATTCGGTCCAATCTTGGACTCAATTAGAAGAACTTTTTCACAAACAGTTTTATCGTACTGAACAAGAGGTTACTTTGGCTGATCTCTCTAGGCTCTATCAAACGCCTGGAGAGCCCGCTGAAACTTACATTACTCAGTTTAAAACTGTACGTTTCAAATGTAAAGTAGTTATACCAGAAACCGAGTATGTTCGCCTGGCTCAAAATGGCCTCTGTTTAGAGTTACAGAAAAAGTTTGTGGATGTGGCTTTCAGGGATTTGTTTGAGTTGGCTGCAAGAGCCACTCGTTATGAGCAGTTCCTGATAGAATATCAGGATCATCGCAATGCTTCCAAAGGGACTTATTATAGAGACCCGAATTATCAAGTGGCTACTACTGAGACAGGAGGTTGCAGTGGCTGAAATCATCAACAGGAAGCCATATGCATTTGTTCAATAATTGACACATGTCCACACTTGGCCGAAAACAACTACCCATTATCGTGATAATTATCACATGTGTTTTCGGCCTTAAAAGAATTCTAATTTAAAATAAGTAACCTCCTAAAATTAAGGGAACCGTCTTATCTCTTCTCCTAGAGATAAGTATCTCCGAAATTGCAGGGATTTTCCATTGTTCAGTCGCTCGAAAATCTCCTGTCACGTGTACGGTCCAGATATGGTACAAACAAATCGATTATTGCATTTGCTGTAATTGATGAATGGGCTGGGAGTGTTGGCTGAAAATTCCAAAAGACAAGGACAGAATTGCAACGGACAATGGACAATGGTTACTAGTTATGGCTGAGTGTTCAAAATGGGGGTGTGGGTAGAAATTAGGGCTAATTTAGTGGGATCCGGGGGACGTGCTATGTAGCTGTGTACTGTGCAATCCTACCCTCCGTCTCGGAGAACAATTTCAAAAATCTGGACCATTGATAACACATTTGAATGGTCAGGATTGCACAACACATAGCTGCGCAGCACACCCCGCTTCCAATTTAGTGATTAGGACTGAACTGTTCAAATGGATTGCAATCGGGAAGTTATTGAAGGAGGAAATAGGTGGTTTTCATTTTCATAGTTCAGGGACGAAATAGACAATTTGTAAATGATTTAGGGGATGAAAGCAAAATTAACTCGTTTTTAGTCTTCCATAATAGACTGAAGTTTCCTTCCACGGAAACCATGTAGTGCCACCTAATGAGAAGGAATATAGTAGAAAGACTAGAGAGTAAAAAGTTTAGGGCCTTGAAAAATTTGGAACACTTAACTGAGAGCCTTAGAGGAAGGAGGGTGCATAGATCCAATAGGAAGATTAGTAAGAAGAAGCATATTTCGGAGTTCGGGATGAAAGTTTTCAAGCAAAAGAAATCAGATAAGGAGCTAGGTTTCTTGTTTCCAAAGATTAATAAAATTCTTTTTTTGCCGTTCAGAAAAAAAGGAGCTAGGTTTCTACTTCTTCTCTATCTTCCTTTGGCATTCATAATAGGAATTCTATATTTCTTAAGAACGGTCCTATAGTGATGGAAGTTGTATTGGATGATGATAATCTCGTGGATTTGGAGGAGGATTGGATTAGACAAGAACAGGAAGTGGTGAACAATGAACTTCAATCCACAACAGAGGTTGGTAGAAGATTAGGAGTAGAGTTTGTGAAGAATGACGTGCACGATATAAAAGAGATGATTGAATTGGAAGCAAAGAAATTTGCAAATATGCAGAGGAGCTCCTCGCTCCTTCCGTTAGTATTTTATGCAGGAGGTTGGTTTTTTGTTAGTTTGCTAAGGGGGTTTGTTTTTCTGAGCCTGTTTAGAATTTCTGATAGTTTACAGATGTTTGGCGTGTTTGCTGCTTGGTTTGTTGTTGTGCTTCTTGTTATGGTGGTGTTTTGTTGCTTTGGGTCGTTTCGGTCGTCTGAGGGATGCTATTTCTGGTAGGGGTGTCAAACGGATCGGGCTGGCACGGGTATGCACGAGCACGGCACGGCACGCCACAGACATGGAACGACACGGTCTAAGTGGGCACGTGGCACGGCACGGGCACAGGCACGGAATTGAGGGGGCACGGCACGGAAGTTGCCCTGGCACGGCACGGCACGACACGGTCTTCTAAGGGCACAACACGGGCACGACACGAAGTGAGGCGGGGCACACGAGTCACGACACAACACAACACGGTTCTAGCACGGCACGAGCACGAGCACGGAAGTTGGTCGGGCACGGCACGGAAGTAGGACGGGCATGGAACGGCACGGCACAGGCACGACACGGTTCCAGGCTCCAGCAAGGCACGGGCACGACACGGTTCCAGGCTCCAGCAAAGCACAACACGACACGAGGAATGGGGGGAAAGTTTTATTAAATGAGAGTTGTGAAAAAAGTTATATGTTTATGTTTTTATTCTCCCTTAGTGTATTACTTTGTTTTAATTTTACTTCTAACTTTCAAACTGAGAGTCCGAGAGTATGTAATCAATAATTGTTATTATTAAAATACTAATTTTACGAGAGTAAGTTGATAACATAATTAGTTACAAAAATAAATAAATATGAATGGTACTTTAACGTGTTTGATTCATTTTTTGTAGTTCTATAATTTTTTTTAAGTTTATTTTTGTTCAATTACAAACTACAATACCATATTTGATTATTTATAATTTTGTAGTTCTATAACCATAATTTTATTTTTATTTAATTATTTTAGTCTATTGATGTAGTTCAAGGTAAAATCACACTACATTACTATAACACATAGAAATTATAGAAATGATATAAATAATTTTTTTTAAAACATGATAGAAATTATAGGAATTAAATTAGATTATAGAAATTATAGAAATTATATAATTTTTTTATTAAATTAAATTTGATTGTAGAAATAAGAAATTATAGAAAATAAATTTGATTCTTTTCGAGTTTCTACTTTATACGTCCCGAAAATCGAGATGATAAAATTTATAAATGCAGTCACTCTCTCACAGAGTCACAAACTCACAATAATGGACCTCCACGTTCCAGACCAAATATCAACGATCGGAACCGTTAGATGCGTTTAAAAAGTGTTTTGAATGTCCTACGCGAGGATTTGGCAAAAAATAGACAAACTTCCACAAACACGACATTAACTTTACTCCCGTCCACTGCTCATACAAACACAATTGTTACCTTACTCCCGTCCACAGCTCAAACCTGAAAAAACCATAAATAAAAAAAATAAAAAATAAAAAACAAGCATCCGCAGATTCGAGCAAGGGGAAAATTGATTAACAAAAACATTTTTTTTCAAAAACTGGATGGCCGAGCATGCAAAGGATGAAACAAAAAGCCTTGATACGGCAGAGGTACAGGCCAGAGGTGGAGCTGTTGAATGTGGTAGATCCAACGGAGATCTAAAATCCAACTCGGCAAAGATACGGGCCGAAGGATATGTGTTGATTGGAGAAGAAACGACCCAAGGAAAGGAGCAGAGTTGGGCCGGCGAGTATGGAGGCTGAACCAAATCACTAAGTGACCCAAAAGACAACTAAACCCTAGCACAGTTGGCCGGATCTGGGCTGAACCGACTGGATATAGGTGGCTAAACCTATGACGTCGAGTGACCATATTGGTAGAACCCAAGGAACGGCGGAGACAGAAAGGGGCTGGCCGACGAGACCCAAAACGACAAAACAGAGGTCAGATTGGGCTTACATGGGATGGCCGACGGTTGGGAAACGATGAATCGCAAGCTTGGAGAGGCTTATTTGGACGGAAACAAAGGGAAAAAAGTTTTTTTTAGTGAGTGGTCAGAGCAATTTTTTGTAGAGACAGAGAGAGAGACTTTATAGATTTACAGTTTGTGAGGTGCTATTGTTGTAGTGAAGGATTTTTATTTCTTTTTGGCTTTGTGGCATGCTGCGTGTCCAAAATTATACAGGAACATAAATAAATATATTATCAATACATACACGTACAAAATTAGGGTGTTCATGTGAAGCCACCTAGCGCCTATGCCGAATTGTATACATTACTCAAAATTACATCTACAAGGAATTTTTTTTTTTTTTTTTTTTTGGTACTTCGGAAATAACAAGGAATTTGTTTGACAAAGCTCAAAACATGCTCAATTGGAAAAAGACAGTCAAATTTCGTTAATTTTACTTCAAATACTGGTATTCTTTCATTGTAGCTTGAGATTAATTCTCTACTCAACTCAGGCTGAGGGTGTTTGAAAAAATGCGAGAACAAAGACCCGCAGCATATTGACACTGCTATAAATTGCGCGATTAAAAAAACAGTGCTTTTAACTGTAAAGAAAAACACTTAAAATCATCCAAGAACAAGTTTCAACCCTAACATTCATGCAGATTATATAAAACGTTAAGGACAGATGAACTGATCGATGTGATTCACGTCGTGCATTAGTTGTAATTGGCTATGAACAATTTGGCTCAGTTGCACTTTTCTTTTTATCGAACACCAAAGAAGATAAAGAATTAATTTTGTTAATTATAAGAAGTAACAAAAAAAAACCCACCTAGTATATAAACCTAGGCAGAAAAATAAAAATAAAAAATCATGTAGGCAAGATACCATCCTCCATATATCATACTTAGCTAACAGAACCACAAAGAATGATCCAAAATACCTAAATGTTGAAACTTCGAAAATTGGAATGAATTTAGCACTTATCTAACCTTGAAATTAGCTTCCATAAATATCAGGGAAAAAAAAATGGGTAGATTAATGCAAAATCACATGATCGAACTCATAATTAACACAGTTTCTTCCATTACTATGTAGGGGGTAAAATTTTCAGATGGTCTAAGTTCTACGATTTCGAGCCTGATAGATTAAATACAAAACTTAACCGGAGCAAAATGGGATGAAACCACCACTATTAAACAGATGCGAAATTGTACAGAAAACTTAGCTACCACATAATGCAATGGAAAGATCCAAGTTAACTGCGCGCTTTTCCGAAGATGAACCAACAGAGCAGTCATTGAAAATGGACCTGGAATAAGATGATGAGATAGCGTCTCCGATCTCACTGGTCGAGTTGGAAGCATTACTTCTCTGTGCGGAGGGATGGTGCAACGAAAGCGACAGCAACAATCCACCACCACCGGCCTCCTCATCTTCTCCATTATCGTTGCCAGAGTTAATGAATTTCAAGCTCTTTGATGATGCGTGTGGTTGATCTTGTATGGCAATCTGCGGCGAAGAACACAGTTAATTAAACGTCCCGAAAATGTAGTATAATTGCATAAAAAGAATCAAAGAGGCATTGGAAGAAATAAAACCCAATCCCAGTGCAGTTTCTTTGTACTTGCATTCATATTCCATCTCTTCATTTCCTTCATACACGAATTTCTAGAACCCTTTGTGAACCTTGTACCACAAGTTGCGGTACAAGGTTCATGACACAGGACTTGTTTGATTCATCCTATTAAATTGGCTAATGTGAAATTATTATTTTCCTACTTTAATGAGACAGCCTTAATATTGTCTAATCTTGCCTTTTACAGAAAATTAATGACATTGCCAAATCCCGTAGTCGTTGAAGTAAGGGCAAACCTTTGACAGTTTAGATTCATAGGTGACAATGACAGGGTGACACCAATTAGAAATCAAACAAATTATCTAGAGAGCAAAAATATGCTATGCTCTTTGATGTACATCCTTTGGTGATGTGTTAATTTTTTTCGCCTTTTGGTTGGCTTTTCGCCAACTTCTCCTTTGGGGTTGCAGGCAGCGTATCCCTTGGTGGCAAACTAGTTGGGATTTAAGGTCCTTTGGTTGTGTTGCGGGTTATGTCCGTTTTCCTTTTAATCTTTGTAATCGATTTACATTGATTAATACGTACAATTCTTTCTTTGCCGAGAAAAAAACAAGAATGTTAAAACTTGGACTGTGTTATTGTGAGTACGTCCATCAACCTAAAAGGTTTACGACTCTATTCTTAAATGAAGCCGAAAACATCATTAGAAGATACTCATAATCCAAAAAAAAGGGAAGAAAATTCACAACGAATGACACGAGGCATACGAAAGTCAAGCCGGCATCCGACCACTTACTATGCATTACAAAAAGAAAATCCAACTAATTTGTTAAAAATTATAAGATAAAGAAAACAATGGAAGAGTATTAGCTTCGAACTCGGGGACTCTGCCGACCCGACTTTGGACGGCCCAGATTTGGGGGGTGCCGAAGGATGTTTTGGGTATTTTAAATCTCCAGATCTAGGCCGTCCAAAAGATGTTTGGACGGGCCGAGATCGGTTGGCAGGCCTTGCCATCCACAAGGGACGGCAGAGTCCCGAGATCCCATTAACTTCAAGTGTATTCTCTGACTTTTTACTTCTAAATTTAGATTTTACAAAAATAGAATGAGCATATGGGCACATTCAGTATGACATTCTTAAAAGTATATTTACCATGTCGAAAAATTAGAGTAGGACACTGGGTATGTCATAATGACTCTGTAAAGGGCACTTGAGATTACGATGTAGAGGTACTGTACTGCATCTAATTGCATTAAAGGCCATTATGATTTTCCAATTTTGGGGTCCCAATTGAAGGTCCCCTCTCATCATTATTTATCAAATTTTATTGAAGGACTGGACCACAGCCCGCTGCATAGGGCTTACAGTCAAACAGTGATCTCCACTTTCCACATGACCAAATTCATGGAAAATGATCTGATGGATTTGGGAATATTTATAGGGAATAGATAAAAGAGGTTCAAATGGAAGTGGGTAAGGGCTACTGGTCGATTAGGTAGGGAGAGGTTTTTTTTTTTGCCTAATAACTCTAGCGTCCGAGCCAATTCACATTCACACGGACTTTGACAAATTATGGGGACCAATCTCACCATACACAACGGAGTTGATAGCACCGCTGAGGCCTTTAAAAGAGAGCAAATCCCCAAGTCTCCAGTCTTGACAACTAGGCCAACCCTTGGGCTTAATTAGATTCACGGATTTGAGAACTCGCATTATATTTGGCTGTCTAGGTGTATCAATGTTAATTCAATCTCATAAACCCCAAGAAAATAATCCAACTCTAAATTGGTACCAAGGGCCACATACCAGCTTGGCTCATCTAAATGAATCCAATGGGTAAAAAAAAATGTTATCGAATGAATTGGTTATTAGTATTACACTACAAACTACTGCTGCCAAACCACTTACACTTTTACAATACCTTATTTATCTACTGCCAAAAAAAACTCCACTATTAGCACTCCAAAAATCGCCAACACCGGATCAAATTCTATTAACGTTGCGCCAAACTTACTAACGCTACTCTCAAATTCACCAACTCCATACCGAATTTACTCATTGTCACACAACCTTTCTTCGTGTATAAATACCTACTTGGTATGTGAATATAAATATAGATATATGTATGGTTTAATGGGCGGGTTAAGCTTCACGCTAAAGGCTAGGTCCAGTATCAGTAATAATTTAGGGTGTGAAATAGTTTAATGACTCGTTAAAGGCCTAACCCAGTTACAATCGGCCCAAACTCACCCAGATGACACCCCTAATGGCCTCACAGTAGGACCTGGGTATATCTCCACATAGATGTGTTTGGAAGCTTAGCTGCATCAAGTTTATACAAGTAGAATGTCTCTTTTGTGATAACAAGGAACGTCTATGCATGTATTGGTTTCCTACCCTAACAAACAAATTTAGGGGAAGACAAAACTAAAATTAGATTGCAAGTACAAAGTTTTTAACTTCATTAGATGACGACACATACATAAAGCAAAAATTAATGCTTTGCTTGCATAATTTCTTAAACAAGTCCGCCCGGGGGAAAAAGGCTAACGGAATAGAGAGCCTATTGGAGTGCCAAAATAAGGTATTAACTACCTACTTAAGCCAAGTAGGCCCATTTAAAGAGCCTCTTAGAGATGCTCTAACCCACCTATTTCATGTTTTTATGTTGTACATATATTTTTTCAAAGTTGTCACCTACGTACCAGCAAGCGTACCATTTTCTCTCTTAGGATAGTACGTACCAGTACCGTTCCGGATTGACCACAACATATAGTTTAGTATCGTTTGTATATTTACAAATAACAAAAAAACTTTTAAGTGAAGAAATAAAACACTCAGATATACTACCTTATACCTTAATTAACATTAGTCTCAATGACTAATTAAGATGATTAACATATTATAGGTTTCTAAGTTTCGTTAAATTATCTTAAAATTCAATCCTCCTTTTTAGCAAGAGAGAAAAATAGTAGTATTATTTTACCGGCCAAGATTCTAGTACAAGAACGAAATCGACGAATACAAGCTAGTGCGCTCAATATCGCTAGTATTTTTGCCGGTACAAAAAGCGAAATTGTATTTGCCATTGTATTTGCTATTGTATTTTCCCCTATCTTTTTAATTAACAATATGAAGATGGCAATGAGGTATATATCCAGTGGTCAAATGAGCATTTCCTACCAAATATAACCAATACAAAAAACAAAAAAGCAGCAACCATAAGTTTGAAACTTGGAAACCAACAATGCACTCAAGCACCATCACAAAAGCTGCAAAAAAGAAAAATATGAGAGAGATAGAAGGGTAATTGTCTTTTGTACCTTAAGGAAATCAGAATCCTCCACAGAAATTGCATGGCCAAAAGGATTGTCGAGGTTGTAAAAAAGATCATGTGAAATGTGAGCTGCCTGCCATCTGTAATGTCCACCACCATCGATCTGTTCTCTCTCCCTCTCCCTCTCTACCTCCTCCTTTATTAGAATTCCACTTTCTCCAGCTATTCTCTGCCTATACTCTTGTAAACAGTAGTACGGAATTGTCACTTTCCCACTTACCACTCTTTTGCTGCACTCTAGACTACTCTCTGATTCTACTAATAATCGCGTCTCCTCCTCGATTCGAGCTCTGAAGGAAATACAAAAAGAACATCAATTGCTCCTTCCTTCCTTCCTTCTGTACAACTAGTAGTAAAAGCGAAATCCTTTTTGTATCTTGCCAAAACCTTTCTTGAGATTTGGATCACTTACTGTATAATATGCAGTAAATCTTTTTTTAATAGCAAAAGTACAGCTGATTTTTCGATTAAATGGCCAAGGCTATATGGGCTATGCCTAAAAAAATGTACTCGTACTAGTATATATCAATGCATGTGTAAATGCAAATCCCTTTTTTCAAAAATAATAATATAGATTAAGTTATTTCCACCGTCGGTGAAAAATATTAGTAGGATCTTTCTTGAGAGGTCCTCCCATTGACAACCCGGCCGGTGAGTTGTTAATTAATCAAGAAAAAGACTAAAAATTATACTCGGTTGCACTTTTTACCATTTTCAATATACTTACAAGTATAATTTTTCACGCATTTTAATACATTTTAAATATTCAAAACAGCCGAATCTTTGTCAGTAATTATCCTTCTTGATATATGGGTCAGAGAAGAGAGGGGAAAAAAGGATTTATAAGGGGGGTAATAAAGAGTTAAAAAGCTGACCTTTTCGTAGGAAGAGGACGGTTGATCATAAAGTGAGAATCTGATTCTTCAATGGGAATCAAAGAAGGTTGAAAACCCATATGATCATTTCCTTGATCCAAGCACCCATCATCATCATCATTTTGATCTTCAAAAGATTGTTTTCTTTCTTGGCTGGAAACCCTACCTGTTTGTGTTTTTTTAAAAGAAACCAAGACAAACAAGAAAACCATAAATGCCCTTTTCTGGCTTTTGCTTATAGTAGGTGAAACTGATACTCCAAAAACAAAAAAAATAAAAAATTACAATTCCCAACCAAATAAATAAATACTCCATATAAGTAATAATGCCAATATTATAGGAGATTTAAAAGGATAGTGTGGGCTAATTATTTATTCTGTGTTCATCTATTTTTGCTAAGGAAACAACTTTATTGGGAATGAGACAATAAATGAAGTGAGGAACCCAGTAGTCTAGTCTCATTTCCAAAAACATGGGCAAATAAGCGATTGTATGAAACCTGTGATTTGGGTGAAGAACTAATACCAAAGAGGAAACAAAAGGGTTCGCACACAAGAATATTAGTCGATCCTAGTGCTGCGCATTAAATACTTGTTCCTAGTGCAGCAGGTACATAGAATTTTTTATACAGAAAAATAAAAAGGGGAAAAAACACAAGATCGATATGCTCTAAAACTATGGATAGCACATGCAGATAGGATTTAGATACCTTTGCCCAAATCACCCTTCATGCTCCTGTACATCTGCGAGATTAGAGAGAGAACAGAACAAAAAATTACTCCCCAGCCATATTCGAAGCAGGAAACTTGTAGAGAGAGAGAGAGAGAGAGAGAGAGAGAGAGAGAGAGAACCTGGAGATGGCTTTTGACATGAGAAATGGTGAGTCCTCTCACATCCATCATCTGAAGAACCAACTTTGGCGTTGCTTCTACAAAACCCATGAAAAAAAAGAGAGGGACAAGAATGAGGATCTCAACTCACGACATGATCAAGAACACAAATGGAGGGAATCTAGAGAGAGAGAGAGAGAGACGTACTGTCTTGGCCACCAAGTCTGTCAATGGCATGAACGAAACAGTGGTGGAGATCAGGAGTCCATCTCAAACGAGGCACCTTCGATCTTATATACTGCCTCACACTTCCATTCCTCCCACAACTACCCATCTCCCCCCAAAATAAACTAGCCAAATGCCTGCTGGAGTGCTGGCTACTCCTCTCTCTCCAAAACCCACCTGGGAAAAAATGAAAACCCTTTCTATATATGACTCAGCAACACCCTCTTTCTGGGTTAGAGCAGCTGTCTAGGGAGAGAGAGAGAGATGTGTAGAAAAGGAAGAGACGAAGAAGAACAGGAGGGGGGTCTGTAAATTCCTTTGGGGGGACTCTGATCGCCTGCTGCTACTGGTCTACCCTCTGCAAAGAAAAATTCTCATCACGAGCTTCTGATCTTTCTCTCTCCACGAAATCATTACAAATACTACTGCTGCTGCCGCTTCTGCTGCGCTGCTAGCTTTGACCCTTCTCTCTCTCTCTCTACCTTCTTTCTCTCTCTAGATTCGTAATACGCCAACGTCGTCATGATGATCCCAAAATCCCATGAACAAGGCGTATGGAGTATATGTATAGTATTAAGGCATTGAATTTTACACTTTCTACAATTTTGTCCTATTCTCTGTTGTTTATCATCATACTACTCCTTTTTTTTATTTGAAAGAAATTACACGTATTCTTATTAAAAATTCATAGGAGAATGAATGATAACAAAATAAATTCTATGAATGATAACAAAATAAATTTTGACTACACACGAAAAGAATGTACTCCGTAAAAATTGAATCCGAGGGTGCTTTGCAACCCTCGGCCGTCCGATCTTGTTTTGGACGGCTCGGATATGTTTTGATTTTTTACCGGTAAAATTAAATCAAAATAATATTAAAATTATCGAACGCATTCAGGCCATCCAAAAGATGATTGGACACCCGAGGGGTGCACAGCACCCGCTGATCCGTAAAAATTATAGCAGCGACTATCCTACCTTATTTTTATGGCCTAATTAAGGATAGTGATAATGCAAAACTATTTTTGATTGTGTCAAAACTTCATTGCATATGTACATTATACATAAATACAAACAATCAAACATATATTATGCATTTGAGTTTTGACATTAATATTAATTTCTGCCCTAAGTTTATTTGATGTACCTAGAAAATGAGGGTACTTGCCTTTGACAAAGGACAAGATAACTTTGGTTTGGCTCACTTGCTCCAACTCCTCATTCCATTCAAGTTTTGCCTTTGTCCACTTCACACGAAACCTCCCAACATCAGAAAATCATTGGAGTATTATATTTCAAATACTACAAATTACTACATTTTCCTTCATAACTTTTTTTACTGTTTCATACAAATTTTAAAGATTTCTCTTAGTTCTAAATTCGAGGGAAAAAAAATTATGCTCCAAAATTATTTATTTTTCGAATAAAAATGTTGCTGCATTGATAAAAAAAAATTACTCATAATCATCAACCAAAAAAAATTAATTCATAACAGGTATTTACGTAGTTTTGGGTCTTACGTGGTATTTTCTTATGCCTTTCTTTAATAAAAGGTGAAAGAACAGTTCGCTTTGAGCTCACCATGCAACTGCGTTATGCTTTTCTATTTTTTTATAGTAGTATTGTTTTACTCTCTGCAAAACTGAAATATACCCATCTATTTATTGGTATCAAGAATCCAAAATCCGAATTTTAAAAAACGATAACGATAGCAGATCATTCATAGAATAACATAAAGCTAAAACCATTCAAACTCATCAATCTTCACATCATATATGTGAAGCATGCTCGTTTTCTTCGCTAAACAAAACATGATTGCTTAATTTTCAGATTATTTATTAAATAATGCATCCTTTCAAAAAAAAATGTTGAAAATAGATATGCTCACTCGCTTTACCTCTTTCTACCATTATCAGCCGTGCTAAATACCCCAAAAATATACCCAAAATTTGTCAAGAATTTGAAAAGCTCCTTTGGCAAAAAAACTTAATCCGGTGTTTTTCGTTTTTTCGTTTTGTCTTTATTCAAAAAAAAAAATTGCATTCCTTAGTTTTGCGTCAAGATTTTGTGGTTTCTGGATTTCTCTCGATGAGACGAATCTGACAAATATAAATTTATAGTCAAACCAAATATTTTTTTGAATAAAGCCGAAAATACTTAAATTATTGGATTAATTTTGGCTTTATTAAAAAAAATTGAGTTTTGACCATAATTTTATAGTTGTTAGATTCGTCTCGTCGAAAGGAATCCATAAACCACAAAAATTTGACGCAAAACTAACAAATGAAGAAAAAAAAATTGAATAAAGATAAAATGAATAATCCAATAATCCGGATTATGGATTATTTGTCAAAGGAGCTAGTTACTGGCTCAAATGAAAATGAATTTGAGCCACTAATTTCAAATTCTGAACAATTGTTTGTGTACATTTTATGGAACCCTTCTACCTGCACAGATTGAACGAAATGGGGTGATTTTGGATCGAGCACTTAAGGACGTCCGATCGACTTGATCTCCGTGCGGGCCCCTCAAAATTTGATTTTGAGATGAATGAACGGCTCGGAGCAGTCGTGTGGGACCCAAAAGTGAGTCCCCGAGACTCATCTGTGCCCCATCTGTGCACACACATCTGTCCCCGTCGTTTTACAGCATTTTATGTGTAGTTTAACATTTTCCATTGAATTGGTCAAAACCACAAAGCCTGGAACTGTTAGGCATTTCATGTCAAAAGTTAACAAAAGAAAAGGTCAACCCTGCAGACAAAAAGAGGTAGTAAAGCCAAACAAGAAAGGTTTCACATACATACCATAAAAAAATGATTGAATCTAGACCGTAGGAGGGCTGACTAAACGCGCCAAGGCACAAATTCTTATCGGGAATCGACGGTTGAAATTCGTTAGGAAGACGTACAGGGTGAAAGAATCAAATGTAAGCAGCTGTAGAAAATGTAGAAATCGAATTTCAATTGATCAGAATCAACAAATCCCATCAAATCAATCACGTTTTTCTTTTGTTTGTTTGCTTTTTTTTTTTTGCGAGATGTTTTTCCATTTACGTGCATGCATCTCAATTTTTAATTGTTTGTATGTTTAAATATATATAATTTTTTATGATTTTGAAAACTTTATTTGATATAATTCATTGAGAACTAGTATTAAATGAGATCTATATTATATATATATATATATAACATTATAGTTTTAAAAATATAAATAATTTTTTGAGGTGCCATGAATAATACAAGTGGATGAGAAATTTGAGACAGGGAGAGTACTAAAAACAACCTACATGTTTTCTTGTGAGAGCATCTCACCTTTTTTTTTTTCCCCCTCAAATAAGTGCAAAGTTTTGGTTAAAAGCTTGATTTGCAATCAACAACTCCAGTTCTACCAACGTCGATGACCACCAACAACAATCACCGCCTATCACCGTAATATAATCGTCGGAAATTCGGTTGAAGAGTTGATCCTCCCTAAATTTGGGGGAAAAATTGAATAAAACTTGATTTGGTTTAAGTTTGGTCCAAAGATTGGAGTAATATTTTGAGGGGTTTTTTTATTAAAATTCAAATTTGAGTTTAAATTAGATGTAGGGCTGGAACTGCTCTTAAAGTTCAAAAACTGTATTGAGATTGTGTGAAAATTATGCTAAAAGTGTGTAAAATATACAACAAATGTAAATGTGCCTTAGATTTTGTATTATTCCTATTTTTTTCTTAGCTAGTGGGCAGATAATAAAAATACTCATTTTAAAATTAGCCTTCTCCTAGTTCAGATTTTAACTACGGAATGGAGTTCCTACAATTGTCACTGAGGGGGTGTTCTACTAACAAAAAACTGTTTTTTCAAAAATTAAGACAGGTCATTCTCTCATAATACATTACAAAAAATCCGTAAAAAGCCAATTTATTAAAAAAAAACTAGATTAATGGAACACTCCTCATATTGAGATACAACTGTTTATTGCAATTGATTAGACAGCAGATAACCCTGATCTATATTCATATTTGAGACGGAGGATCTTTCGTACTCATACTTATCTACGTATTTTTGTTTTGGTTTTTGTTAAAATGGGGTCTACAACAATTAGGCAGCTCTACGAAGAGTAGTAGAGACGGTGCCGACTATTGAAAATCTCGTAGAAAAGATAGGGGAGAGAGAGAGAGAGAGAGAGAGAGACAGAGACAGAGAATATTTTACGTATATATTTTGTGTGAGAGAAGAGAGAGAGGGAATTTTAGAGGCAGGGTCAGAGGGGGTGGAGGAATTCCCGTCCAGTTACGTAAGAACCTTAGCCTTTTTTACATCTCAATTTTCCAATAAAAAATATCCAAATTTTGTACTACATCCGTTCCTAAATAAGTGTCATCTCTCTCTCTCTCTCACCATTTTTTAAATAAAAAAATTAAGTGCTTCTCTGTATCATTTTTTGAATTCTTTCACACCGAATTAAAGTAAACGGTGAATACTTTAATTCGGTGTAAAAAAATTCAAAAAACTATACAATGAATCACTTAATTTTTTTTATATAAAAAATGGTAAGAGAGAGAGAGTGTGTGTAACACTTTTTAGGAACGGGGAGAGTAAAAGAGATATGTCTATCCCTATGTAGTTCTTGTTTTTTCAATGTCCCTTAATTTGTCTAAAATGAATAGATATTACTCCTTTTGTTTTTTCGCAGCAGAATCCTTCTATTGTCAGTCCAGCATCACTCACTAGGTTGACAATAAGGTAATAAAAAGATTAAAAAAAAACACACGTCACTATATACTTTTCACTTTTTCTATACATTTTCACGTATTTCTATATATTTTTACATTTCAATAGAGTTTTTATTTCTTAATGTAATAGCCTAGTGAGCTAATTTTGAAATTTTCCTTTTCGCAATGTAAAATGCCAATGGCCTCGTTTGATTCGGGTATTGGGAGCCTAGGATAGGATTGGGCGCGTCTAATCCCGTCCAATCCCTTGTTTGGTTCCCACAAAGGTGTCTGGGATTAATAATCCTGGGACAAAAATTATCCCTATATGTAGGCCTCGTTTGATTCGTGAATTAGCTGTTTGGGATAGGACTAACTGTACCACTTTTTGGCTTATCTCATGTTTGGTTCCCAAATGATGCTCAGGATCGTTAATCCTGGTATTATTTTTATCCCTATATGCGGGTACTAAATAATCCCGGGGGGGGGGGGGGGGGGGGAGATGGGATTGAGTGAGATTGACAAAGATGGGATTGTTTACGAAATATTCGGATGATATTCGAATTGTTCTCAAAAAGTATTTTCAAAATTGTTTTTTAAAACATGATTTAGAAAAAAAATTAAAAAATTTATAAATGTATTTTTAAAATTTGAAATAATATTATTTATAAAAAAATTATTTTAAAAAAATTATTTAAAAAATGAATTTTTTTTAGAAATAATTATTTTATCTAAAAAAAACTCTATTTATACAAAAAAAAAATTAAAAAAATAAATATATCAAAATAAATTATTTGTTTTAAAAAATAATTTTTAAATTTTTTTTCAAAAACCGTTTTCCACAAATATTTTTTAAAAATAATATTTTTTCATTTATTTAAAAAATTAATAATATCTTTTTTTAAAAAAAACTTTTTAACTCTTTTTTTCAAAAAAAAAAAAAAAAATTATTAAAAAAATTTATCCCATAAATAATCCCACGCAAATCAAACATGGGATTGGGTAGCTTGGAGATGAAATGAATACCAGGATAAATAATCTGGGACTACCAATCCCAGGATTATTAATCCTGCCTATTTCAATCCGCGAATCAAATAAAGCCTTAGGCACACCTATGCAATAATTTTACGCGCCCTAACATTCCTATGAGAGCCACTCGCCCACTAGTGGTGCAGTGTGACGTCTATGGCCCAAAGCGAATTTCAAGGTTAAGAACTTAAGATATACTCCCTCCGTCTAGATATATTTGTCTCTCGTTTTATTGTAACCGGTTAAAAAATTAGTGATATTTTTAAGTTGGTAATAAATTTTATATCAAACATGAATTTTGTTTGATAGATGTCGATTAGTTCTATAAGAAAATATTTGCAAAATTACATAAAACATAATAAATCGCAAGATATAATCGTTTCAAAAGTGGCACGAACTACTAAATTTGACTAACAAATCGGGAACAAGGGAGTATACGTATGTATATAAATATATATAAGAATTTAAAATTATTACTACTTAAATATCACTCTTGACTCTTCTAGCATTTTTATCGAAAAGTAGCTACGTTAGCATGAAAGAGCATGCAACAATGTAATGGGTACAACATATTTGCACACTACATACAAGCCAAGGTGATGTGACAGCTAATGAGAAACCCATCATTTCAGGTGGGCCACACATTGAGCTTCTCATTGTCTGTCACATCATCTTGGTGTGCATGTATAGTGTGTGCACAACGGTTGCACACCCACAAAACTATAAAGATATACGTACCAAGGTTTTTGTACCGAGAATGTATATAGCAGTTTGCGGGGTCTAATTTTGGGTCCACGTGAATAATTAAAACTGTCCAATAATTTTAAAATAATTTTTCGAGCGTGTCTCCAAAAAGCAGCTTAATTGGATATGCGTAAGTGGGTGATCCAATATCTCAAATTTTCATTCAAAAGTTAGGATTCTGAATTTTCATTCAAATTGAGATATTGGATCACCTAGTTATGAATATCCAATTGAGCTAATTTTTTTTGCAATGATACTCTAAAAATTATTTTTAAATTATTGAATGGTTTGATTTATTCATGTAGGATCTAAAAATAGGTCACGCAGGTCGCAACGTACATTCTCGATACTTTCCCCTATCAGGGTCCCCACAGAAGGGTGTGCAACTGAACACCGAAATGTTTTGTATTCTTGTACATTCCCGTTACAATTGCTTCCCCCTAAGACGGTTCCCACAGAAGGGTGTGCAAGTGAGGGGCCGAGGGGGTGTTCCATGAACAAAAAATTGTTTTTTTCAAAAAGCAAAACAGGTTATTCTTTTACAATACATCACATAAAAAACATGACACTCATAAATACAAAGATTTGTTAAAAAGTGAGGGGGGGGGGGGGGGGGGGGGGAAATCGAATAGTAATACCGTGCTCGGTGTTTCCGCTAAAAAACAGTCGACTCCAAGTTTATTTCCTTCGATGTAAATGAACCGGTTTAATATTTCTATCACTATCGACTTTTTGTTTATTTGGTGAATGGAATTACGAGCAAAATTTTCACGAAAAAGCTTTTGTAAATTGCAACACAAAATTCTTCCGAGTGAGAACCTTGATTATTTGACAATCTTCGTTTGGATACTAGATCCGACGACATATGATAGGGGACAAAATACAAGAGCATATCTTCGAATTGGTCTTTGTTAATTGATCCACTACAATTTCTCTCAAAATTATATCAGTAGATTCGAGGATGCTACAGGTACAATACAAGTGAACAACAAAAGTACACCACGGATCTCAACCGTTTGTTTCAGTAATCAATGGTGCGGATTTGAAATACTCTTGGACGGCGAGATCAGTGTTGTCAATTTTTGTAGTCCACTTCTGTTGTACTTGTAGCATTTTTGTTGAAGATTAATATGTCAATTTGGAACTATTTGGCCCAAAATATGAAAATCGTCGAAGACAATTGTGAAATTACAAGTATCTATCTACTCTATTACGATGGTGAGCGGTTTTGAATATATATCCTACTTGGCATCATTAAAGCTGAGATTAATTTCAGTTTCAGGGGTTAATTGATAGAAGGGTGGTTATACTTTATTTTCAAAGGTTTCCAAAATCAATCCAAGGTGTAACATCTACTGGTCAAATACCAAAAAATCGTCCCTCAAAATTTCTTTACCAGCGAATAGTATTATTCGCACAAAAACAAAAATCGTTTCTTACCTATCAACGAAATAGTAGTATTTTTATTTCCGAAGTACTAAAAAAAAAAAAAAGTAGTATTTTACTTTAGTTCGGTATTGGACTCAATTAATTTTTTTTTTTTTAAAAGGAGCAATGGTAAGAAAAACTGTGATTATGTGGAAAAAAAAAATACTTTTCTGCAAGTGTGATTATGTATATGTTTTCTAATTGGCGAGCATTTGCAGCTTAAAACTTAGAAACACCTGTTCAAAGACGGGGTTATTTCAAAGAAAAATAGGTGGCCATGTATGGTAGACATCAAAAATAAAAGTTTTTTAGACATGAATGAGTATGCTGCTAGGTGTTTCATGGGGAATCCGTGGTCCAGTAACGCCCCTTTCGCGCTATAGGGGTGTAGAGCAAATCACAGCTATACAAAAATGTTTTTAATTCTGATAAAAAAAATATTTTTAATGGTCCGAATTTAATATAAAACCTTTTTGAGTAAGAGATGATTGTTGAGATAGATGGCTAGAATTTAATGGTCCGATGAAGACGTTACAGGACCGACAAGGGAATGTTAGTTTATCATTTTAACTAAAGAAAAATCTAAAATCAATCCATTGGGCTGATATTAAGGCTTAAAAGTGTATTAAAATGTGTGAAAAATGTATAAAACTATGTGAAATTGTATAGCAAATTGAAAAAAGTATATTATTATTATTTTCTTGTTGCTTTATTGTCAGTCCAGTTGGCTGAACTCATCACTTTTTACCTACTACTGTCTATTTAAGTGTGTTACTTCGTAAATCCTAATTATTAAAATAAAATCATCATTACATATTTCACATCAACTTTTACTCTTACTTTACACTTTTTACATCAACTTTATATACTTTTCAAGATTATCATCTACTTTTACTCATTAACTTTTTACTCACTATCTTTTTAAAAGGACAAAATGATAATTGTATTACAGTAACTTTTACTTATTAATTTTTCTAAACACTCACTTATTAAGGGAATAATCCAAAATAAAAATATAAACACTAACAAAGGGACGGAGGAAATATTACTTTTCAATCAAGACAATCTTTTTTTTTTTAACAAATAAAAAGTAGGAGTACTTGATAACCATTTTGGAATTTGCAGAGGACTAATGCCAACAGAAAAGACAATTCAGTACTAATTTGTTTTACGAAATTTATTAAAATTTTGACTTGTAGCAGTATATCTATAGAGAATAGGGAGTTGGGATGGGGTAGGCAACAGGAAAGTCTTTATGATGGTGGCAGAGAGGGAATGATGGAAATTCCTGCACAAAAGGGAATGATGCACTGTTGTAACAGACCGAGACCCTTTCCTCCAAATAAATCCAACATGGACCCTGCTGGGTACAGAGGAATTGGGACAGAAAATGTACCGAGCCCTCTCGGGAACCCATTTTTAGGTCTCATACGAGTGATCCGAACCGTTTATTGTTCTTAAAACATTTTTCCGAGGGGTCCCACAAAAAATCAGCTCAATCGGACGGTTAGAAGTGCTTGAACCAAAGTCCCACCGTTTCAAACAAAATTTAACGGCTCGGATCACTCGTGTGAGACCCAAAAGTGGGTCCCCGAGAGGGCTCAGTACATTTTCTGTCTCAATTCCTCTGTACCCGTAGGTTTATCCATCCAACATACGAGTATACTTTTCTTTTTAGGTGCTTAATAAATAAAAAATGATACAGACACACTCATTTGGACACACTCTGGCACACCCCCTCTCACATGTGGGGTGGGTCCTTCCTGGATGGGTCCCCTCACATGTGAGAGGGGGTGTGGCAGAGTGTGTCCGAGTGGGTGTGTATGTATCATTGTTCGAACAATGATAAGTACACACCATCTCAACCACTCCCCACCACACCCTCTTTAACATGTGTGGTGGGGTCCACTAGGACCCACCGGGTGAGCCCCACCACACATGTGAAAGAGGGTGTGGTGGAGAGTGGTTGAGAGGGTGTGTACCTATCATTTTTTATATGTTTAAGAGTCCTTTTCATTGGAGTTTTTTTTTTTTGGCTTTTATCCCCTAAATTTTGCACATTTTTTCTATATAGTCCCTACACTAAAGATTGCGCCTATTTCATCCTTAAACTATTTGATTTTCTCTAATTTGGTCCAATTGGTAACATTTTGTCTCATTTTGGACGGAAAATGCATCATGTGCCTACCACTTGGGATCATTCTCCAAATGAAGGAGCAAAGATGCAACTCACGTCTTATCTCCTCCGGCATACCTTATCTGGCAACCCCCTTCCCTTATGTAAAGTTCATCCCTCCGCCTCTATTAAATTCATCTCTCTCTCTCTCTCTCTCTCTCTCTCTCTCTCTCTCTCTCTCTCTCTCTCTCTCTCTCTCTCTCTCCTGTGATAATCGAAAAAAGAAAAATGTGTGCTTTTACAAATTTCAACTGGGTATCGACAACCCCATTTAGATTTAAACTTGATTTACTAGATCCACCCGGGTGGTCGTGCTTGGGGCAAGGACGACTGAGGAAATCTTTTATTTGTACCAAGCCCATACCTAGTCCAAAAGGGCTCCCTGTGAGCGTTTGATGGCTTTCAGCCTAGGGGAGATAATAATTATCGTGGCGTGTAATATGGACGTAGCGAAAGAGATTCTCAACCATTTGGTTTTTTGCAGATTGCCCCCGTTAACGAATCAACCAATAGTTTTATGTTTAAGAGACCTATAGTTTTATGTTTACTGGCCTACCCTTCGACGAATTGTGGCCACTCATCTCGTCTCTCCGAAGCAAATCAAGGCCTTTGAGATTTACTGGTGAAGGTGATTGAAGTGGTGGTGAACAAAAAGGTGGGAGGGATGAATTTTAGAGAGTTGGGAGGGGGTTGTCGTAGAAGGGTGAGAGGGTATGCCGGAGGAGATAACACGTGAAAAATGGCATTTTCCCCCTTTCATTTGGGGAATGATCCCATATGGTAGGCACGTGATGCATTTTCCATCCAAAATGAAGGGAATGTTACCAATTAGACCAAAATGGAGGAAATTGAATAGTTTATGGGGCGGGTACGTGTAATTGGGGGTGAGAATTACAAAATCATACCCGTTCTATACTCGAGTGGATGTACTTCATATCCTACCATACCTGCTACTATTGGGAAAAAATTATGGATTACCCCTGCCTCTAGGGGTGAAAAAAAAATCCGGCGGGACCCGAACCGAACCGAACCGAAAATCAAAATTTCTGTCCGGTTTTCAGTTGGTCCAAGGTAAAATAAAATTGAAAAAACCGAAAGATATTCTCGGTTCGGTCTCGGTTTAATGTAATTACCGTCGAACCGAACCGAACTGATTGAAGACCGAATTACGTACCAGTCCTCGTGATTTTTAATCTACACCGTCCAACCCTTAAGTCTAACCCTTGATCTACACCGTCCAACCCTAAAAGTGTAAAGGTAACCCTAACATCTCTATCTTCTCTCCCGTCAAACATCAGTAGCAGCCCACCATCTCCTTCTCCCATGATCTGTTCTCTCCCATCAGTTGTAGCACACCATCTCCCACGATCAACACTCTTCTTCCTCTCTTCTCCCACGATCTGTTCTCTCCCCTCCTCCAAACACACTCCAAACCACCACGGTCGCCGGCTCGCCGCGAGAAATTGAGAAGAAATCGTCGCTCGCGCGCTTGTGCATTTTTTATGTCTAAGAAATTGAGAATAAATTTCAGGTTTGAACGATTTGCACCTTATGACTCAGCATGGCTTGATTATGCTAAAATTGTGTTTGCTGATGTTATCTTTTTAAATTGGAAAAAAATTGAATCTTGTACATTGTTACGATGTAAAACTGATGCTGGAATTTTTAGCCCAAGTTGGCCCATTCGGTTTAAACTGATTTCCCCGAAACACCCCGACTGAACCGAAACACCCTAAACCGAATCGGTCCCTTAGTATAATTGGTCGGGGTTGGTTCACACAAATCATACCCCGAACCGAATCGGTCCGTGAAACATTCACCCCGAACCGATCGAAACCAAACCGATTTCACCCCTACCTGCTTCCATATAGGCGGGGCGGAGCGGGTATCCACTGAATATGGGGAAATTACCATCCCTAATCCATGGCGGGGACAGCATTTGCAAATGTATTGTGAAATTTCGTTTCATTGTTGTTTCTAAATTGTAAAATGCCTCAAATCTAATTACACAGGGATTGGTATACGAAATAATGAAAACTATACTGAAGGCAAAATATATATTGCATGCTTTTGAAATTTGAGTAAGATTTCTAAAATTTAATAGCATGGTTGCAATAATCCAAATTATCCAATAATCCAAGTTAGCCCAAAAAAACAACCAAGAAATTCCAAAGCACCTTCCTTTTACTGCTGAATAATTTAACAATCCAAAAAAACAATTTATTTCATTTTGCCAAAGCACACCATAATCCAAAAAATTTAGGATTCGTTAGTATCACTGTATAACATTAGTGTAAGTACAATAGTAAAAAAATTCCCTTTAATTATGTACTAGTCTTTTATAAAATCCAAGTCAATGTTCGATAGTGGAAAATGAAGAATTTACGCGCGCACACACACTTGATCGTTTATTTTTAATTTTTTCAGCCATCTAGAGTTGTTTAATGTTGGACAATGCTAACCGTACCAAACCAAATGCACAGATAATGTACAGAGGGTGCACGGGGATCCACTTTTGGGTCTCACACGAGTGATCCGAACCGTTCATTATTCTTAGCAAATTTCCGAGGGCCCTCACAAAATTTCAGCTCAATCGGACGGTTAAAAGTGCTCGAACCAAAGTCTCACCGTTTCAATCAAAATTAATTTGTTCTAAGAATAATGAACGGTTCGAATCACTCGTGTGGGACCCAAAAGTGGGTCCCCGTGCACCCTCTGTACATTTTCGGTGCATTTGGTTCTGTACCCTTATCTTTATCGTTGTTTAATAGGGAAGAGTTTAAGGAAGGAAAGGCAATGACCTTGTTCGTTTCTCTGTTTAGTTTTGATGACATCATCATTTCTTTCATTTCTCTCTCTTTCTCTTTCCACTCATTACACCTGTTGATATCATCAAAACTAAAATAAACTATCTAACCAAATACAATTAAGGTTGTTTTGTTTAAGAGGGAAAAAGTGCAATAAAAGGGGGGCCGGGTGGGGTGTCCGTCGAGGACGCCGGAATATTTTTGGCGTGTTAGTTGAGGGTAAAAAATCTCGAGAACTGTTCAGAGGAAAAAGAGAGGGTGTGGGGAATAGAATAGTGATGGGGGGTTGGGTTCAGATAGGCAGGATGCGATAGCTGAAAACAGATCCATTTTGATCCCCGATGAGATTACATAGATGATGAATCAAAACCCAGCCAGCCGCTTTTGACTGATGATCAAATCCTTCCTTCCATAATTACTCCTTCCTTCACTATTACTGTCGTAGTAGTAATTATTCCCAGACCCCTAGGCCTCTGGCATTTCTTTCTTTCTGGCTATGGGCACGGGATCCCTCGCTACCTACACATGTCTGGTGATGCACAGAGAGAGAGAGAGAGGGAGAGGGTGTAACAATAACAGTCAATTTTTCACAATGGGGAAGAGAAAATGTTTTGACAAGAAGAGCTAGGAATTAGTTAGGGAGACAGAGGTAGCAAAAAAGGGTGATGTTTTAGCCCAAGGGTTACTTAAAGCTGGTTGGTTGGTTGGTGAGTTTATTTACGACGAGTGATCAGACCTCGATATTGGCTGGTTGGTGAGTTTATTTATCACGAGTGATTAGAGCTCGATATTTTGGGCCAGATTTTCAAAATGTAATTTTTTGTGACCCCTGATTCCTTGTAAATGGCCTCTTTTATACCAGATTAAAAGTAGAGGATTAGTTAAGGATCTTGCTACCCATATAGAGCGTGATTCCTTCGTAAATGCACAGAGCGTGCTCGGGGACCCACTTTTGGGTCCCACACGAGTGATCCGAACCGTTCCTTTTTCTTAGAACATTTTTCCAAGAGGCCCACAAAAATTCAGCTCAATCGGATGGTTAGAAGTGGTTGAACCAAAATCTCACCGCTTCAATCAAAAGTTTAAAATGTTTTAAGAAGAATGAACGGTTCGGATCAGTCGTGTGGGTCTCCGAGCACGCTCTGTGCATTTTCTGTACCTATGGGTCGATACCCATAGATTTTCCGATTAGTTAAGGTCTGTGTAAACTAATCCAAACTCTCTTTAACTGTCAGAACCAAAAATTAAGGAATTAGTTCGTTTTTCTTACCTTCATTATGATCTTCCCACCCCAACGTTGAGCCAATTGGCATGAAGAAAATACAAAGCGTATATGATCTTCTTTCCGGTTAGAGAAAAAAAAAAACTGATCTTCCTCAATCTGGAAGATGCAAGAATAAAATTCCAACCAGAGGAATGAGGGACTATTGTCCTTGAGGGATGATTGTACTTGTCAACCCTTGTATTAGAATGATATTAGAAATAGGAAATTGATATTCGCACTTCCAATTTTGATGCAGACACTCCGACCTACAGTAGTTTTTCAAAATTACCCTTTTGCAAGTTCCATGATTTGCTTCAGGCACTAGAAAAAAAAACAGATTTTTTTTATCAAAAGAAAAAAAAAAAACAGATAGTTGCTCAACTCCTTTTAGTGCACGTCACTGATCAATTGCTTACTTCCATATGTAATGTTTTGATAGAGTCTTTATGTTATTGTCTCCATGTTCTGCACCAGAACAACCAGGACTGCTGGACAAGTGGTCTCCGGCCTATGATTGTAGAATCATCCTTTTATCCATGCAAAGTCTATTGGGAGTTCTATCACTTTTTCTCTCAAGAGTTCTCATAACTTTGGTGATGTGTTTTGTTTGTCTCACTATGAGTTTTAAAATGTAAATTTACAGCCGTTATGAAGATTTTGAGGGAAAAATGGTAGATAATGAGTATGAAAATATGAAGATCTTACGTCGCAGTCATTATAAAGATTTTGCAACATCAACATTTTCAATTGTGTGTTATTTATTTTGGAGAATTCTAGCATGGTTATTGTGCGTTGCTTGTAAAGGAAAGCTATGTTTGTTTATCAATATATATCTACCTTTTTTTTGTTGTACTTGTTAATCCAACTGTTTTTTCCAATTAGCAAATAGGAAAAACGAATCGTGCATAGTTCTAAATCTTGACCCCTCTAACAAAAAATTTGGCTCCCCCCTGACTACAAAATCATTCTAGCATCTCTCATAAATTTGGTCAAGCTAGCATCATGCAGGAATTCACCATGTGGAGTTCATCATTCATTATAAAGGAATGTTATTAGTTAAATATATTAAGATTCAAGAATTGATTATAAGAGCGCACACATGCAATATTCATATAAGCTTCATAGTCTACATAACTAGAGCTTGACTTTCATTTTATCACATGCTCTGACCAATTTGTGCATTATGGTCAAATGCTCGGACCAAACCGCAAGAATTCCGCTCAAAAGCAAGTTCCTAATTCCGCGATACTTTATTGCTACTGGCCAGTTTTCCACAAAGCTCCTTTATTCCTTTGGCTAAAAAGAGAAGAAGTGGTTTTTTGGTTTTTTCTATTTTGTCCTTATTCAATTTTTATTGTATTTGTTAGTTTTGCATCAAGATTTTGTGGTTTCTAGATTTCTCTCAACGTGACGAATCTAACAAATATAAAATTATGGTCAAAACTAATATTTTTTTAAATAAAACCGAAAATAAACCAAAATAATCAGTTTATTGGTTTAATTTTGGCTTTATTAAAAAAAAAAATAGTTTCGGCCATAATTTTATACTTTTTAGATTTGTCTCGTCGAGACGAATCCATAAACCACGAAAACTTGACGCGAAACTAACAAATGCAATTTTTTTTTTTTGAATAAAAACGAAACGAAAAAAAATCAAAAAACCAGTTTTTTCCTTTTGTCTAAAGGTTCAATATTCTATGTTGAGTTAATTCTACAGCATACCCCCACATTAATAATTTGGAGATGCACATTATGCAGTCTGTAGGGGTCCGGATATACCGAGCACCTGAGTCATATAATGAGACACCTCATTGATCGTCTCCGAGAGGTTGTCTTTTGAGAGACTCTTCGGTATTTGCCGAGACCTCTCCTACGTTTAATTCATTTGTGACCTTTCATGGTTAATACCAGAAGACCTCGGGGCGTATCCGAAGGGTAACTGATAGGCACGCAATGTCATAGATATAAGCGCCTAAGTAGGGCGAATTAGAGCATTAGAGGCGCGATTTATTCCATTTTCCACTTGATGCGGTGTTGTCTTTTGTTTTTGGTATTTTTGTTTGATTTGTAGGAAACAGGCCAAAAGAGCACGTAAAGCGGACACAAGGCAACCGGGCATGTTGGGAACCGGTGGGACCCAAGTAGGGACGACCAAACAAGCTTGAAATGCATTATGAAGGTCTCGGTATCGATACAGGGGTTTTCCTGTATCGATACCCAAGTGCTCATACACGAACAGAATGTTTGGGTATCGATACAGGCTTTTCACTGTATCGATACCGAGCGGCTTATAATCAGCGTTTTGCCACGTGTTTTGACTTCGGAAAGGGATAAATACCTCGTTTTGAGGCCGAATTAGGGTTCGCAACTTTGTTTTCTTTGCTCCGAATTAGCAGCCGATTATTTCCTCTGGAGATTCTACTTTCCGGAGACTTTTGCATTGAAGTTTGGAAGTTTTGTTCACAGATTCGAGTATTGCTTCGGTAACTTTCTGTTTTATTTACATTAATCTCAGTTCGCGGGAGTTTGTCCGCGATCTGATATTGAATCTTTGTTTTAATTCATATTCAATTATAAGAGCATGTGTTATTTTAGAATTTTCTTATTTGTTCAAGTTGTTATGAGTGAGTAGTCTCATAGGTATGGTCGCGGGGTGATTAACACGCCGTGGCCAGGGCTGGATTTGTTCTTGCTCCTATTTTCAAAATCAATAATGGAAAAAACAATTTTAGGTTATTAAAGAACTTCCGTTGGACGAATCCGAGCTTTGTCGGAGCCCATGTAACGCGGGGAACGGGGGACCAAAACTTGTTCTTCGCTGTACATGGGTAATGGCGACCGCGAGGATTCGCATCTTTCGGGATATCTTTTTCTCTCTAAAATCAAACGTTTTTAGAACACCGAACGGAGCGGAACTGTCTGGGCCTGGTCACTGGTGTTATGAACCCTACGACCGTACTTGCTTTTAAATAGTTTAAGTAAAACCAAATTCTCTTAATTTAGTTAATTCTCCCATCAAATCACAAAGGGTGGCTACCTAAGAGCCGTTTTAAACCTGCAACGAGTTTTTAGTAAGCACTCTCCACCTTCTCTGTGGATTCGATTCCGGTCTTACCGGGTATTGTGCTACACCGGTCTCAGCCCTACGCTTGGGGCAACCCATTAATTTAGGTCTAGGATATCGGTCAAGCAGTAACATGACCCAACCTTATGGTGCAAGAGTACGCCGAAAGATCAGATGCTGAATCAGCAGTGCAGTTAATGCTGCATGTGCGTGTAACAAACCGTGATCATGACTAGTGACGTCATCCGAACGGTTATGACACGTGTCGAGGTTTTACTGGGAGCATGTGTTCGCAGTGTATTCCCCCGGGCTCGTCATGGTGACGTCAGCCGAGCGGTTAAGACACGTGACGAGCACAGCTGTGCTTGTAGGTCAAGCCAAGGCTCACCTATAAAAGGTAAACTTGATCACATAGCCAAGGTACGCACAATTCTCCTCTAAAACCCTAGATCTGTACTTCATCTTCTTCCTCTTCTAACTTGACCGTCGGAGTACCGTTCTGGACTCAACGGTCCAGTTCGGTGCTAACGGTGCGTTGAGTGTGCAGGTCTAGGCACGACTCGAGAGTGAAGGTACCATCTCCGTCGTCAGTCACCGCTAGGAGGAACTACCAGAGAAAGAGGGCTCCACACAGTCCTTTGAATTCTTTTGAAATTCAGAACAACAATCATCTATATATATGGATAGTCACATAAATTTCATGCATAACATCAAGCCTTGATTTCGTAACGTTTGATATGAGTCTGAAATTTTGTCTTGATATTCGAATTTTTATTATGCACGTATAATGAAATTCTTACTAATTTAAGGCGATTCAAGAGGTGTACACCATACACACTAGAATAAAAAAGTATATAGTTACACTCAGTGGCGGATCCAAGAATTCCACCCAGGGGGGTCACCTTTGGTCTTGTGAAAAATCCGAGCCGTTCAAAAACCTTAGAATGATTTTTCATTTGCCTTATAAAAATTCAATTTCCTTAAAGCAAGTTTGATAATTGTCTGCCAGGTATTCTAGTGACCTGAATCGTAAATATGGTAGAGCTTGTTGCGAAGAGAATAATAAAATTATTATGATCTGACATGTATGGTTATCAAAATGCAAAGATTATTTAAAAAATGTGAACTAAATTGATACCTATCATTGTCGGATCAAGAGAAATTGTTCTATCAATAGTCTTCTCAATAAGACTTACGGTTCAGATCATGATGAAATCGAGCACACATTTATCAAATTATTCTCTAAAATTCATTCAAAGCTTAGGGTCTTAAATTCTAAAGGTATGGTTATCAAAATGCAAAGATTATTTAACAAAATGTGAACTGAATTGATATCTATCATTATGGGATCAAGAGAAATTGTTCTATCAATACTCTTCTCAATAAGACTTACGGTTCAGATCACGATGAAATCGAGCACACATTTATCAAACTATTCTCTAAAATTCATTCAAAGCTTAGCTCAGGGTCCTAAATTCTAAATGAAAAATTGAAAGATTCGATCAACTACCTATAATTATCGCGGTTGAATTGATTTTTTACAAGCGCAGTCGAAAACTTATCTCAAGGCTATTGAACGGCTAAGATTTTCACAAACTCAAAAAAAAAATTCTAGAATTTCAGGGGGGTCATGTGGCCCCCCTGGCTCTATAAGAATCCGCCCCTGATTACACTTAACTTTCATAAAGCGATTGATATGTTAGGTCAGCCAAACCAACGTTTATCGTTTTTCTAATAATACTCATCTCCGATCAAAGTTCTCAATGAAAAACAAGAGTTACAACCAGTTGAGTTACAATTTCATGTTTCAATTAGAGATTTATTTGAATGGTTACAATGATAAGAATAGTTCCCATAGGAAGAAGTCACCAGCATTTGTGAACCTGTCACACCCCATTTTGCATGGAAATGAATTAAAAGGGTTGCATGTAAATCATGAGTTGGTATAAGAAAACTTTAGTATCTTAATCATTCTCGATTCTCATGAAAAATAATATTGAATAATGGTGGGGCCTACATTTGCTTGACTCTTTTATCCTCGAGGCAATATTATTGAATTAGGTAGGTTATTGGGTCACTTTTCTTTAATGATTGATCAACTTTTTGGTTTTTTTGCACATGGCCACCTAAAGTTTCTTTTTAGACTTTATTAATTAGTCAAGCATGACATTTTATGCACGTAATGTTTTTCACATAGATCGATATAAAATATACCTCATGGTCACTTATTTCTCTCTCCATCTAAATAGGTTCTTGTTTTTGTATATATACAAATGCAAATTCTATGTTTTATTACGGAGAATAACTTTAAAAAGTCTTCACGTGTATAGGAATTTTTTTTTTTTTTTTGATTATCCAACTTCTTGAAACTGAGTTTCCCAACATATTGGTTATTGATGTCGTATAACTTACAAACGTTTCTCAATCAAACAAGAAAAAAAAGGATATGCACCCGGAATAATTAAATACATGAACCACACGTTGATTTTTTCCCTTCATTTTTCTTTGTATTTTCTGGGTACCTATTTTTTTTTTCTTCCCTGAGCAGCAACACAGACATACATGCTTGAATACAAGGTGACCTCAAATTTATCTCCTCGCACGTACAAGATTAAATCCCTAGATAGATGTTGGAAATTAATTGTGAACTATCTAATTTGTTTCAAATCCAAATTAAGGTAGCCTTCACTATGAAAAATTCATGGATGAACTTCCAGTTGTGAACAAAGAAAATAGTTGTTTATTTTTTATAACTGAAGATGTATAAGTTAGCTTATATGCACTTTAATTAATTTATGGATAATCAATCCCATCGTTCATTAGCGTGTGTCCTAATTTAAAGTACCGCTTTAACGTCCGTTAGACTGACCCCATAATCATCATGCGCTCATTGTGACAAACACTTCCTATTCTCTATTGATGAGTCATGGTTGGAAATCTCCACATTGTTCTTGTACATTTCCAACCCCAAAAATTTACGGGGAAAAGAAAGAAGAAGAAAATTTGTTCACAATGAGCAATACTGTAGAAAACCACAACAAAAAAAGCTTATAAAATGACGTGTTAGAGGGACTTGAACCCTCAATTTGTTCTAGTAACATATTTCGATTCAATGGCGAAGCCAAGAATTGAAGTTGAAGGGGGCCGAACTATGAAATAAATTCTGGTACGACAATTTTTCAAGAAAAAAATAATCACTTACTTTTTATGGAACGATGTTGATAACTTGAAGAATTGATCTGGAGTATTGTATCTATCATATAAATGACATCTAGTATTATTATATCATAGTATCATGCACCATAATTTTATGTGCTCAAAACTAAAATTGTTTTACTGCCTTATTAATTATGATTGTAATTTTATAAAAAAAAAATACAAATATCTAGCAAAAATGATGCAAATGTAATAAAAAAAAATTGGTTGGGCCCTATATGATAGCTTTGTCATTGTTTCCATTTTTACTATGAATTTCATTCATGGAACAAACAACAAACATTCGTTTTTATTTTTTAAGTAAATTGTTAAACACCAACTCATCCATAATTTTAAGGTGTGAGGAAGAGCAGTGACTTTATTATTTCTATCCTTAAAGTTATTCAAAAAGTGATTCTATTCAAATTCTTCTTCCGAAAACTATACAAACACGAAACCCATGGGCCATGTGGATCCTTTTACTTGTGTTTTTCTTCTTCTTCTTCTTCTTCCTTTTATTACATGCAGGTGAAAATCAAGGTAACGGTAAAAATTGAATTCAAGATAGCCCTGAGGAAGAATAAATCTTAGGAGTACTTCATAACTACTGGAGTATCATTTATTCTCTCGATTTACCTGTAACTATCTAATTTTTTTTTTTAATAACAAAGAAAATTTTATTAATCAAAGTAGTATTTACAAGGATTAAAAGGAGAAAGCGCACAAAATGACATCACAATACTAAAATAGTATCCCAATTACCAGGTTGACACCTTATCCCGCGACAATCGTATGTCATGCTAGCCCCGAGGAAAAGAAGGTTGATAAGGTATCAACCAAGAAAAAGATAGAAGCAGAACCAATGGCCAAACTGAGATACAAACACTAAGATAGTAACTAATATACTAAATGTGCATGTGGCAATATTTTATTTGATAAATCCATACATGTATTGAATCGTGCATTGAAGTGGTAGTGTCACTTGTGCATTTAGTTTAATATATAATTTGTAACTTAGTTAGTATTTGTAGCATTGCTCCCAACAAAATTGAAAGTATTAGCATCACAGCAGCACAATAGGAATATAACAATTAGAGCTGGCATTGACTTTTCGGGGGCCTAAAACGAATAATATTAGACACGGTCCCTTTTTTATTGAAATATTTCCGGGGTACCAAAATAAAGGACCCTTATTATTGGTGGATTTTCTGGGGCCTAAAACGGCCAACTCAAGCTTTTATTTAGGACCGGGTTTGACAGCAATTGCAGTACTACAGCCTGTAACTATCTACTAACCTTATGAAAACGGGGTTGTTCCGCTAACACAACATTTGACACAAGTTTTTTGCGTGAGCCCCACGCAAATGACTGGAGCCATTCAATTTGTTTAAAACATGTTTTTAAAGGTTTCCGTAAAAAATCAACTCATTTAGATATTGGTAAGGTCTTGATCGGTTCATTCAGTTGATTCCTGATAGATTTTTAGGATAAAACTGAATAAATCGATCAAGTCTTTACCGATATCCAAATGAGTTGATTTTTTACATGAACTCTTACAAACATGTTTTAAGCAAATTGAACGGCTCCGATAGCTAGCGTGGACTCCGATTATTGTGGTATCAAATGTTGTGTTATTCGTTGTACTAGCGAAACCGCCCCATGGAAAAATTCTCACATTGCTCGAAGTAATTTCAGGACCGAAGGCCATTTGGAGAAATACACTATTTGTGATAGATTGTTGACTTGAAAACTGAGAGTCTAAAGAAATGGTTTCTTAACAACATCATCACTGCGGAACTTAATATTAATGTTGTAAAACAAAGTGCTTAATGCATAATTTTTTTAAAAAATGTTCGAAGTATATTATTCGGGTTATGAATTCTATGTTCATTTCTGTAACAACATCAATGTGGAGCTTTACTTCGATTTTAATTAGGTCGCCCGTAAATGGACAGTAAGATTGAATCCAAAATTACATAGTCAAAGTTAGTGGCGGACGTATGATTACTAATTTGATCTGATTTGTTGGGATCCTTCTTCCGTAATTTTACAAAAAAATTCAAAAGTGTACTATAAATAAGAAGAAAATTAGGAGTGCCGGGGCCAACCAATCCCCTTGCAACCCCTGGTCAAGGTGCATGTAAGTTTGACCGGATACTTGAATTATTAATTTTTTTTTATAGGAGTTGGTTTTTAGGGCTACGAAGAGGAGACTCTAAGAGGAGAGAGAATGACATCCAAAGAATGAAGGCAGCCTAATTTCAGGGTTTCCCATGACTAGTCAAAGATAGTGGCTTCTTAGATTAGATTAATTATCATAAGACCATCATTTCTAAGTCATTCCCAAATACCCCACATCAGTGTATGAGATGTTCATACTTAATACTTACACGTCAATTATTTCAATGAAGTTGGGTACAAACTACTTATTTGAGCTAACTAATTAAAGGTTATTTTAATTGGTTACCTTTGTATACATTCGAGAGGTCAGGGAGACAATTCTTGTAAAAAAAAACAAAAAATTATTATTTTTTTCTTTTCAATAAAAGTAATTTGTTATACACAATCAGTTAGGTTTAACATAATTAATTGTATGTTTATTTTTCGTTTGATGTAATTCTGATATTTTTCTATTACTGGAAATTAAAAAAAAAGAAATTATAACTGAACTGTCTTTTGTATCTTTAATTCTCTAGACTAGACTTAAAACAAAATAATTAAATAAAAAGTGTGAATGTTAATTCCAATGGTCAAGGGAATTTCCATAAGAAAGATAAACATCTTGTAAATGTCTAGGTAATGAATGATAGAAGGAAGAAGGACCCACCATTGTAGACTTTGTATTCACGAAGATTGGAATTAGGTGAGAAATTGATGTGCTATGTTTGAATATAACAAGCTAGGATTGACTTTTGTTTTGATCTGATTGATGACTTGCCTAGCTTGCTTTTCCATGCAACTAAAAGCAACTTGGCTGAGCAAAAAAAAAAAAACTAAAAGCAACTTGTGCAAAAATCAAGTGTCCATTTTTATATGCAAAAGGCATCAGCTGACTTGGAGAGCATTCATTATTTGACAGATGCAGAAAAGTGTCAAGGTTATAGAATGTGTGTTACATATATGATATGATATATGCATATATGATATGATATATGCATGTATGTACTCCAATGTCTAGAGGTTGGGCTAGTTGGTTAGTGAATTTACTCTCTACACAATTGATTGTTTAATTAGTAGAACTAGATTATAAGAAACTATTTTTTTGTGAATCTCATAGGCTTGGCGTGGATGACATGCCTTTGACCGATACATAAAGGAGATTAGTTGAGGTCCGCGTAAGCTGACCCGAGACCTTCAAAAAAAAATAAAAAAAAAGAAAGTTGAGAAAGTGTCAAGCAGTCAAGGTTGTAGATTGTTGTGTTATATATATATATATACATATACACCAAGCTTCCAATCCAAACTCCCGCATTCTGTTAAGTTACGGACCTCCACCTTTCCAATTTTTTTTTGAAAATCCGAACCGTTAGATGTGTTTAAAAGGTGTTTTCAAGGTCCAACGCGTAGATTTGGCAAAAAAAACTGCTCCGATCAAGCCCTTCCGGGCATTTTGTTTTGCCAAATCTACGCGTTGGACCTTGAAAACACCTTTTAAACACATCTAACGGTTCGGATCGTCGAAATTTGGTCCGAAAAGTGAAGGTCCGTAACTTAACTAAGTTAAGGGAGTTTGGATAGGAAGGGGACTCTATATATATATATATATATATATATATGGTCGTATGTATTGAATTTCTTTCTAGAAGAATTCGAATCCAAAGTGTTTGAAAGTGTTTGGCAACCTCAAAAATTCCATGTTTGGTTAACTCTATCATGTCGTTTGCGGAGATTCTAATTAGTTGTCTTTTCGTTTAATAATACTAAAATTTTACTTTAACGCCCCGTTTGGCTGCAGCTAAAAACCTCGTCCAAAAATTATACCGGGGCAAAAGGGAGGGTCCCACATGTTTGCCTTGGTTTGGCAAACCTATTTTCTTCCCCTCTTCGTTTTAGTCCCCTCCTTCTCTTTCACGCTCGAGCGGTGCTCTCCCTGATAACTTTCATACAGCCTCTGGGCTACCCAAAAGTTATCCGGCGTAAGAGGGTGGCAAATATGACGATTGTAACCCTCGTTATACCCCTTTACCAACCCTCTCGCCCCCATCTGTGTAGCAGTTGCTGAGATCGAACAGACGAGGGTTTTGGAGGCGATTTGTGCGATTTGGGTTGAAATCGTTCCGATCGAACAGAGAAGGGTTTTGTGGTGATTTCTTTGCGATCTATTGTGACCACCAGGTATGGGGATTCCTTAATCGATCTGTTATGAACTGGTATTATCGATCTAAATGCTACAGATATGCTTTGTTCGATCTAGGGTTTCTGTCAATCTAGGGTTTGTGTACTGCTATTGTGTAGGGTTTCTGTCAATGGTTTGATTTCGTTGCCATCTACTGCTATTGTCTAGGGTTTCGATCGATTCTTAATCTATCTGTTATGAACTGCTATTTCGTTGCCATCTATTGCTATGTTGATTTCTGTCAATGCTTTGGGGATTCTGTCAATATAAACTTTGACATTACTCATCGTCAAGAAATAATGTTGTGTGTAATTTTCATAACTGATTCAGTACTGTATTTCGTGTCCTTTGATTTTGATGACTGATTCCCTATTTTGTTTGATCTTTTGAATTATGAAAATAATGGATACAAACTTGGTTGTACTTTTTATTTATTTTACTGGGACACGAAAATGTATGTTAAGACAGGAACTTGACATTGTTTTTTCATAGCTTTTTTGCTCTGTGTGTTTTAGTTTTACTATTTTTAAAACAGTTAAAAAAAGATGTTTGTGGATTTATTTGTAGTTTAAAATTATTCTCAAAAAATTAAAATCGACAACTATGGTCCAACTAGGGTTTACATGAATAAGATGACAAAAAACATCCTTATTGACATGAATTAAAAATTAAAATCGACAACTATGGTCCAACTAGGTTGTTTGTGTGTTTGATGTTGTAATCATGAACCCATTTTTTGGTGTTATTAAGGATGGCAAGACTAAACAGAAAACAATTAAGGAGAAGAGAAGAGAAAGAGGCAGTCATTGCATTAACCACTTTCATTCATGCTGCAATGGGGATGTTTCGCCTCTACTTATTCGTCCTATCCGTGACACACTATCCCCGTCCCGAGTGTGTACAAAATCCGGACTTCTACCAGACTCAAATTAACGCTGTCAATAGGCTCATAAATGGCAATGAGGTTGAATGTCACGAGCAGTTGAGGGTAAATCGGCGTACGTTTTTTAGACTGTGCTGTCTAGTTCGAAGTGTGGGGTTAGTGGACTCGCGGTTCGTATGTGTTGAGGAGAAGGTAGCAATATTCTTGTGGATCCTCGCGCATCATACGAAGCAAAGGCGTACCAAACATCAGTTTTGGAGATCGACTGAAACGATAAGCAGGCATTTCAATGCCGTACTCCAATCTGTGTTGCGACTCCATAGAATGCTCCTAGTCAGTCCCAATCCTGTACCTGCAAACTACCATGACAATCGATGGAGTTGGTTCCAGGTACACTTGTGTCTTACTGTGTTCGTAGTTATTCCATTATGCTTCTTAAATTCCACCATATCACCATTGACTTAAAATAACCTACTATTTAAATTGTCGTAGAATTGTCTTGGGGCTTTGGATGGGACTTTTGTGCCAGTTCACCCACCGACAGCTGACAGGCCACGATATAGGTCGAGGAAGGGTGAACTTGCCACAAATGTTTTAGGTGTTTGCACTCGAGACCTACAATTTGTGTTTGTCTTGTCTGGTTGGGAAGGGTCGGCCACTGACTCTAGAATCCTCAGAGATGCTATCGCAAGACCCACTGGTTTGAAAGTCCCTCGTGGTATGTTTGGTCCCGTTTAGGGAATATTTGGAAACTTTGACAATTTTTTGGAATGGCTAACAATTCATGACCTTATATTGATGCCATTTGTTGTTTGTAGTACATACTTTAAGTAACGCGTAGTTGTAAATGGCATTTGATGTGTACATGCCTTTTTGATGGAAACTTAACTTTGTTTCCTTTTTGTATATGTATAATTTTGAACAAGTACTTTAACTATCTCCTTGTGAGTGGCATATGATGTGTAAATGCCTTTTTGTATATGTAATGAGAAGAACTTATTTTGCTTAATGGCAGGGTATTTTGCTTGTGTGAAGGGCAATGATGATTCGTATGATTTGAGGAATCAATTAGTAATGAAGGCTACTTACCTTGGCGGGGCAATGACTATTGCAGCCACTAAGTACGCTTATGATCTGACTCTGTAAATTCTGAGCCCTTGTATTGATGCTTTCATGACCCCTTGTTTGTGTGTGTGTGTGTGTGAGAGAGAGAGAGACAGTGTGACAGGGCATGTTTACTGCAAATTTTATGCTCTCTGTCTCTGTATATCTCAGCATCATGCATTTTCTGTCTCTGTGGAATGCTCTCTGTTGTTGGGCTGTGATGAATTCAACTTAGCTTGGCGGGGCACAAGCAAGTGCAGCCATCATTCCTGAGCCCATACCTGTGCTTGTTAGCAGGTTATAACATGGCTTTTTCTGAACTTGTGTTAGCAGACCTGAGCCCATTTGCAGGAGATGATTTCTGGAGTTGTGTTTTTCTGAACTTGTGCCTTTGGTGCATTCTGAACTTGTTCATTTTGTGGGCTATGATGTAGTTGGTAAGGCCAATGATGCTTTATGAGGCCACTAATATTTATGTTGCTATGATGAATGACTGAGCCTGTGTCCTATCTTCTGTGTGTGTGCTCCACCTGTTTGGATAGTCACCTGCAGATTATGACATGTTTAGGGTTTCCATTTTGCTGTTTAACAGGCCCAATTTGTGTTGAAATCTGGGTTTCTATGTGTTCCTAGGCAATGGTGAATATTGAGCCCAGGTTTTGGGTGGTGGTTCTTTACTTTTAATTGGGTGATGATGACTGAATATAAATGTTAATGAATTCAACTTACCTTGGCGGGGCGATGAACAATTGCAGCCATGAGTTGCCCTTGAGGATTATGTTGAAATTCTGAGCCCATAATCCATATGATTTCTGCATTCCTGTACATATGTTGATGCTGGCTCTATTTTTTAGCTGCTGCTGTTGGTGTACAAGTGTATTGTGCAGGTGTGGGTTGTGTGCTGCACCTGTTTGGGGTTGCTGTTATTGCATTTCTGGCAAGTGTGTGTGTGTATCAAACTGGTGCAGGTATGCTGTCCATCTTGTTATACCTGTGTGTGTTGGTTACTCTCTTGTTATCTGTGCCTATTGTGGTTTAAGGCCAGATATGAACTGCACATGCAATTCATTTGAAGTTGTGGACAGTTTGTGTATTTATGTTGCTGCTGAACCTGTTAGTGAAGTTGTGTTTGTCTGAACTTGAGCCTGTGGGGCATTCTGAACTTGTGTTTTTCTGGGCTATGATGAAAATTTTCTGAGCATTTGCTTTCCTTGTTTCTGAGCTTTTGCTGCAATTTTATTACGACAGTAGTGAAATGATAATTGGTGCTGCTGTGATGAACTGAACTTACCTTGGTGGGGCACTTTGTTGCAGCCATGATTTTTGTGCCCATACCTGTGCTGTAGCACAGGTTTTGCAGGGGTGTGTGTGGTTCCTGAGGCCAATGATGAAACCTGAGGCCAATGATGATTGAATGTGTTTATTCTGGGCACTTTTCTGACCCTTCACATGACTGTGTTTATTGTAATGAAACTTGTGGGCATGCTGGACTTATGAATTCTGAATATGGGCTACTGATGAAGGTGCATTCTGAACTTGGTCTAAAATTGTGGGCTATGATGAAAATTTTCTGAGCATTTGCTTTGCTTGTTTGGGCACTTGGCAGTGCTCTCTGAATTTTGAGGCCATTTTTGTTTTTGTATCACTGGTTATTGACATGTTTGTGGGCTATGATGCAGGCAACTTACGTTCTGATATTGGGCTATGATGAAGGCCACTTAACCTGTGTATTGGCACTTAAACTATGTATTGGCACACTAAACTGTCTCTGTGCATTATCTGGGCTTTGCATTAGGTTGCTGCTATCTAGTGCTCTGTGCATACTGCTGCAGTGTGTGTGCATTACTGAGTTGTTTTGTGGGGTGTTGGGTGCTAGTGCTCTGTGCATATTTGGGCTGTGCATTATCTGAAGTGAGTGCCCTTCTGTGTGTGTGCTGCACCTGTTTGGATAGTCACCTGTAGTTTATGACATGTTAAGGGTTTCCATTTCGCTGTTTAGCAGGCCCAGTTTGTGTTGAAATCTGGGTTTGTATGTGTTCCTAGGCAATGATGAATATTGAGCCCAGGTGAAAGGGTGGTTCTTTAGTTTTAATTGGGCGATGATAATTGAATATAAATGTTAATGAAGTTGTTACCTTGGCGGGGCGATGAACAATTGCAGCCATGAGTAGCCCTTGTGGATTAGTTTGAAATTCTGAGCCCATAATCCATATGATTTCTGCATTCCTGTACATTACTTATGTGACCTTTGTCTGTGCATGTTCTGGGCTGTGCATACTGTTATTACTGGCATTAGCAGGACGTGGGCAATGATGAAAAGCCTGAGCCCATGTGGGCATCCTGTTATTGCTGTTGTTGCTGGTGGTCAGCTGTGCATACTCTTATACCTGTATGTGTTGGCTTTTTTCCTGTGTTATCTGTGGCTAATGTGGTTTAAGGACAGATATGAACTGCAAATGCAATTCATTTGATGTTACTGGGCAAGTATGTTTGGTCTCTCTCTCTCTCTCTCTCTCTTTTCCAATAGTTCAAATCCGTTAAGGGCAGTTTGTGTATTTATGTTGCTGCTGCACCTATTAGTCAAGTACTTACCTTGGCAGGGATGTTGGTGACTTGAAATGTGGTAGGACAGAGATTTTGTGTCTTTTATGTGTCCTAATTATGTCCTAACCAAGGCTGTTAGTCAAGCACTTACCTTGGCAGCCATGATTTTTGTGCCCATACCTGTGCTCTACCACAGGTTTTGCAGGGGTGTGTGTGGTTCCTGAGGCCAATGATGAAACCTGAGGCCAATGTTTATTCATAGTTGGTACTTGGTAGTATAAGCCCTGTGTCCTAAGGGTGCATTTTGAGATTTGCTAGACTTGTTTTGTGGCTTTCTGTAAGGACACAGATTTTGTGTCGAATCTGTGTCCTAATTGTGTCCATTGCAAATGCTCAATTGGTCCAAAAATGGTGCAAAAATTGTGTCATTGCTACTGGTTACTGTGTTGTTGCACTTGTTATGGGTGGTTCTTCACTTTTGATTGGGCGATGAAGAATGAAATCAACAATTAATGAAGCTAGTTACTTGGCGGGGCAACCTTAGTTGCAGCCATAGTTACTTGGCGAGGTAGAATTTTTATTTCTGAGCCCTAGTTACTTGGCGAGGTAGAATTAGTTAGGAATAATAGCATTTTGGAGATGTGAATGTAGGCATGTACGATGGCTTTAGTGAAACACAAACAGATTCTCAGGTTTGAACTCTATATCCCTTGCCATTGGTATTAGTATCATTTGTAGCTTGAGCCGCTTTCTCCATATTTCCATGATAATGGTAGTTTTTGTTTTTTTATGTGCTGCATATACAAGTGGTTGGTTACGAAGAAGATTTATCTGGTCGTCAAACGATAATCGATAGAGTCAGAACAAGGAGGAGCTTGATTTGACCACCAAAGAGCAGCTCTCTGTCGACCAAACAACATGTTGACTTAAGGGTTCAGCCATTGGAGAAACAGAATCATGTTGTGTTACTATTTATGGCCAGTTTAACAGCTTAGTTTTTTATTCATGAAGAAAATTATGCCAAAAAATTATATAGATGCATTATTTGGCTTTTAATTTCTTTAAATTTTATTTTGATTTCAAAACAAAGGTTATTGGGATCCATGTTAGAGGCACCCATACGATGCTTGAGGAATCCTATTGTATTTGTTGTGCTATTGAGAGATTGTCTGTTGATTATGAACCCTTTATAAAGAACAAGTGCTGAAGTATATATTGGCCATGCAGCATCACTCGCTGAAGTTGAATTGTCTATTCGCAAAGGCGTGGCCATTTGATTACGATATGTGCAATTACTTCAAACACCACGAACAAAAAGTATGATAAAAATGCAAGGGGGTCTCATTTTTTTTTTACTCTTTCTTCCTCTCAACTTAAGAGTCTGTAAAAAAGCAAATAAAATGACCAAAAAAAAATTCAAAATTAAATATATATTTTAGGTTTTCTGAAATTGTGTTGAGAATTGGGTCTCTCATTTTCTTTAATTTTTGCTTCGTCTCAAAAAGGAGATAACAAAGAAATGTACCACACGCTGTGCGTGACCACGTGGTGAGCACTTGGACTTAAAACTAGGTTATATACAAGAAAAAATATTGTAAACCTAACTAATACATGTTCAAAAAAGGTAATACTTGTTGGATCCAATAAAAAAAAGTAGTGTGTGATATTTGCTTGTCCAAGTATTTTTAACTTAATTAAAGACGACATGAGCGCGACACCAGGCAATGAGCCCGACACTAAGTAATGTGCATAACAAGCTAGTCGGATTAAAAATAGTAAAAAAAACAATAGATATGCCAACAAGTCAAAATAAATATAATTTAAAAAAAATTGATAACAACCAACCATTCAAAAGTACATATTTAAAAAAAATTATTTTTAATAAAATTATTAAAAAAATTAAATTTTCAATGAAATAAATAATATAGCTTCAAATTGTCCAAAAATAATTAAATAGAGTGGGTTTTGCAATTTAATATTTAATTTAATAAGTAATCAAGTTTGGGACACCACAAGGGCAAAAGAGTCATTTGACTACTTTTTCAATCATTCACCCCCTCTTATTTATAAAACATCCAAACCAAGTCAAAAGTTATCCCCCTGTTTAATCCCTTATCCAAACTATCAACTTTTTCTATCCCCCTCCATAAACATCACATCAATGTGGGCCAACCCTCTAAAAATAATACCCCCTCATACCTTATACCCCCTCTATAACTTATCCCCCTGAAATTTTAGCACCATCCAATCGGGGCCTAGGGCAATGACTCATCTTGGAATTTAATGGAATGGGATCTTTTTCACACCGGGAAAAAAGGTGAAGAATTTCATACAACACTTTCAGCATGTATATTTTGAACCTTGTCTTTACGCAGCGGGGCCCCTTCAAAACTAATATGCAAAAAGAAAAATGATACATGTACAGCCAAATGCTGGACAAATTTCTCCAACAGCCAAAACGACGTCATTTTGGTTGTGTTGGAGGAAAAAAAAAAAAAAACTCAAAATCAGAAAACCAGATCTTGTCCCCCGCCCCAATTTCACTCCAACAAACACAGACCTCCACCACTGCCGACCCACCTCCTCCCTCTCCTCCTCTCCTCCCTCTTCTCCTCCCTCCCTCCCTCTCCACCTCCGGCGACTGCCACCGCCAGAATTTTCTTCCAGGTCCACAGAATAAACATAATCCGACTAAATAATGAAGGAATGACTCCATGATCCCATAGGCATTCCTGATGGAGTTTCAATCATGAGGGTTTTCAATCATGAGAGAGAGAGAGAGAGAGAGAGAGAGAGAGGCCAACCTTCGTGTCGTGTTTGTGCTGGCGAGGGTAATCTGTTTCAGACCTTTCTAGGCGGCAGAGAAAGAGGCGGCGGCGGTCGCCGGAGGTGGAGAGGGAGGAGAGGAGGAGAGGGAGGAGGTGGGTCGGCAGTGGTGGAGGTCTGTGTATGTTGGAGTGAAATTGGGGCACAAGATCTGGTTTTCTGATTTTGAGTTTTTTTTTTCTTTCTCCAACATAGCCAAAACGACGTCGTTTTGGCTGTTGGAGAAGTTTGTTGGAGCATTTGGCTGTATGTGTATCATTTTTCATGCAGAAATTAGGACATCTGAACAAAATAAGAGACTTGAACCGGTCATTCAAAAAGAAATTCTCATGAACTTCAACAAAGTAATAAATACTCCACTAGTAATATAGTTTTGGGGGAAATCATAACTTTCCAGAAGTAATGTAACGCAATGATAAACTGGAATTAGTGGAGCTCTATTACTTCACTATTGTTGAAGTTTTGCCTTGAATTTGGATGTTGGGAAGAAGGGTGCAGAGTTCGTCGTGAGCAGTTTTCGTTTCAAATGTGGGGGAAGTTCTTTGGAATTTCCCTCCGGACGGGAATCAAATTCGTTTGGATGGTTTTACACGGGTTTGACATGTGGCTGCACGTTTTTAGGGTTTCTGACCTAATTTTTTGTACTTTCTTATAAATAGGAGCCTTGTGGCATCCTAGGGTTAAGTCTTGAGTTCTTAGGATTAGATATTAGGATTTGTGTGTGTCTTTATCGTATTTGTGAGACGTTTGTCTCTAGATATTTGTCGGGTGCTTCAATTTTTAAGTTACAGATATAGTCAGTTCATTGTTCTCTCTCCGTTTATAGTGAATCCCCTTGCTCTTTTCTCGTAGATGTATCTTTAGAGCTTCGTGCTTAAGGGGAAACCACGTAAACTTGTGTGTCGTTTTCTTTGTTGAATTGTTATATTATTTAACTATGGGTTTCGACACAACAAATCAACTGAGGCTTTTGTTTTCCGTTGCATTTTATGCGTTTGGTGCGTCTCTGTCACGCCCTCGATTTTTCAACAATAAAAAGTAAACATTTTTTAGAAATAAAAAGTGTCATATATACTTCATACTTTTCTTCTTTTATCCCACCGCAGTGCTTCATCTAAAAAGGGTACCCGTATCCCTTTGGAAAGACATGAATAGAAAAGATAAATTGATTAATTCTTCCAAACAAAAAGTTTAAAAAAAAAAAAAAAAAGTAATGTTACAAACCCATCTTAGTTTTACTAAAAATACATGATCATCTCACAAAAGAGTACATACTAAGTTTTCAATAAGAGACAATGATCAATGATGCCTTCAAAAGATTTCATGCACTCCCAAAGCACTTCGCGCTATGCTCCTCATCGAATACCTAAAAATTGATAGGTTGAGCTACACTAACCCAGTAGGAAAATCTCTAACACAAACGCTATATATGTATATGGTGCACAATGCAGGTGAGTGAACTTATAATGCATAAGACTGATTTTAAAGTCCTTCTTTCTTTAAATACACGTTTCGTCACACACACACACACACACACATATACACCCTCGCGCACACCCGACACCACATTTACACAACAACAATTGAAATTCTCAAACTTATCGGAAGTACTCTTTATCATTTAATTTCCATTTCAACACACACAATCACTCAAGTCTTTCAACATAATCACACATTTTGATTTCTTCGTTAGACATTTCCTCAACATCAAGATACCTCTCATAGAATGTACAACGATTACCACATAACTCCCAACTCCACGAACACAATCAAATCAACGAAGTAATGTAAGGAACAACACACAACAAACAACACACAACAAACAACACACACACCCAACTCCATGAACATAACAACTCAATTAAGTAGTGCAAGAAACTAGAGGATTACACACATAACAACACACAATCAGTCCCACTTAATAAGAACTCAACACATCAAGTATCACCCGAACTCTTTCGGTCAAGAGTAATTCCGTAATTTCACCACGGGTCACATTCATAAGTATCACAATTAATCCGTACCTCAAGTGCACTTCTAAATATCCCAATTTCATTATGATGAAAGTAATTGGAAGTATAATCATGAATGTCACAAAAGCCCCAATTTCAATCCAAGCCATAACCCGTAACTTTAGCCAAATCATGATTCTCTCCACCAGTCAACTAGATTCAATATTTACACGGATAAAAATTCTAAAATCGTCAAACATTCAACCCTTACTTAGAAGTTTCACCCAAAATCCCGAATTCATGAGCAAAGGCTAAAAATTTCGCAACACATCAATATATTCGAAATCCGTGTTTAGAAATTGGAGATTCATAAACACATAAATATATGGAGAGAGGAGAGAAATCCCTATTTAACTGGGTTTTGAGCAAAACCCCAACTTCCGAAACTTAAGCTCCAAGTTTTCATGTGTCTGTGACACATCCCACGCGTAATTTCAGCCGATACACCAACTTCAAATAAAAAACTGCTATTTTTTGCGGTGGTGGAGTTGGAAGGTGGAGATGGTGGTCAGAAGTGGCAGTGGAGGTCGCCGGAAGTGGTGGCAACCATGGCCTCCCCCTTTCTTTCTCCTCTTTTCTTCCCTTATTCTCTCTTCTCTGATTTTTGTGCTATCTCTCTCTCTCTCTCTTCCCGACCACACTCACAAATATATGTAGATAATTGCACTCATACCCCCCTCTAATTCCTTATGTGTTATCAAGCCCAAATCCAAGTTATATTACACGCTTAACTCCTCATTTAAATACCGTTTGCAATTACACCCCAAACCCCAAGTTCAAAATTTCGGACTATTCTCTTTAAGTTTAAACAAAAATTTTATGGGTCTTTACAGTCTCGATGGCAACTCGATAGCGTTTCTTTTAGTTTATGGCATATCAAGATGAAGGCTTTGCTGGTGCAACAAGGAACTCACAAGGCTTTGGTGGGGAAATCGAAGAAGCCTGCTGATATGCAGGATAGAGTTTTTGAGAATCTTGATGCGAAGGCATTTAGTTCAATAAATACTGCTTAGCCGATGTGCTTCGTGAGGTTGAGGAGGAGGATTCGTCAGCTAGTATTTGGTTGAAGTTGGAAAACATCTACATGACGAAATCACTTACCAACCGGTTGTATTTGAAGCAACACCTTTATTCGTTTCGTATGAAGGAATATACGCCCATAAAAGATCATTTAGATGAGTTGAATCGAATTATTATGAATTTAAAAAATATAAATGTTTCGATTGATAATGAAGATCAGGCTCTCATTGTTTTGTGTTCTTTACCTCCATCATATGAGCACTTTGTGACTACCTAGTTGTATGAGAAGGATACGATTTCCATGGAGGATGTAAAATCTTATATTTGAAAGAATTAAGGAAAAAGGTATCCGGTGAAAGTAGTGTTCATGATCATGAGCAAGTGTTAGTGATGAGATGAAGAACTATTGAGAAGAATTCCGACAGTAGGGGGTTTCTGGCCCTCGTTCGACAAATAGGGATGAGGTACATTGTTTTTACTGTAAGAAATTTGGGCACATGGTGAGAAATTGTTTGAGGTTGAAAAAAAACAAGGATAAAGAGAAGGAAGGTTCGATTAATGCTGGTATTGCTAAAGATGATCTGGATTCAGTTTTTGCCTTTTCGGTTGGGGTCGGTGATGTTCGTTTGGATGCCATGTGGGTTTTGGACTTTGGTTATTCGTACCACGTGTTCGCGAAGAGATTGGTTCGATACTTACGAGGCGGTCAGCTGTGGTACAATTCTTGTGGAGAATAACACTCCCTGTAGAATTGTTGGGATGGGAACTGTTCAAGTCAGAATGCACAATGGATTTGTGAGGTTTGTTTGGTGTTTGGCACGTACCAGATTTGAAGAAGAACTTTGTCTTGTTAGGTGCTCTTGACTCTGTGGGTTGGAAGTATACTTGTGATGGTGGAGTCTTAAGGGTTTCAAAAGGTGTTCATCTTTTCTTGAAGTGTCAGAATCGAGGAACCTCTATGTGCTTAATGGTAGTACAATTGTGGGTGCTACGTTGTTGTGGTCTTTATTTATGGGAATGAATTTGGTTTCATCTATTTTGGGGTGTGCATGGTTTGGATACTAACTCCATGGGGAGTTTTGGTGGGGTGCTCGTTTGAAGACGGAGACTCATTTTTGTTGGCATGTGTGGCTGGGTTACCTGAGTTGTGTTGGCAAGGTTAAACAGTGGTGCTTGAGCAAGTTGGTGATTGCCCTGTGGGAGGCGTTTGGGGAAAAACGAGTGTTGAGAGGATTGTCTATGTTATTGACTTTGAAGAAATTCAAGTCAAGGTGGAGATTTGTTGGAGTTTTGCCTTGAATTTGGATGTTTGGAAGAAAGGTGCAAAGTTCGTCGCAAGTAGTTTTTGTTTCAACCGCTTCCATCCAGACGAGAATCAAAATCGTCCAGAGGGTTTTACACGAGTTTGACGTGGTTTGATGTGTGGCTGCCTGTTTTTTAGGGTTTCTGATCTAATTTTCTATACTTTCTTATAAATAGGAGCCTTGTGGCCTCCTAGGGTTAGGTCTTGAGTTCTTAGGTTTGTGTGTGTCTCTTCACATTTGTGAGATGTTTGTCCTTATATATCTATCAGGTGTTTCAATTTTTGAGTTATGGTATAGCTGGCTTATTGTTCTCTTTTCGTTTATAGTGAATATTCTTGCTCTTTTCCCGTGGACGTACCTTTAGAGTTTCGTGCTTGAGGGGGAACCATGTAAATCTTGTGTGTCGCTTTCTTTGTTGATTTGTTATATTATCTAACTTCGGGTTTCGGCACAACAACCATGAACCGTGCTGAGTCCCTACTTGTCTGTATATCGATTAGGGATGTCGTAGTGCATATATATACCGCTGGAACCTAGGGTTTGTTTATCTCGATGACGAGGTACATCTACTCATCTTTTATCTAATAAGATCTCCTCATCTTTTATTCAAGAGTACGATCATCTTTGTCTGCTCTTCAATATCACCTCTTTTCTTTTTAACAGTTTTTTACTATTCTTCTTGTTGAATCTCCTTAATCTTTTGGTCATAGGTCTTCTTGATCTTATTGTTGATTAATTTAGAAAAATAAATTGGCTTGTTGAACGGGCTTGGGAAATTAACATTTTATTGGTCCGGGCTTGGACATATTAAATGAAGGCTGATTATGAATGGGGCAAGCTTAGGAATATGCAAATCTTGTTATTATCTTGTATAAGCCCAATCCGGTGTTTGTGCATCCCTAATAGTGCACCTTGCTCTACAGCATTGTAGGGCGTCAAAACAACGTATTCTAAACATCTTTTAATAAGAGCAAAACTACATAATTATGCCACACTACGTAGTTGTAGCGTGGGTGCAATACTACAGAATCATTGAATCTGTTCAAGAGCAATGCTCACACCTCCATGCCATTCGGTAGTTATGATGGACAAAGCCATAATATTTGTAGAATCTTACCAAATAATTCACATGTTTCCGTGTAATATTTTTTTTCTCGGCAAAAGAAGATTAAACACGTTTTGCACTCTTAAATATCAAAACTATTTAATTTTCACATGTTCTAATTTTATACATTCTTTTACAATTCTGTAAATATTCCTTCGTGTATTTACTTAAAAATGCTCAAACGCGAATAGTCATTAGATGTTCGAAGAAGAGATTTGAAGCTTATAGGGAGTTTGAGGGAAGCAGGGGCTCTGCTGTCCAAAAAGGCCAGCAGGCCCTGCTGACCCATAAAACCACGTCGTGGTCACAATAAAAAGGGGACTCCGTTTGGCTCTCTTTTTCCTTGTTTGGCTTGCCAATAAATGGGAAGCAACAAAGCTATGCAATACAGGTGGCGTTTAATGGGGCAACAAAGCACAGGTGGCGTTTGGGGAGGAGTAGGAAACCTGTTTATTGCAATGAAAATTTGATAAACATTTATTTTGTAATTACTTGTAATGATACTACATATGGCGAATCACCTTATTATCTACAAACTACAAACGACGCATTTATTATCTCAACCATTTAGTGTACTTAAATTTGGATAACTAATTGGTTCCAATTATTTGACTAAAATCTTACGTCTTATACTCTTGTCTCTTTTTTTTTTTTTTTTAGGAGATTGCATTCGATCAAGTAGGACATATTACCGCCGATCCATCAATCCACAATATCATGGAGGCCGAGTCATTCTTCTAAGATTACGGGTTCATTGATTATATCTTGAATTAACAACCATCCTCACAGTATTGACTTATAATTGTATGGAGGCCGAGTCATTCTTCTTTTTTATTGAAATGTAGCCTTGAAATACAAATTTTTGTTTAAAGCAGTTCATAATCATTGTTGAATTATTCTATTTGTGAAGTAATCAGTTGATTACTTGATTGGTTTTTGAGATTGGGTTTTGCTTTATAATCCCCCAATTCAGTGAACAGGTTCCCTACTCCTACCCAAACGCCACCTGTGCTTTGTTGCTTCCCATTAAACGCCACATGCATTGCATTGCTTTGTTGCTTCCCTTTTATTGTGACCAAACGACGTGGTTTTATGGGTCAGCAGGGTCTACTGGCCTTCTTGGACAGCAGAGCCCCTGCTTCCGAGTTTGAGAACCCATTATTTTTTAGATTAGATTTTGGTTAAAATAAGAATCCGTAAAATTGTTTGCATGATATGTTCAAAATAAATTTGGTAAAGGGATTTTGTAATTAGTGAAAGTATAGTATTTGAAACTCCAAAAGCTCTTCAAGATGTGATTTTTGGATTCTACATTCTCTAATTCTTTTCTAATAATGCAATTTGACAAAATTCATTCCGTAATAACAAGCTCTTATACTATTCGTCTCGTCTTGGATTCAGGGCCGGCTCATGGCATAAGCCAATGAAGCCACCGCTTCGAGCCCCTCAAAAAATATAAAAAGTAGGGACTCCAAAACATGTAGGCCTCCTATATATTGTGATAGTTGTTTATTTTTGATGACTATATGTTGAAATTTTTGTACTGATAAATATTATGGAATGGTTTCTTATGAAGATATGTGTGATGAGGCAAAATACATAGAGGACCTCATCTAATGAGTCCCTTTTAGGCCTCCAAAACTAATGAGCCGACATTGCTTAGATTGCACATCCTATTTCCATCTCTATTTTTCAGAATACTCTACAATTTGTCCATTTTTTTAATCTGAAGTATACAAACATTTAATCAAACTTATACTATGTCGCTTATATAACTTTAAGACTTGAACGATTATTTTTAAATGTCTTTCTAAAACTAATAAATAATTGCTTTTTCAATGTACCAGGCCCAATGAAAAGATATAGCTAGTGATGATTCTCCATATTTGAAGGAGTATACGTATTTTGAGATGGTCCAACGTATCTTTTTTGGGTAAAAAATGAGATCGTTTTACTAACCACCGCCCAATTTACTCGCATAACAAAAAATGTCTTACCATAAGAGTCTACTTGGGAGCAAGATTTTCACATTCTGCATTCTAGATTTTCACATTTTGGGTGTTTGGCAGAAACTTGGAGCTCAAAACCACACATAATTTGATAACCAACCCGGTAAGTAGTGCAGTCTGGGTAAAAAATCACAACATAATATATTTTGATGATTACTTTCATACAATACTTGTTGTAGAATTTATTTTACACACATCTCCCAAATAGTACTCTATAGAAGGAGCAATAATCTATTCTGAACTTAATCTAAAAACCTAATTCAAAATCTAAAATGCAAAAAATAATAGGCTCTCAAACAATTCCTAAGGGCTGTAATTAGCATTTTCCAAGGCGTTGTCATTGAAACATTTGGAGTATTTTCCAACTAGTTTGAAAGCCCAGTGGCAGAATGTTTGAATCATTCTCGACATGCTCGGCCCGCTTTTATATGGACCAATTCTAGAGGTTCCCGTGTAAGGCTCGCTATTGTTAGGCCCATTTGTTCTGTGTCTGTAAGTCACACTTTAGTGTTCCACTCACCCAGCTTATTGGTTTTTTTTTTTTTTTTTTGGATTTTTAACTCTTTTTTTTAAGGGACTTAGAAAAAAGCTAGCTGGTTTTTTTTATTTTTTAAGTTAGTAAATTGTGTTGGTTTTTTTTAAGTTAGTGAAATGTGTTAACTTTTTTATTTATTGATGTATTGTTTTTTTTTTTGAAAAGATCATAGATATATAGAAACAAGATTAACCATTTACATCGTTGAACATTAACTTCTCAAAGTCGGGCGGAATACAACCCGGAAGGAATAAAGTGCTTTTGTTAAGGCAATAAGAAGCTAGCCAATGTGCCACTCTATTTGAGCTATGATTGCACCAATGGAAGGACCACTGTCTATTGACTGCCCAAGCTCTAATGTCTTCAACAATGGTGGCAATTTCCCAAGGGCACGGGGAGTCCCAAGAAGTGGGCTCTATTTTCCAACTTTGTTAGAGCATCTGGAAAGCTCGAAATGCTTACGTTTTTACTGGAAAGCTCCCCATCCCCCAATACACTATTGAGGCAGCTTGCACGGGCAACAAGGATTACCTCTTTACCGCCTTCTCCAGCTCTAGAGTGGATAATCCAAAATCTCATTGTGTTTCTAAATGGACCCCTCCCTGTACCTCTGTGACGAAAATCAATTCTGATGGAGCATATTCTTCCTCCCGAAGCAAAGCTGCTTTCGGCATCATTGCCAGAAAACAGTGGTGGAAAGGCTCTATTTTGGAAGGTTGGCAAAGTTCAAGCTTGTTCAGCTCTTTACTCAGAGGCTTGGGCCCTTCGCATAGCCTACTCCTTGGCTCTGGAGCAGGATTGCGTGATGGAATTTGAAGCTGACTGCCAAGACTGATCGGGCTTTTGCCCTGACATCAATCCTTTCTAGTACTGCGTGAAGCACGTACATGGTGTCAAGCTTTCAAAGGGTCATTTTACAACTGTAAAATGTCAAAATAAAGATTAATTTAAAAAATATCGATCCCCAGCAGAGTCGCCATTTTGTGGACGCTCGTTTTCGCGCGGGTGAAAGTATCCACGAAGTTTTTGGTTGTGTTTGTGAAAAAGGGCGATCCGGGAAAAAGGAAAAAATTTAGAGTCGCCACCCGGGGTTTAATTTTTGGAAAATGTTAGGTACCTCGAGAAACCGTTTAGAAAAATAATGACTCTTGTGCCGCTGAAAAAGGGTTTGATCTGCGAAAAATGGAGATTTGGGTTCGGGAGCCAGGTTACCCGCGGGGAAGGTTTTGTTCGAAAAATGCACCTCGTGTGCCCGGAATTTTCCGGTCTTTACTAAATTTTTGTGGGATTTTTCCGAAAACATTTCATTGAAAACTTTATTTCACGTAAACAATATATCATGGAATAACGAGCTTAAAACAAACAAATAATAATGATAAATCAAATAACACATAATTAAACACATAAATGCAAGAAGATTACCAAAGAAGGGGGGGGTATAAGTGCAATAATAAAAAGTAAAGGGGGTAAACTGCAATTTTACCTGGTGGTTTTTTGAGAAAATAGAGCATCGGATTCCAGAAAACAGAGCATGCAAAATGTTTTGCCAGTGATGCCGTACGGTGCCCAAAATTACACCACACGGTGCACTTTGGATGCCGTACGGTGCCTCTGTGCACATGTTTTTTTTTTTTGCCAAAAATCCTCATTTTGTCCGATTGAAAGCAAACTCTGTTTTTGGTATAAAACCCATGTTATTTGTCGATTAAAACAAGTTTGGGAAACGGTTTTATTGAGTGAATGTACCTCATTTCAGGGACAGCATCCCGCGACAATCGATAATGTCGTGTGATACCCACCCGGGAGGCTCCAATCTTATTGAAACTTTTCCGTTTGAGCTCGAGAAAGAGCTACGAAGCTCCCCTCAAGCCCAATGGAGACCCCCTCAGAAGATTGCAACGATTCAATCACGGATTTTATACCTTGAAACGGAACTTGTGACTTTCTGGATCTGTGGAGCGAAGTATTTGCGGGTTTCAGATGAGTATGAACAGAGTAACGGGGTTTTGGAACAAGAATTCGGTGGGGAATTTTGGTTGGTTTTCACGGGTTTTTCCTCGAACTCTCTCTCTGATTGAACTCTCCCTCGAACCCCCGAAACCGGTGGACGATGTTGGATTTTATAGGCGCAGATGGGCAAGGTTTAAAAGCAAAGGAATTCCCATCATTTGCCGAATATCATCATTCGTCGAATATCATCATTCTTCTGAGTTGCTGGAGCTTCCCGGTAATCCTGTTGATGGGACATGGGTGCCGTACGACATCAAATATGTGCCGTACGGTGCACAAGGCAACGCCGCACGGTGCAAATAGAGTTTGAAGCCGTACGACTATGGGTTTCAGGCCGTACGGTTCAGGTGGTTTTGGGTTTTTTGGCTCTTTTGATCCATCCGACTCAAGTATCCGTTCCGAGGTATGTTTCGCGCGTACTTCTCATCATTGGGGATGCACAAGTCGTCAAAAATTGGGGTGTCTACACCCTCGCAGAGTTACAATTCTGAGAGACCGCGACATCGTAGAGGTTTTCATCACAGAGTTTGGAGTTGCTAGCAAAGATGGTTGATTGCACCTGTGAGTTTCTTGTCTTTATCACTCTTTTAGGTTTAGGAGTGGGTTTTGGGGGAGTGGGAGTAGGGAGAGTGTGGGTGGGGTTCGGTTCAGGAGCACAAAGGCGGAGAAGCTTGGGGCCTTTTCCTTCCTCATCATTGTCAACGGCTTTTCTTTTGATGGCAAAGGAGTTGAAGACAGTGGTTAAGGAAGCTTCCAGCTGGGGGGTAATGGAGTTTTGGGTTGTGTTTGGGTTGGTGGTAGGGGTCTGGTATGTTGGAGTATCAGGGCATCAATTGGGGCAGTTGGTTTAGAGATCTGGGTTTTGGATGTACGCGAGTTTGAGTTGGGAGTATGGGCTTGAGAAGTTAGATGGTTTGGGTCAGTAGATGGGTTTGGGGAATGGGTTAGATATCACGGAGATGGGGGGTGGGTTTATAAGGATTTGGGCTGGGCTATGAATTGGGGATCGTGGGCTATCAGGTGGTTCAGTGACAAAGTAGGGTTCAGGAGTGGTTTGGGTTGTAGATGGGCCTGAGCTATGACTGAGTGAAATTGAGAGTTTTGGGATTGAGGTCCATTAGGCTTGGTGTGAGGTAGGATCAGGTGAGGTGGGGTTTTTCGGGGTGGAAAAGGTGTGGGGAATATTCAGTAAAAGCAAGTTGAGGGTGATACCTTCCGTAGCAGAGTTGGTGACACCTATCCTTTCAAGGACGCCGACAACGCCTGGGGATTGAACCATTCTCGCATTCACCAACGTGGATTGGTGTTGTCGGCTGTACGGAGAGTTGGTCACGCGCTCCGCCAAAACGACAGAAGGGCGTGTGTCAATAGCGAAAGCATTTGAAGAGTGTGGGTTATCCTCAACTGCTAAAAATTCCGGTTGCCGTCCGACCAACTGGTCTACTCGAGATTTCGCATCAACGGTATGCTTCCTAATTTCTTCAACCAGAACTGGGGATTTCCTTATCTAGGTGGCTCTCAAGTTATGAGAGTAACCTGAGTTTGCTCCTTCTTCCCACGAGATAAATTTTCAGCTTTTGTTATCATGGCCAAGACTCCCACAATCATAATAGAAATCAGAAAGTTTCTCGTATTTGTAGGATATCCAAAGGTTTTTATCAGTTTCAGAAGTTTTTCGCAGCCAGAAACCCAATGGAAGGGGTTTAGAGATTTCAATCTCAACTCTAACTTTGATGAATCTTCTATCTAGAAGAAGACCGTCCGACGATGATTCAACTGCTAGAAGCTTGGAGAAATGGTCCCCTAGGGTTAAAGCGTTAGCCTTTGTCATTTTTTCGATGGGGAGGCCGTGAATCTGCACCTAAAAAGGAGTATGAGTGAAGATTTGGTCAGGGATAGCTACTCCGTTGGCGAGGTTCTGCGGGACCGTAAGATTGTTCGAGATTGACCAAGGGCTATCTCTGATGATGGAGGATTTGTCTTCAGCGTCTTTGAATCGGAAGAGGAAAACGTTGGTTCTCCAAGGGGTAATAGAGAATAGAGCTCTGGTTTTCCATGCCATGTTGCAAAGGTTTAGGGCTAAGAATTTTACCCAAAAGACAAAGATTGGCTACCTCTCCCGTTTCACCATAGCATTCTTCAAGGTCTAGGTACTCCAAATCAGCCATAGAAACAGGGGGGAGGAAGAGGAAAGGGGGGGGGGGGGTGAGAGAGAAGAGTGGGATAGTGGGGAGGAGGAGGTGGTAGGAGGAGGAGGAGGAGGTGAGGGGGATGAGGTGGGTTAGTGGGGGGTAGAAGGGTATCGGTACCACAAAAGTGTGGGGCTTTCATTCTAGGGAGAAGGGCTCCCATTCTAGAGAGAGAAAGATTGCAACCAAGCATTTGATTTCTTTTATTGATGTATTGTGATGGAATGACTTATCTTGGATTTCAGAATAAGCCAGCTTTTTTTAAGTTTAATGGAATGTATTAGCTTTTTTGACTTTTTTGAGTTAGTGGAATGAAGTAGCTTGATTTTTTTTTAGTGAAATGAGCCCTTAGAGAGAGAGAGAGAGAGAGAGAGAGAGAGAGAGAGAGAGAGAGAGAGTCATGGAGTAGTACATAAGTATTTTTTAGTTTGTCTTTATTTAATTTTTCACCATTTGTTAGTTTTGCATCAAAAATTTTAGGACCACTTAAATAATCATCTTCCACCCACTTCAAATTAGAGTTTCATCCTGTACTCTTTTTGAAGTTATGTTTCCATCCAGAAATTCAAATTAAACCCACTTTTGCCATTTATTATATATATAAATATATATACTATGAGATTAAGTACTAAAACGAATGTTTTCATCCAAAAATTCTTTGCCTATAGGGTAAGGATTTTTTGGATGAAAATATAAAGAATTTTAGATGAAAACATAAAAAGAATCTTTTGTATTTCTTTGCCTATAGGGTAAAGATTTTTGGGATGAAAACATAAATGATTTTTCCTGTAATTCTTTATGTTTTCATCCAAAAGTCCTTGATCCAGTAATCATGGTTACAATTTTTAATGGAGCCGCATATGCGGGCCAAATTCATAAAAGGGAAGTGAAATAAATGTTTTACCATGATCCTTGAATAAACTCTAGCGATCATGGTTAAATCGAACTAGCAATCATGTCAATGGTTTTTGACATTTTTTTTTATCATGATTTAAGATGTTAAGTCAATAATTATTACCATATTTACAGGCCATTAGTACTTTTTTACCATAAAACTGGGATTTGTTTTGATATTTTTAATCCTATGACAAAAAATTTTGGTAAATGTAGACACCCCGATTTTGACCCGGGATACTTATCAAGCATTCCCGATGATGATATAGACTAATCGTGTATACCTCGAGGCTAAGAACAAGACTTGAACTCACCAAACCACCCTAAACAATTCTAAACCCTCCTAGAACAACCTTAAACCAACCAAAAAGACCAAAATACCCTTCAAACCATCCAAAATGCTCTTCAAAATAAACCCAATCCTACACCATCTTTGAGTACATTCAAAACCCTCTTTATTTATATATAATATGTCTCAATCCGTTTTGAAATGAGGGAGATGTGTCCGTTTTACCAAAACGACTTATTTTTCCGACCTTCTGAGGGTAAAATGGTCACACACTTGGATGTACAAATTATCTTGGGTTCAAACCACTTGGGTTAGAAAGTACACTCGACAAGATTTCCAACGCTTCAAACCACGCACAAAACGGAGTTCGGTAGCACCCGGAGCAGCCCTTTGAAGTTTGGTCTGCGGTGCAGGCCTTTGAGCGCTCAAACCCTTCGCGCACCAGAAATTTTCAAAGCATTTTTCAGCTGGTTTTCCACCTAAACTATGGGCTCCCCCTGGTTTCTACAGCTTCGTTTTCACGCCAGAATCCCTCTAATAACATTCCTTCCCCAACTTGAATTGCAAATTCCAAATTCCCCCCATTTCTCTCTATATAAACCACCCTCCACCCATTGTTTTAGGACACCCTTGGCTGATCTCTTACACTCTCACACCCTTCATCAGCCCTCTCCACTCTCTCTCATCACTTCAATCACGTTTTAACCTTTCTCTCCTCCATAGCCACCACCCTCCATCATCTTCAACCTCTAAAACACCCAAAAATCTCATCTTTAAGACCAAATACACATGGGTCTTTAAGATACCAACTACAACAGCCCCTCTCTCACTCTAATAAGCCATTTACAGCCCATACATTCCATCCATTTTGTCCAAACCCAGCTCTTCCATCAAAACCCACCTCATCCAAGCTAAAATCACCATTTTAAGCTCAAATACTCCATCATCCACTCAATCAATCATCCAATCAGCCCTACACTCACACTCTACTGTCTAAAACAACCCACATTACACTTATAAACACAACCACTATCCACCCCTTCATCAAACACCCAAGTTCAAGCCTTAATCAAAGCCAAAAGGTAGAAAAACATGTGAAAAATCACGTTTTGGTCATCCTGAGGGAGACCAGTGAGTTCATGGAGGTTCCACATACCTTCTATGAGCTCACAAGGTCTTAGATATCAAAGAAAATGATTTTCGAAAACCCCAGCTTCAAATGGTTTGAGCGCTCAATGTGAATACTATGAGCGCTCAAACAGGGTTCGAGCGCTCAAATTGTGAGCTCGAGCGCTCATACTACAGTTCGAGCTCTCAAACTATTTTGGCCCCTTTTCATGTTTCTGTGATTTCTGATCATATTTTATGTTGGTAAAATCATTATTATGGCTTTTTGGTGGTTCAACAACTCTCAAATCAGTTTATTTTGCCTTTGATCATTGATCAATGGATCCAAAAGCCATAAAAGTGATGTTTCATCATCATCAAGCCATGGATGATCCTATTTCTTGAAGCAAACAATGTATCTCACTCTTTTTAACATTGATCAGATTGTTTAAGCTCACAAAAGCATCAAAGCATGGTTAGAAACCACAGAAGCTCATAACCCTTGAATGGGGTTTGAGCGCTTAGTCTATGACACTATGAGCGCTCAAGCCTTGCTCAGTTGTGGAGTTTGAATCTTGTTTACTTTAGCTTTGTGTTCTGTTTTCAGTTTACGAGGTGTGTGTGTGTTGATGTTTGGCTAAGCCAACCTAATCTCGAAGTGTGTGTGTGTTGATGTTTTGCTAAGCCAACCTAATCTCGAAGTGTGTGTGCGTGTTGATGTTTGGCTAGGCCAACCTGATCTCTTCTCTCTCTCTCTCACTCTAATCATGCTTATGTGTAGTCTAATGCTAACCCTCCACTCATGTGGACACCTCAAGTTTATTTTATTCATGTTGGTGAAATTTCAACACATTATGCATCATCATATATCATGTTGAACTAGTTTGTGGTCCAGATGAGGGCAATATGCTGCAGAATCACTCAACTCCAGAAGATGACTTGAGTGCTCAAGGCATCCCTTTGAGTGCTCAAACCGCCTCCTGGTCCAATCAAATCATTCTTCTCATTTCAACCTGTTCTTAGCATTTTGAGTATTCTGCATAGTTTCAAACATTGAGACTTCATTCTTCCTATACTGTTTGCCTCATTTTCGTCCATAAATTAGTTTTAAACCCATGGTTGTGTGATTATGTCATTCTGTCCAGTGAGTTAATTGATGTTTGTGGATAAACAATGGAGATCAAAACGTGTTTTCATCAAATCAGAATCATTAGAAGCATCAGAAGCATGTTTGAGTCGAGGAGAGCTTGAGCGCTCAAGCCCTGTCTTTGAGCGCTCAAGCCCTTAGCAGAGGGATCCGATTGGTTTAGTTTTGTGTTGGCTTGTGGTGTTGTTTTTGATTATTTTGTCATCACTCTGTATATCCTTACATTGTCCTTTGCTGTTTGATTTTCTTGTTTGTTCATGCTTGCATGTCACCATCATTCACGTAGTTCACAATGCACAAGCATACACTGTAATCCTTTGTCATGTTCAATGTTGTTATTTGGCTCCCATCCCCATTCCCTATATTTGTTCAAAGTTGAATCATAAACATTTCCCATAATCCCACAAAAGTCAAGTAGAGACCGGTCTTCGAACCGGGCGAGGGGGGTGCCGTAAAACCCTTCCCCTCTCGTAACTGAGCCCCCGAACCTAAGATACTATGGTGATGACGGGCCAGTAATCCTTATCCATTGAATGAGGCGCGAGTCAATCGAGTTCGGTTCCTCGGGGACAATCCGCTAAAACCCGAGTGGCGACTCCGAATCGATACTTCAAGGATATCCCTCCGGAGGTGCGTCAACAGTAAACAATATTTTGTAATATGGTTAATTCATGGTAAATATTATAGGATACTATACCTGCTGCGCGGGCCTATGTACATTGTCTTTCTATATACCCCTTATCTATGTAGGTGTAACGCCCCGAAATTCGGACACGTTAATAAAATATATTTTTCAGAATGATTCCATTAAATAAAAGTCAATTTCTTAAATAACAGCGGAAGCATAGTTTGATTTCACCAATTTGACGAAATAGATTCAATTACTAAATAAGATTACAACATAAAATCTGATTTCGAAAAAAAGGAAACAGAGTAGTAACTAGTACAAAATCTAGGGCTCGACATCTTTTGTCTTCCAGTGGGCTCTACCCTTATCTTCATCTTGTCCTTCAATTTCCTCTTCAATACCTGGGATGAAAAGCCAGGGTACACGAATAGCATGAGCGAATGACACTCAACAGATATACTCCTACTCGTTAACCCTTACATTACAAGTAATACACAATTTGATATAAATGCAATACAACATTAGGGATCAAATAAATAGATTCAATGAATAATCTTCAATGCAGTGAAAACTACGTTGAGCAATCATACTCTCAAATAATCCCAATACTCTACCCATCTCATTGTTCAACGTTCTTTCCAAATTATTGACATACTGCGATCGATACATTTTCATTTCCCTAATTATCACGGAGTTCCATTTTCATTTCTCACAAGTTTCAAATTCTGACCATCTCATGGATCAGTCTCCAAATCAACACAACATTCAGCTTTCCATCATTTCAAGATTCACTTCCCCCCTTGAGAATGTACATACAATGCATTCTTCAAGATGCACATATAGCGCATAAGGATGCACATTAAGCACAAATCCTTGAGACGTACATATAGCACGTGAGGTTGTACATACAACACATTACCTCGGGATGCACATACAACACGTAGGTATATCCAATACTGCATAATCTGGCTGATCGCGAATCATAAAAGTGAGACTCTGCAGGATGGCCTCCCCAGATCTCATCAATCACCATCCATTATCCTTATTTAAATTTTCATTAACTTAAACATCTAGGTGATCTCTCCAAGTCCGCAACTAATTCAATGAACCTAACACACTTTCTACGTTCTCGGTAACATTACCGCTCAATCAACAAAGTCATAACTTGAAACGATAAGTAATAATTCATAATATCACCACAGTTCAATCACAACTAAGAACAATGATTATTCATTAACTCGTACGATAATATCGAATTAATATAGAAACATGAGTTTTAAGGCTTAGCTCCTTATTTACCGAAAAGTACATATTTTATTCACCTTAGTGTTTAGCCAAAATCATCTATCAATAAAATCCAATTACTATGGAATTTTATGGCCAAGTTATTTAGGGTGTTAGAAACATTTTTGTTGAAAAACACATTTCCAAAAGCAGAAGTTACGCTAACCCAAAAGGGCTTTGAATAGAATCTGTCTAGTTTTGACACTATATGAAAACTTGATCGTTTAGGGTTTAAGGAGATAGATTGAAGAGCTATAAAAATTCATACGTATTCACAACACCTTGTCTAACTTCTAGTAAAAATAGATTTGAAAAATAAAATGTTTAAGTCTTCCAATAAATTGTTAGAACTCAATGCTTTACCCGAGCCTAACAGATTTTGTTATTACGAAATGTATTTCAAAAGCATATCAAAGCAGCTCCTAAATTTATGATATTTAACAGGATAATATAATAGGATGTTATCAACATTTGTTATATAAAACATATTTCATAAAAATGAGTTTAAGATATACAAAAACGTCTTTGAATCTAGACCGTCCAGGTTTGCCATCATTTACTAAAATCAGCTTTTCTAGAGTTCTATAAATCCGATTTAAGCAATTCTGGCGTCCATTTAAAGATAAGAAGTGTATCTACAATTTGACATCAAAATCAACCCCATAAGAGGTTCGTAGTATTTTATACGAGTTCCCAAAGTTGAATGATCTAACTGGTACCAAAACAGTTTTAACACTAAGCCATACTTTCCAAGTTTTATTAATTATATGCAAATTCCAAGCATCAATTAAACATCAAACACATAAATCAAGTCTATGATACATGTAATATACTTAGGAATTAAAAGGTCTAGAGTAATCTACCTTTGGTCCGGAAGAATAAGCTCGGTTTAAAGGAAAAAATTTGCGGTGAAAGTTGCAAATTCGCACTGAACTTCGGACAGCAATAGAGCAGTCAAACTTCAACCGTTTTCGACAATTCTTGTGTCAAAAACTTGGCTCTCGAAGTGATCTAAAACTTTCATGAAGAAACCTAAGCCTAAAAACCACACCAAGTTGGAGAAAAATGGAGTTTTATGAAGGGTACATGGGCAACCCGAAAATGAAATTGGTGGTGTCAGGTGTGGGTGCATGGAAACATTTGTCCTCTTCTCCTTTCTTTCTTCTTCTTTTCTTCCTTTCTTTTTCCTTTCTTTACCCAGTAATCTCTTACCCTCCCTCTCGGCAATTAAGAAGGAAAGAAACAATAAAAATAAAAATAAAGAATGTAGACAAGGTAGTGGAGGATATATGATGGTGATGATCTCTCTCTCCCTCTTTCTCTCTCTCTCTCTCTCTCCAAAAAATCGAAATGGGGAATGGGTACTCTCTCTCTGCCGAAAAATGGAAATGGGAAGGGGTTTTATTGGTTCGGCCAAAATCTAGTGGTTAATGGAGTGTGTGGGTACGGCTTATTATTCAAGGGTTGAGGGAAAGTAATTTGGGGGTGTGTAAAAATCTAATTGGCTAGGGGAAAGAAAGACCAAAAATGGTTAAACATTTGTGATGGTTTGAATGATGGGTTGATGGAATGATAGGAGAGTTTAGTTAGGGTAATTGGACTAGATTGGTTAGGAGGGAAGGAGATGTTTATGCATCAGTTTATGTATATGTTCACATGCATGTGTGTAATAATATAATTTAGGGAAAAACACGAGGATTTATAACAATTAAGATATTAGTCTAATACTAATAATACAATAAAAAAACACTTTAGTAGAATTTTAATAACATAATTTTATTTGAAAAAATATAGGCCGAAAATCCGGGTCGTTACAGTAGGCCCACACAACGACTCTCATATAGAAGGTAGAAAAATCAGAAAAACAACAAGTTATATCGACATAAGGAAGACTTAATATAAATCATGGTAAAAATAAAACATGTGATTTTTATTTTTACCATAATATTATGGGTGTAAGTTTTACCATGATTATTGGAAGGTATTGTAGCCATATCTTATTCCACGATTAAAGTTCTTAAGTCAATAAATATTACCATATTTTATTGTTCCTAGTTTGATTTTTTACCATAATGACCAGAATATCTTGTGGACATATTTTTACCATGAAAATACGTCTCATGAGTATTGCTATTGACTTATTTTACCATAATGTGCAAGTGATTAGTCTCACTTATCTTCCCTATCGAAAATTCTGGGACAGGTCACTTTAAATTCCCCCACTCATTTCCTCTGATTTTTCGGTAGAAATAATCTCTAATTAGAATAGAATAATTCCACTCAATTTTGAATCTCCACCATTTTAAAAATTTCATGATTTTAGGCAACAAAATTAATCATCCACCATTTCAAAATTTTCATTTGAAATAGTGAAACCAATCCTCCTTTATTAGGAAACTATATAAACCTTAATCAAATCCCTCTTAATTAGGAAACTATTTCTACATATATTAATATGCATCACTAAAAAGGGTAAACAACCACTTTGTTTGGTTGAGAATTTTGAGAAGAATATTTTGAGAAATATTTTTGAAATAGTGTTTGGATGAATTTTTTGAAAAAGTAATAATTAGAGAGAGGTGTAATAATTGGAGAGAGATAGAGAGAGAAATGTGAATAATGATTGGAAAGAGGGTGTTAAGAAATATGTCCCACATTGCCTAGGAGTGGAATGGGTGATCACTTAATATATGCTGGGACCTCTCCACTCATTGCCAATTGGTTTTGAGATGGATATAAAGTTTCCACATGGTATCAGAGCGGGGCCTATTCCACTTCACATTTAAAAAAAAAAAAAATCACAATCCCACGGAGTATGTCAATATCAGACGATTTGTATAGAGTAAACTGATGGTTGGTCAAGGGGGTGAGTTGAGCTGAATTACCAGGATCGGATCTTGCCTTATCTCATGTACTTGCAACATAGAATGAACAGGGGCATTGATATGACCTTAGGAATCCGCTCATTCCTGCGGGTACTTTAGCTTGCACTACTAAGATAACCTATTCTATCGAGCTAGCTCTGAGTTTGAGAAAGAAAGGCTAGGCTCATGTAGGATAGATTGAATCGAATGGTTTCATTTTCTTTTTTGAAATGGAATTTCCCGTTCTCCTGCCTCTGTTACAGCTTCTCCAGCTTCTGTTGTTACGGCTTCGCTAGTTCAATCAATGACTTGGATTTCTTTTTTTTTTTTTTGTCTTAATAAGTTCGACGAAACTATGTCCTTTGCTGCTTGCTTCATCCTGCTCTCCCCTTCCGTTTAGTTCTGCAGTGAGACTTCCTCTAGCTGCTCGCCTCGCTCCCTTAAACCTCTGAGGATCCATTTTACCCACCCCACCAGCGCCAGAACTCTCAGGCACTTGTTGGGATTGAGGTTCTACCTCCACTGCCGAAATCCCTTTGCCCAAAGGAGGGTACTCAGAGGCAGACCCTCCAGATACAAAACCTTTAGCTTTCTCCTGGTCCGAAGCCCTTGGTTCCTGCCTAGTTCCCAGGCCAGGGCAGATGTCAAACCCCCCTGGTATTAAACGGCTACCACCACTGTATGTCCTCCCACCATGGTTTCCCCTACCTCTAAAAGCACCTCGACTCCCTTCTTGATGTCTACCTCCTCTGAAGTTTCCTCCTCTTCCATTCCACACACCCCTATTACCAAATTGGGATGCGACTTCCTGAATCGGTGCCAGATCTTGATGGGCCTTCAATCTAGACAGTTCAGCTTCCAATCGGAACACTTTTGCTTCTACTACATTTTTTTTCTTATGCTTACTTCACCCCCCACGTACTCCTCCTTTCAAGCTCCACTGAGCAAGCTCCTCTGTGCAATCTTCCCACTAAGAATAAGCCAGTCAGTTCCACCAACTCAGGCTCCACCAAGCACTGAGATCAAAAAAAGGTTGCACGATGATAGGACCCAAAAAGTGGTCACACGTGACAGACCTCAAATGCGGCTGCACGCGAGGGGGGATGTTAAGAAATATTGTCCCACATTGCCTAGGAGTGGAATGGGTGATCACTTAATATATGCTGGGACCTCTCCACTCATTGCCAATTGGTTTTGAGATGGATATAAAGTTTCCACAGAGGGGTATGAGTAGAGAGAGAAATGTGATTAATGATTAGAGAGATGAGAGATGGGGAAATAATCTTTTTGGAATTTTTTTTGGAAATGTGAAGTGAACAAAGTGAACGTATTTCATAAATAAAAAGAATGACAACATAATCATTCAAACTAACGGGGATGAAAACTCTAAGGAAGCGGAAAATTTGCTCAAGTATTTTTTTGATTTGTCTTTATTTAATTTTTCCCCATTTGTTAGTTTTGCATTAAAAATTTTACGTCTTTTGATTCATCTCGACGTGAGGAATTGAAAAAGTTTAAAATTTTGAGAATTATGTCCTTTTTTGTTGTTGGAGAAATATCTCATCAAAATCCAGCTTAAGTCATACAGAAAAGTTTAAAATTATGGGAATTACCCAATTTTGTTGGAAAATATACAATTAAAAGTCAGCTTAAGTTAGACGAATAAAAAACGTGAAAATTTTGACGCAAAAAAAAAAATGAATAAAAAAAATTCAAAAAATTAACAAGCCAATTTGAGTGGATCAACTCGTAAGACTTTTGTAAATGGTGTAGCAGTCGCAAGTTGGCTCGGGAAAAAAAAAAAAAAAAAAGCTGTGGCAGTGTTTACATATAAAATTAACACATCCAGTAATTAATTGACACGTAATCAGAAATTTCAAACGTTGGAAACATGTCGTTAATGAGAAGCATTGGATTAATAGTTTTATAAAGAGATCAATGCGACATCGTATTACCTTCTAATTTAAAAGGCAGTTATTGGCTGTTATAGTCAAGGAACAAATGAAGAAATAGACTTGGAAGCCACGTTACGAATTGCTAGAAAGCATGAATTTCATATTATTACACGTGTGAAACTAGGCCATTAGCAGTTGAGACAATTATACCTGAAGTAGATCGTGTAAGGAAGCTATCCTTTGAAATTAATCATGTGCAAAATGTGATTTGAATGAATAACCGTGCAAATTCAAGTTCAAATGTTTCTGGATGGAATTCGAAGCGATTCAAGTTCAAATGCTTTTGGAGGGAAGAAACAATATTTTGAAATGAAATGATGAAGTTCGAAGTCAAGAGATCAAGCGAGAAGTTCAAACTGCAAGCAGAGTCTATAAATAGAAGAAATTGAAGAATGAAAAACCTCCGGACAAATCTTCAACAAACAGTAAAAATGATGCTTGGTTTGTTCCATGGCAGTTAGAATTGTAGTTTTAGGAATTCAACTCAGTTCAAAGTAGTTTAGGAAGTAGATGAAAGTAGTATTTGTAACAATCCAGTGTTCGAAGTTCGTATTGTCTTTCTATTTGAAGTTGAAGTAGATTTCGAAGTAAGTCTACTTTTGATTTCTTAATCAAAGTACCTTGTTTCTTTATTGTTCTTTAATTTCCTAAGTAAATTGGTTTGTATTTTCTTCACTTTGAAAGAAAAATCCTCTTAATTGAGGTAATTGAACCATTCAAACACAGTCGTCTGATTAGATTTGATTTTCCAAAGTTAATTTGAGAGAGAAGACTTAAAGGCTTTCTCTGGCACGCTCGCAAACAATCATTTTCTGTTGTAAAGAAGGAAAAAGAACCAAACAAGCAGTAAAACAATTTGTCGTGGTAAGTAAGCGGACAGAGTCTGTACCGGTTAGCGTACCGTTTTTTTTACTGGAACGGTACATACCGGTACCGGAGTATGTCTCGGTACCGTTTCGGATTTACCGTCATTAATATTTTTTTTTATTTATGTTTTTCCATATATTTTTCATGTTCAAAAAACCTAAAGTAGAAAAAATAAAAACAAGTTCTAGTAGTAATATTTTAGGGTACCTCGACATTTGAAGCCTGAAGGTTAGGTACCTAAAATATTTATGCACAAGTTTGAAAATCAATTGTTTGTTTACACTTTGACACGTGTGGCTCCCCACCTTCCTATGTACGGCTAGTGTTGTTTGTAAATAACTACTACTAGTAAAATATCACTCCCCTTTTACTTCATCTTTATCTACCATAAAAGAGAGAGAGGCAGGTGGAGAAAAACAGGAGAGAGAAACTAGATCTAAAAGTAAGGAAGCATCCATGGCGACCGGAGAAAGCTCGGATGTTCACGATTTCACGTTTGTCTTCCTCTCTCCTCTCTATCTTCTCCTCTCCTCTCCTATGCTCTCTCCTTTCTAACATTTTGTTCCAATTTTCGGCTCATTTTGGCACGAAAGCACCCTGAAATCTGACCTGTTTTGTACCGGACGGAATCCGAAAACTGTGGTCCGGATTATCCCGGTATTCTGGGCAGAACGGAACATAGAGTGAGCTGCACCGTTTTTCTTCTGGTACGAGATATCTCGGCCGGTACTGGATGAGATTGATAACTCAGGTGGTAAGTAAGCGGACAGACCGTTTGTAATAATGTAATTAATCATTTATATCAGGATTTTTCGGCTAAGTACTCTAATTTACAGAACATATTGGCAAAGTACTCCCGTTTTAAAACTATTTGTAAAAATACTTTGTAACGCAATCATCCATTGCGTTTTTTTCCCGAAATCCACCTGGCAGACACGTTGTTGCCATGTGGATGGAAAGCAAGGGTAAAAGCGCAATCCTAAATTGCGTTTCTAAGTAGTAAAACGCAATCCAGAAGAGCGTTAGGGCATAAAAGGATATACCCAAACGTGATCACCATTTTCGCTAAGTTTTAATCTCACTCTTCCCTCTCTGGTTATTCCGGCGATCTTCGAGGCGATTACTCCGGCGATTTTTGGGGCGATCTTCGAGGCCATTACTCCGGCGATCTTCGAGGCCATTACTCCGGCGGTCTCTCAGGCATTCAAGCGGTCTCCTTCCCGTATGTACTCTCTCTCTCTATGCTATAGAAAAATGGTTATGCAATTTAATTAGGATGTTTCTGTGTTTTCTTTCCTGTGATCGTTTCTGACAAGGAGACTGTATATCATGGCTGTATTGAACTTCGTAATGGTTTCGACTGTGTATGTTAGGAATCAGTTTCTTTTGCACTTAACTTCTGTATGCTGAACAATCGTAGAGCGAATTCTGCAATTGGGTTGTATTTAACGATGAGCATGAGAGATTTATTGATCTTCATTCACATTGTTATCATCGTAGGATTTATTTAATCCGATGGCATTGTTGGCCTTGTGAAACTCAGACAAGGGTATCAATTACCATTGTAATTGATGATTAAACCTAGTTGTGAATACTTTCTATTCTCGGCCAATGTAATTTGTACTTCAATTGTCCTCTAATTTATGATAGGAATGTCATCTTTCTTAAACTGTCAATTGCTAGTATTACCGTAGCCGCTTCTGTGGCCAACACTTTGTGTGTGCCATTTTGGAGGTTTTTTGAAGTCTTACTTTGGAAGTCGGGCCTGTTTCACCCTATGGAATGATCTCTTTGTCGTCATATTATGTACGCCGAATATAAGACATGGTAATGGCAAATGAACAAAAATTGTGTAGCAAACTTTAATAGGTATTTATGAGCCCAGAAAAGTTTCTTTTAGAAGTAGAAAATTGAGCAAATAGTCAGGTATCAAGCAAATTTTGCAAGCCTCATAGTGGTGAAATCATATGAAATTAAATGGTAAACTATATTACAGGAGGGTGCATGTTCATGTGTTATATAGTCGAACACCTTGTTGATATTTGTTAAAGAAATTTTTTTTGTTATTGCATATGTACAGGTTATACTATGGATATCGTCGACCAAGAGTTGGAGAGGTTGCATTGTCCCGACCCAGGCCCTAGAGACCCGTCTGTGCTTACGATGCAGGATACACACCAGTCGAAGTGTATATGGGATAATGAAGTAAGTAAATAGTTTTTCCTTCTTTGGTTTATATTAATAATGTGAATTTTACTTTTGTTACTAATCTCCAAAATGACATTGTTTTTTTAGGAAAATGCTCCAAAGGATTATGAAACCCTTCACTTTCTCCGGGTTGAGTCGAGATTACGTCGGGGGCAGCTCCCTTGCGAGGCTATTATGCAGTTGGTTCGCCGGGACGGTTTGGAAGGGCTTGTGCGGGTGCCTTTTATCCAATTGGACCGTGTCTTACTTACGGCGCTTATCGAACGGTGGCGTCCAGAGACACATAGTTTCCACATGGGAGATGCAGAGATGACGATCACATTACAGGATGTCGAGGTTATTCTTGGTTTGCCGATTGATGGTGATGCTGTGACGGGGACTTTTAGTGTGACTGATGTTGAAGCATTGTGCATGAGGCTTTTAGGTCAAGTTCCTAGGGATAAGACAGAGCGCAAGGGGCAGAAGGTCTGAGCTGGTTAGATAGCTTTGATGGACAAGTGAATGAAGATGATAATGACGAGGTTGTTAGACAGAAGGCTCGGGGGTTCATTATGAGGTTGCTTGGCGGGACGATATTTGCTGATCATTCGGGTACGCTAGTGCATTTGGGTTGGTTGAAGTTGTTGGACGATTTTGATGCTGCTGGTCGTAAGAGTTGGGGCAGCGCCGCACTTGGTTGGTTGTATTACGGGTTGTGCCATGGTGCGACGGATGCTAAGGAGGTTACGGTCCCATGGTTCTGTTACAGATATGGGCTTGGGAGCGGTTGCCCATACTTTCACCTAGACGTGTAGGGAAGCGCGTTGGTCGGGTTGAGGGGTCGCCACTCATTGCAAAGTAAGTATATTATACTTCATTATTATATCCGCTATAATCACCTTTTCATTTGAATGAATTTATTTTTCCCTTTTATAATAATGTAATGGAAACTTTTGTTGAATTTAGGTGGGATGATGAGTTTTGAGACTGGAGCAGGTACTTTCAAATTGAGTCTTGTTTAGAGTTGTGTATTTTATTAGTATAATATAATTTATTGACATGGCGTGATCCTGTTTTGTAGGTCAATTGGACGCCGTCTGATGATGAGTTGATTGATTCCTTACCAGCATATTGTAGCGCAGGGAGGGCAATTTGGCGGGCTCATGTCCCACTTATATGTTTTCCCACTGTTGAAATGCACCAGCCGTAGCGGGTGAGGCGGCAATTTGGGTGTAGGCAACATGTTCCCCCACCTTCCGAGGCACTCCGCCGTAGTCATGGGCAAACCTTGCGCAACGGACCAACCAGAGATTGGAGCACTCATCATGGATTGGAAGTAGATATGTGGAATGGAAGGATGGGTAGGGTTGATGTATTTGATGAGCCTGACTTGGAGGGCGTCTACCCTTTTACTGATCCCTATGTCATTTGGTACAAGCAAATTACAAGACGTTATATAACCTGCAACGGTGCTGCTACGGATGGAGCGGTATGAAACATGAAATATGTTTTATTTAATATGCATTTTTATAGTTTTGGGAGCATACTTATAATAATATTTTTTTCTTGTTTTATTATTAATTTTTTTGTATTTGCAGAACCGTTTTGATTTTCTCCGTCAGCCGGGCCTGCCACAACTAACCTCGCAGCAAATGTATGGGTTAGGTACCATTGGATTGCAGTACTTAGCGAAATTGCGGACGCATGTACGAAAGGATCTTCCTGTCCATGGGGTTCTTGCAGCGCCTACAGATGCAGCACAAGCCCAGCAGGTTGCAGATGAGGTTGACCAATTCTTGGAGCAGCATGGTGTTGATGTCCCGTTTCAGGATGATGACCAGCAAGGAGAGTTTCAGCCCCTCCAACAACAACAACAACAACCACATCAACAAGAGGGAGAGTTTCAGGGACAGCAACATCAACAGACTGAAGAGCTACAACCTTAGTCAAATGAAGACCAACCTGAAGTGTCTCCCTCTCAGGTACAGAGAAATGATCCTGTTACTCCTGTGGATAACCGGTCACCAATTTTCACACCGGATTATGCCTATAGTACCTCATTTTATAGTGACATGATTCATTCCTCCATGGTGGCCCCTGCACATGATCGTGTAGACTGGGTAAACTTGAATGTGGAATGCCTCCCTAACCCTAGTAGTACATTTGATGATAGTGTAGTGCAAGTAAGGAGAAGTAGGGTTGGGGAGAGCAGTGGTGCTACTCAGGGAGAGGGAGATGGTGTTATCACACAGGTTGGTCTACTTATGGATGCAGTGGTCGAGCTGGACGTAGTTAGGGGTATGGAGGATGACATGGTTATGGGAGAGGATGAGGAGGAGGATGAGGATGATGATGATGATGAAGGTGATGTAGATGACGAGGATGATGATGATGATGATGATGATGGTGATGATGATGATGAGGGTGGTAGTGGTGGAGAGGGTGGTGGTGGTGGTGGTGTAGGTGAGGGTGGTGTAGAGGAGGGTGGTGGTGGTGGTGGTGTAGAGGAGGGTGGTGGTGGTGGAAGTGGTGTAGATGAGGGTGGTGGTGTAGAGGAAGGGAGTGTTGGTGGTGGTGGTGCACCGCAGGGTGGTGCTGGAGAGGAGGGTGCTAAGCCTGGCCCACCTCCTCCTCCTCCAGTACGTAGGAGCGACCGTGTACGAAGGCCCCCCCCCCCCCCCCCCCCCCCCCCGCCTTGTGGTATAAGGAGGGTGAAGGGGGGTTAGAGATTTTATATATTTCATGCCTCATTTATTTTAACAGGATCCCACAGGAGTGTGTTGGGCATCCATCCATTTCAAGGCATGCGATGAAGAGCTTTTCCCCAGGATACTTACAGTCGGTAACTGCCTCGTACTTAAGGAGATCGTTGCATTCCGAACTAGCAAGACGTACATTTATTTGAATGTGACCGTGCAAAACGTTGATTGTCATTCAAAAATCTTTCCTCGATTAGTATCGTGTAAGGGTAGTTGTTTTTTTAATTTGCGGAACTTACGCTTCGAAGTGTTATATTTGTGGTTTTGAACTAAAATTTAATCCCCTCCCAGTCCCAGGGGAAAAAACAAAAAAAAGAGGGCACAAAAAAAAAAAACAAAAAATGCATTTCCAGATTGCGTTTGATATAAAACGCAATACTGTCTCACGTTTATTCTACACATAAAGGACCATGCATGCATTCATTAGTATTACTGCGCATCAGCAGGAAGAATTCCTTTACGAAATCGTTCCTACATCCAAATTGAGCATACTTATCATTTCAAAATGCGAGTGGTAGTACATGTCGATGGCAAGGTTGTCCATACTGACCACGGCCCGGATTACAGGGGCGGTAGGCGAATCTATTTCTCCATCGAAAGGGGGATAAATTTCAACACATTCAAAGAGATGATCATCGAGAACGTATCAGGCATGAAAATTTCAATGGCGTTCAAATTTCCTACCCTAAGCTACCCTAATACACAGTACAATTACACTACAATCGATGTCGATGACGATGATGGTGTAGGAATGATATTTTATATGGCCAATCATATCCCGGGATACATCCCAGAAGTTTTCACGACGACATTAGATTGCGGAAACGTATCTCAAAATGAAGGACGTTCATTCAATCGGTCCCGTCGACAATCGCGCACACGATTTTGTCAAGGAAATTCGTACAATCAGGACACTGAAACCAATTTTCGGCATACAACATACATTGGCGGCATTCACAATGAGTACACGCATCAGGATCATTCACTTGAGCATGGCACTAGTAACATCCACACACTTCAATTCCCTACCACAGCGAATGATGACGAATATGAAATCTCGTTGGAGGATGTCGATCAGCGGTTAGACGAAGATGGAGGTGACGTTGACGTCGAAATTGGGATAAATGAGATGAGTATTTTGGAGGCACCGTCTACCATAATGACGCGGGACACATGGACAAATGTGGTCGATCCCACCCCAGTTATTCCATATTCAAGTAATTGAGGGTGGGACGGGACGGGACGGGACGTCAGAGCTGTTCAAGGGTCAAGTACGAAAAGTTTGTAGTATTACGTCTTCAATTACTTTAATTTCAAGTAAAAAACAATTATTCCACTTAAATAAGTGTGTATAGTAAAATATATCGTTATACGAATTGCAGGTTTTTTTTGTCAAAGCTTGAGCTTCAACATACAACAGAGAAATATAGCCTAGACAGAAATGTTATGTACCGGGTAGATCAATCAACCAAAAGGCTGTTGGTATTAAAATGCAAGAATGACGGTGAAGGAGGGACGTGTAATTGGAAACTCCGAGCAACATGTAAGGAGAGGGAAGAAGAGTGGAAAATCACAAAGTACGAGGGACCGCACTCATGTGTTGCCGTAAGCATCACTCCTGATCATCGAATGTTAACATCGCGGTACATTTCAAGTCGCATCATAGATATCGTGAAAAAGGACCCTAGCCTCAAAATTAAGGTCCTACAAGCAATGGTGAAGGAATTAACTGGCGGTTTTAACCCTTCGTATGAAAAGACATGGCTTGGGAAACAAATTGCCATAGCATCAATTTTTGGAGACTGGGACGAATCATACCAGAAACTCCCGAGGTATCTAGCCGTGGTCCAACAATATAACCCGGGCACCGAATTTAAAATCAACACAATTCCCTCAGTTGCATCGGGGACAGTTATCTTTGACCAAGTGTTTTGGGCCTTTGCACCTGCCATTGAGGGGTTTCGACACTGTCGTCCAGTTATATGTGTTGATGGCACATTCTTAACTGGAAAATACAAGGGTGTGATGCTAATTGCACTAAGTCAGGATGCGGAGAATCAAATATTCCCTATTGCTTTTGCCATAGTAGAAAGCGAGACCAAAGAAAGTTGGGGTTGGTTCCTCGATTGTCTACGATGCTACGTCACAGAACGTACCGGATTATGCCTCATTTCAGACAGGCACCACGACCTCGTAAATTACACAAAAGATGAACGACTTGGCGACCGCCATACGCGTATCACCGTTATTGTGCCCGAAACATACGTGCAAACTACGTACGGAGGCACGGTCAAGCTGCAGGGAGGCAGGTGTTCTGGGCAGCACAGGAACTCCAGTCACAGAAGTTTGAGAGGGAATTGAACAAAATAAAAAGATTTGTCGTTACCGATGGGACAGACAAGGGGAAGGAAAAAGTTTGACGATGTTATGAACATACCTTTAGATAGGTGGTCATTCGCGCACGATAACGGGAAGCGGTACGGTTCACTAACCACAAACGTGGTTGAGTGCTTCAATGGCGTCCTTAAAGACGCCCGACACCTTCCAATAACAACATTGGTTATGACCACGTTCTTTAAGTCCGTTGAGTATTTCACAGATAAGTCGAGGACAACATTGGCCAAAATGAATGCTGGCCATGTTTATAGCAGCTTCGCAACGAACAAGTATGAGCATTGGAGACAAAAGGCAAGACGACACCGGGTTGTTCAGTTTGACGGAACTGCAGGTACATACACAGTGCAAACACCAGTCAATCCGACCAGCCCATATAAAGGAAATCACTTGCACGTAATAAAGTTGAATGAACGGGCGTGCACTTGCAACAAGTTACAACAATGGAAGATGCCATGCTCCCACGTTATTACAGTTTGCACCTACCACAACCTGGACCCGCTTTGCTACTTTAGTGACTATTGGAAACTCGAGTCAAGTAGTGCCATATACAGGACACTACCATTTCAACCTGTTTATGATGAAGGTTACTGGCCTCCTTACTTTGGCGATACTATTCTTCCTGACAAAGATCGAGTGCGGGGCAAAGGTCGCCCAAGAGTTAATAGAATCAGAAATGAGATGGATGATTTTCTCGAATCTCAGCCGTCTCAAAAGCAGTCATGCAAAATGTGTGGTCAAGTAGGGCATAATCGACGAACATGTCCATTAAAAAATCAGGCGTCATCTTCAACCGCAACGAACTAGTATTGTGTCATTTACGTTTTGCATTTTCAATTACATAATTTCAATTGGATTTGTAATATGTAATTTCAATTGGGGGGATCGTGTCCCCCTTATTTGTGTGATTTCGGTTGGTAATATGTAATTTAAGTTTTCCATTTTAAATTATGTAAAAAATTTAATTCATTAACTCACAAATTAAACATGTTTGAAATGTAAAATGAATAAAACAAATATGATTGAAAATGAACTTGTATTTTATGTTATGAATTTTGAATTATGTAAAAAAACGTAAATAAATAAATAAATAAATAAATAAAACGCAATTCTACATTGCGTTTTATTCTGCAGCAAAAGTATAGCAACTGGCAGAAAGCTTTTGCCCACGAGATATTGTCAGAATTTATAGCGCAATTACCAATTGCGTTATGCTCCAATAATTGGTTAACTTATAACGCAATTACCAATTGCGTTTAAAAGTTGCTATAAATAGGTAGATGCCCATTTGGTGGCGCATCGTATGTCTTTTTTTTTTACATCTTCTGTCCAATAGCACATTTGCAAAATGCTCTTTCCCTCAGAAACATTTTATAGAAATAGCCGATCAAATTTTTTTTTTTACAGAAAACCATTTCCTAGAACTACCATATAGGTAAGAAAAGTGGGTCTTAGGGAGTGAACTTCCAGTGGGTTAGTTTCGCTCCGTCCGCCGGAGCTACCATATAGGTAAGAAACGTCCTATAATGGTAGGCTGTCGGGATGAGCGATTCAATAATCCACAACATGCAAGACACTCCCACCACCCCCCAAGAGGACCGACCTTGCGTAAACTTCCAAAGTGTTCAATAATTCGTCTATCCTTCCTCTGGGAGTTACGCTGAGTCCTCTCCAACTTCATTATTGACCTGTGTACCTCCAGTGAAGCGATTTTGCATGCGGAACGGGTGCTGAGGGATGTTGACGACTGTCTCCCTGGACTGCAATAGGCGGGACACATTGACTGCAATAGTGTAGACACCCCGATTTTGACCCGAGAAACTTATCAAGCATCCCCGATGATGAAAATGCCCGATAGAGCACGCGAAACTTGATTGTGAACTTGGAAACCTCTCCTAAACCTTTCCAAAATAAACCCAATCTTGCACTATCTTCTATTACATTCAAAACCCTCTTTTTTGATATATAATATGTCCCAATCCATTGTGAAATGAGGGAGATATGCCCATTTTACCAAAACGATTCATTCTTCCGACTTTCTGAGGGTAAAATGGTCACATATTTTGATGTACAAATCATATTGGGTTCAAACCACTTGGGTTAGAAAGTAGACTTGATAAGCTTTCCAACGCTTCAAACCATGCGCAAAACGGAGTTCGGTAGCACCCGGAATGGCCCCGCGAAGTTTGGAATTTTGTGCTGTCTCGCCATCCAGGCGCCTGGATTCCCCTATTCCAGGCGCCCGGACTCAATCCAGGCGCCTGGATTGCCTTAATGCAGGCGCCTGGACTCTCTCCAGGTACTTGCTGCCCAAGGTCAAGTGAGTGGGGAGGAGCATCTTGAGGATCTTTCAGGGATTTTTCTGCAGAATATTGTTGAGAGAGAGTAAGGTATTTTGGTGACCCTTTGAACCTCACCTCTAAGGGTTCAAATGACCCATTTTGAACCTTCCTTTGGCTATAAATACCCACCTCTCCTCCTCCATTGAGAGGACCAGCTCTCACCTCTCTCCCTTACTGTTATTCTGCCCAAATATTTCCAGCAACTCATCCCCAAACTGATCCCTCCATTTTCAACCATCAAAACTCAATTTTCCCCCATCCTAACTCCACAAACTCACTTGATTCTACCTACTTTTCATCATCCACAATCAAACCCCCAATCAAACCACCTATAATCAGTTTGATACACTTCCAATAATCAAAATCCAGTCCACTCAACTTTCAAAAATCATCCCAAATAACTCTCCAAAGTTCACAAATCAAGGTTTCAAGGTAGTCTTTCTACCAATATGCTCAAGTAGGCCCTGAGGGGGACTCAATCAAGTTCTCACTGGTCTTCTATACCAGTAGAGGGCTTGAGAGAGGTTCAAAAATCATCAAGAAGAAATCTGTTTTGTGTATCATAACTCAATCCAGGCGCCTGGATCATCACTTTCTAGGCGCATGCATTGAGTCCAGGCGCCTGGATTCACTCCATGCAGGCGCCTGGATCCTCTTCTCTTTTACCATATTTTCTGCTTTTCTTACAGTTTAAATTAGTTCATGGTACATCATTTGCATATATTGATTTTAGGATAATTATTTCTCATATTCTGATCCTCATTTTGATGAGCACTTGGGGGTATTTCATTATCAAATCATCTAAAATAAGTCTCTTTTAAGTTCATATCATGCATTTGAGTTAAATTTAATGTTCATGTCGGCTCCTGTGTTGTAAAACATCATTCAGAATGTGTACAAATTAGTCAAAAGCATTGCATTTGGTGTGTTATAGTGGAAAATGAAGTTCTGAGTTTGCTGTCTGGATGGCAATCCAGGCGCCTGGATTGGCTCCTTCCAGGCGCCTGGACTCAATCCAGGCGCCTGGATTAACCCTTTCCAGGCGCCTGGATCCTATCCAGGTGTGATGTTTTGAATGTATGTGATCAATTTCTGGGGTATCTTAAGGCAGTTTGAAGGCTATTTGGTGAAATTTTAGCATCTTCTGTATATAAATCACTCATCCACAACACTTTGCACAAGCATTCACTTATATTTCATAGACATTCTTAATGTATTTGTCATGCTCTCCCATAAATTTGAGTTTAAAGTCCGTTTAAATAACATTTTCAAAATCTTTTCAAACATTTAGTAGAGACTGGTGGCCACACCGGGCGTGAGGGGTGCTTTAAATTCCTTCCCCTCGCGTAACCTAGCTTCCGGACCCGAGAAATCTCATTTTAAAAGACCGGTAAAGTATTTTCCATTTCAAGGGCAAAAGAGTCATTTTTCAAATGGTTTCTCGGGTAAGGTCCTCAAATCCGGGTGGCGACTCCATTCAACCAATCAAATCATTTTCCAAGTCAAAACCGTTTTCGTGGACGCGCCCTCGCGGGGTGTTCACAAATAGGCTCTCCCTGCACTGCAATAGGCTACCTCGTACAGAATGAAATCATGTTTCCCATTTTCCCGTCCTATTGCCCCTTACCTCTGTAATACATTAGGAATGACGAATGTAAATAAAGTGTTGCACGATGGGGAAAAAAAAGTATATATATATATAACGCAATTTAAAAGTGCGCTATGTAAAACGCAATATTATATTGCGTTATAATAACGCAAGTATAAATTGCGCTTTATTTTGCCTATAAAACCCATCCAAAACGCAATTCTCTGCCCACTCCACATTCCACCCCATGACTCAAACGTGTTTCACCTACTTATTTCCTATTTCCCTTCGGGAAAATGGGGTTTTTTCGTCAAAATTTTGAATTATCATGAAGGTAAGAAATAAGGGTCGTAATGAGTCAATTTCTAGTGGAGCAGTTCATCTCGACGTACTACTCTGTAAAATGAAGAAGCTCGATCCACATGAGGCAAGTTGGACGCACTGAGTATGGGGGAGAGTATTATTTATTCCATAATACCTTCCCCTATGAGTTCCCCTGAGTCTGTTCCATTTTGTACAACACGCATATCATTCTCATTCGAGTATCTTCAGGCGGTGAACAACACGAAAATTGCATATTACCAACGTGGAAAAATAACTATTACGACACTCACGTTGTAAGTATTATCAAATGTGAAATAAAATATTTTTAATTACGTACTGAGGGTCAATTATAACACGGGCACCCCAAAAAAAATTAAAAAAAAATTAAACAAATAAAACGCAATTATAAATTGCGCTTCCAACGTGGCACCAGCCAGAGTGCCAGATGGATTTCGGGGGCGTGCCAGGTGGATTTAACGCTAATTAATATCGCGCTAAATAATAAAAACGCAATTGATGATCGCGTTAAAAAGTATTTTTACAAATAGTTTTAAAACGGGAGTACTTTGCCAATATGTTCTGTAAATTAGAGTACTTTGACGAAAATTCTAAATTACAAAAATGATACACGTACATCAGAGTTTTCCAACAAAGTTCTTCAACATGTCAAAACGACGTCGTTTTGGCATGTTGGACTAAAAAAAAAAAAAAAAACCTCAAAATCAGATCCGGCTCTTCCCCCTCCCCCATTTCCGACCAAAACCTCCCATTCCACCACCACCACCGCCGGCGACCCAACTCCTCCGCCCTCCCTCTCCACCTCCGGCGACCGCCGCCACCAAGAACACCCTGAACCGAAAAGCTACTCGATTCACAACTTTCAATACACCCAAATCAACCACAACTTTCTCATAAAGTTCGCATACGTCAATTCTTAGACAGAAAACAGTAGAAAAAAATACCCAAAACAAAAGTATACGAAGATAGCCATCCTCCATATTTTCCTCCAAAAGTATACGAAGATACCCAAAACAAAAGTATACGAAGTTCGCATACATCTAGAGCTTTTTGGTTCAGGGTGTTCTTGGCGGCGGCGATGGAGGTGGCGGCGGTCGCCGGAGGTGGAGAGGGAGGGCGGAGGAGCTGGGTCGCCGGCGGTGGTGGTGGTGGAATGGGAGGTTTTGGTCGGAAATGGGGGAGGGGGAAGAGCCAGATCTGATTTTGAGTTGTTTTTTTTTTTTTTTTCTTTAGTCCAGCCTGCCAAAACGACGTCGTTTTGGCATTTTCTGTACGTTATCATTTTTCATTCCTTTATACAGTATCAAGAAATCTACGAAACCATTCTCCGTCTCTCTTTAGGAGGAGCATGGTCCGATCCATCGTCAATGAGATTGAACCCACAATCGGGACACCGACGACTGGCATTCCACCGGCGGCGAGTCCGTTCCAGAGTCGGTAATTCCCTCGGCGGCGACATGCTGCCTGACTCCTCCTCTGCCTTCCTCCGCCGCTCTATCGTCGTGGTTTGCTTCTTCCTCGCCGCCTCTCTCTCCTGCTTCGTCCTCTTCAAAGCTGCCAACTTGGCCCGCATACAAACATTCTCTCCCCTTCGCCACGTCATCCCCTCATTTCCTGATTTCTCTACACCTGTAAGTGCCATTCCCCCATTCTAATCGCCTCTTTGTGATCAATTAGCTTCATGTTGCTGTATTCCATATATGAAATGTAGGTTTTCGATGATCGTTTCAGCTCAAATTTAGGTTTTAGGCAGTTTACATGATCTGTTTTTGTGTTCGAGAGCTCTAATATTAGAGATTTGAAGTGATTTGTTTACAGGAGTGATTTGAAATCCCAATTCTAATTCTTATCTGGTTTTTACTTTAGTGTTTGACTAGCTACCTATGCCTAAGACCTCTGTTATCCAAAACAGATTGCAGATTGTGAGAGTTCGTTTTGTGCGTTTCAACTTCGCTAGTCTTGGCTCGAGTTTGCTTTCAATTTACATTTTTCTAACCAACTTTTGTTTAGTTTTGGTTGTTGAAATCTATAGTTGTGTTTTCTTCTGGACGTGATGTTCTTTTTAATGCTAACCAATTCTATGGTGACTGCATTTGGTGGCCATAATTTGGATGGTATCATGTGTTGTGCCACTATTGCATTGGTAGGACTTGCTCCAATACATGACAAATGGGGCAGATTCTACCAATATAATACATTGGCGACACATCAGTCATCACATGGTACCCAAAATATGGTCACCCAAATATTATTGAAACTCTAATTAGAGTTCCTCTTTTTTATGATCTTTTAGGTTGTAAATTGATCAGAAGTGCTAGAGTGGGAGTTTGGGCCTGGGGGTATCGTGTTTCACTGTTTTTAAGCATGGGGATTTTCAGAGGAGCTTTAGTGCATCGTTTATTCCTCGACGCCTTAATCATCAGAAAAGTTATTTGTGGATGATAGTAACTAGTAAGGATTTTAGACGATGGTCAGTTCTTGGTTGAAGAGTCATGTAGGTTGGACTTGGAAAAACATATGATCATGTTTTTTGCGAGTTCTGTTTCATATAATGCAGAAGACGGGATTTGGTGATCGATGGAGGTATTGGTTGGTATTTTGGGTTTTTGTTGTGAGCTTTCCAATAAAAAGTGTTCCTAAAGGCGTTTTTCTCCCTGATTCTAGGGGAATAACCTTTTTCAAATCATATTTTCGTAATTGTCTTGGATGCTCTTGGTTGGTGGCTAGGGTTTTTAAGAGGGAGATTTTACTCATGGGTGTGAAGTACGGGATGGGGTGCCTTTGAGCTATGTCCTGTATTGTTTTCATGAAGTTTAAGGAATTCATGTTATTTCTGGCTTTAGTTTTGGATTGTTGGTGATGGGTTGGCTACCCGTTTGGGTTTTCCTTGTGGATCTTTGTTGAATGCTAAGGTGGTGTGGGGTGGGCAGTGGATGATTTGAAAGGAACTTGCTACTTGGAAGGGACACTATCTATTGACATCTGTAGACTGATTTTGATTGGAAGTAGTATCTCTAATTTGCTTACTTTATGATGTTGGTGATTTCTATTGATGGCTCATTGGTTAAAAAGTTGGAGAGGTTGCAACAAAACTTGGCATAATTTGGTTGTAGTTCGAATAATTTTTGTCCTTTTTTATAGAACGTGATCAACTCTAAGGTTTTCCGGATGATGTTCCCTCTTATACATTTTCAAAAGCATGTTTAAGTTCAACTTAATGTTGAATGAATGCTTAAGTTTTTGAGGATATGGATGGTATAGGCATGTTGATAAATCATACATATTCCTTGCTGTTTTCTATTTCATGTCATGATTTCCAATTTTTCTCTTTTTGATTTAGTGCTTGTTAGCGTTTGGCGATTTTTTTTTATGCGAATATATATATTTTTATATTGAGTTCCCTTAACCCTCGTAGGATAGTGACGAGTACAAGCTTGAAAGAGTGTTAAAGAACGCTGCCATGAAAGACGGAACAGTTATTTTAACAACTTTAAACGAAGCTTGGGCAGCTCCAAATTCGATTGTTGATCTATTTCTTGAGAGCTTTAGAATTGGAGATGGCACTCGTAAGCTTCTGAAGCATTTGGTGATTATTGCCTTAGATGAGAGAGCATTTTCTCGTTGTTTGGTTGTCCACATCCATTGCTTTGCCCTCGTCACTGAAGGGGTCGACTTCTCTCGGGAGGCCTATTTTATGACTCCTGACTACTTGAAGATGATGTGGAGAAGGATCGATTTCCTACGATCTGTTCTTGAAATGGGATACAACTTCGTTTTCACGGTAATTTTAAACACGAAATTATCTTCATCGGCTTTATAAACAAGTTGGTGGTTCTCCTTCTTTTCGTGTGTTGTACACTTTTTTTTAATGAGAGAATACATTATTGCTATACATGTTTTCCTGTTAAACTATCTGATCTTCTAGGTTGACTAGCATCAGTCCACGTTAGGTAATAGCTTTGACGTCCTGATAATGGGCATTTAAGAAAGCACATGGTGGCTTACATTATTATATTCTCTCAGTGGATTATTATTATATTCTTATATTATCTCAGTTGACTATTATTATATTCCCAATTATATATATGCTAGTTATAACACCCATACCCATTTACCCACTAACTAGTATAATTATTATTATATGCTATATGCTACTCCACGTGTAAGTAATTACTAATTAACCTATTTGAAGTGTTTGGAGTTTCGATTTTGTGACTATTTAGAAAACATGATCATCAATTTATCTTATGAAATAATACTTTTATTGATTCCAACTTAAAATTATCTTATGAAATAATACTCTATGCGAGAACTGTAAACTATGTGCGATTTGCTAGATGTTTTTATGTATCTTTTGGATGGTATGCTATCTAAAACTCATTGGCTTAGTGTTATTAGTTAAAGTATTGCTATATGCTATTTTTTCTAATTTTTTTTACATAGGTGCGCCTCGCTTCAAAAAGGCGCGCGCCTCGCCTCTCGCCTTAGTCCCCACAGGATTTTGCGCCTCGGTGCGCCTTTCGCCTTTGACAACTATGTGCTTACTAGTATTATGTTTCATTTGTAGCACCACATATCACTTCACCACATTTTTTCTTTGTTTAGAAGTAAGAAGCACAACACAAACAGATTATGGTACTTAGTTGTGTAAAGAAGTTATTCTGAAGATCAAATTTATGGGTTATGATATCTCTTTGTTGGTTGACCAGCAATCCCCCATGATAGAATTTTGGAATACGGTAACCCAACAGTAAAGGGGTTTGAAGAAGTTGAGAAAACGATCAAACGAACAAACACAGAAAGCGCGAAAAACAATTAAGCAAGAAACAAAGAACCCAAGACAGACATTTCACTTGGTTCTCCAACTGCATAGTTGAATACATCCGCAGTTCATACCAGTTTTTATGTGTATCGGTGAAGAGAGTACAAGAGTTACATCTGCTCCTACGTAGAACTAGTATTTATAACCTAGGGCTTACACTCCAATAAATTATAACCTATGTATAGCAAATCAAACCGAATCAGGCTTCGCAAAACCTAATAGAAGTGATGGTTGAAATTTTCATTTTATTTTATTTTATTGTCAAATTACCTGCTTTTGGTAAATTCCTTTGTCAATTAGTAATTTTTTACTTGTGGCCTGCAACCTCATCTATACTAGTTTTATGTTGTCTTATAAGATATTTTCCCAGAAGAGTCATCTTTATTGATGAAATAGGTCTTCTTTAGTCATCCAGTCCTTTTTTATTTTCTTCCCTGTCATGTTCAATTTCTTTTTCTTGGTTTTGCTCTTCCAGGATGCTGATATCATGTGGTTCAGGGACCCATTTCCCCGCTTTTATTCGGATGCAGATTTTCAAATTGCATGCGATCATTTCTTGGGCAGCTCTTATGATTTGGAGAACAGACCAAATGGGGGATTTAACTTTGTCAGGTCCAGTAACCGGTCCATTGAGTTTTACAAATTCTGGTACAACTCGCGAGAAGTGTATCCAGGATACCATGACCAGGATGTCCTTAACATTATCAAATTTGATGCTTTCGTCATAGATTTAGACCTAAAGATGAGATTCTTGAATACTGCTAACTTTGGTGGATTCTGTGAACTGAGCAAAGATTTCAATTCAGTTTGTACAATGCATGCAAATTGTTGTTTTGGTCTGGGCAACAAGATTCATGATCTCAGAATTATGCTTGAGGATTGGAAACAATATATGTCTTTGGCACCGAGCTTGAAGATATCATCGATATCATCCTGGAGGGTTCCTCAGAACTGCAGGTATATCATTTTACTGTAGCTTTAGCAACAATTTAATTTTGGTCCCCAGTTTTTTTTTCCTGTTTGGCTGTTTCAGTGTGGTCTTCCAGTCATTTTACCGAGTATTTCAAATTGAAAACCCAAAAACATGTGAGTCATGTAGCTAATTTTAAAGGGTATTTAACATTTCACTTCGTCAATTAGCATTTCAAACAGAAAGAAGACACATTTGAAGCTTCAGGGAACTGAATTAAAAACGCGACTGAAAATAAAAGGACCATTGTGATTTATCTTGATTTACTTTGTATGTTTTTTTGCATGCTTCATTAGTACATTTATAACTGTTCCGTAGATTTTATGCCTAACAGGGTCTTGCTGTTTGGCTACTTTCTTTACAGCCTTGTTCAAAGCGACCATTTCAATTCACCCCAGATGAGTGTTCAACTAGCAAAGGAACATTGAAATCAGCTGTGCATGTATCTTCAGGTTTTCCTTTTCAATTTGAAGCCTGAAGAAAACCCGTCATTGTAGCGTACTAAAATGTATAACACCCTTTGCGGGTGTGTACCCGTTCATGCCTCTTAGCACCTCCCCTTGCCTTACCTGGAGTAGTCTAGATGTTAGTTGTATCTCCATGTATGAAGAAATTGTTCTTACCTTGGTGATTGGTGGATAAAGATGGAAAGATGAAATGAAAATCAATAGATATTTATGAACCGGTGTCTTCTTTTCGCGTTTGGTTGCCCGTAAAGAAAATCAATATGCTCTTTTTTTTTCTTTTTTCTTTTGGTTTGGTTGCATCATGTAATGTTTTGTTTGGTTCTTTTTTTGGTCTGATGGTTTGTGTTTTCTTGTCGGGTTGTGTTTATTTGCTTGTATTTGGGGATGTGTGTGTTTGATCTTGTTGGATTATACTGACTTTGTCATCGGGGCCACCTGGCAAGGCAAAATGTGAGGTCTCATATTTTGTCAGTCGTCGCCTTTCATTTTCCGATCAAATTTTGATGATCGGAACCGTTCAATGTGTTTAAAACGTGTTTTTTAAGGGTCCCTACGTGAAATCATAAAAATAATAATAAAAAGAGTAGGAAGGGCTTCATCTGAGTAGATAAATACAGTTTTATCAAAAACTACTCAGATGAAGCCCTTTTCGGTCCTTTTTTTTATTATGATTTCTCGTAAGGACCCTTAAAAAGACGTTTTAAACACATTGGACGGTTCGGATTATCAAAATGTGATCGGGAAATGCTTAGTCCGGACAATCCCGGGTCGTAACTATCCCTGACTGGATAGTTCCTGCATATATATATAGGCTCCGCTTCTAGTCCGGACTTCGGACTTCCGGACCTCCACGTTCCCGATATTTTTTTTTTACGATCCGAACCGTCCAATGTGTTTAAAAGGTGTTTTTAAGGGTCCCCGTGAGAAATCAACAAAAAAAATACCGAGAAGGGCTTAATCCGAGTAGTTTTTTTTACAAAACTCGGATCAAGGTCTTCCCGGTATTTTTTTTTGATGATTTCTCGCGGGGACCCTTAAAAACACCTTTTAAACACATTGGACGGTTTGGATTTTGCAAAAACAATTTTTAAAACATTCAAAACACCAAAAATCCTCCAGTTAGGGCCTTGACAGGAAAATCTGCCTATATATAATACAAGAAGTTTCCTATGAGGGCTCCCTCACCAAAAAAAAAATGCGAAAAAATAGTTGTGAGCTATTGGATCGCGTGAAGGGCGTTGGATCTAACGGCCTACAATTGTTTTCCTTCACTTTTTTTGTGAGGGAGCCCTGAAACTTCTTAATATAGAGGAAGTTTCCTGTGAGAGCTCCCTTACAAAAAAAGTGCGGGATAACAGTTGTAGGCCGTTAGATCCCTCAGAGGAAACTTCCTATATATATATATATATATATATATATATATATATATATATATATATATTCCCTATTACTTTTCCCTTTTCCTTGAAAATTCCAAGATCCAAAGAGAGTAGTCATTTTGCTTGAATTCTAAGCAGCTCTGTATTTATTTTGAAGTTGTGAAAAGGAAGAGAAAGGTGTCAAGTGAAGTGAAAAAGGTTGATTTGTTAGTTGTTACTGTCCTTGGTTGTGCGGCCAGGAAAATGAGAAACAAATGAAAGGTTCGTATAGAGCACTTGGGCTTTGGCCTTCTTAGCTTAAGGTTCATTCCCTCGAATGTTTGTCTGTCAATGAAATTAGATGTAAACCCATGGGCGTTACATCTCCTGTGTTTATTCGGAATTTTTCTGATCTAGCATTAAATATCCATATGATGATAAATGCAAGTATAACCTTGGGTAACACAACACTTTGGAGGATCATAGCTACTGTTTACTCTGATATCAGGTCCCTACATTAGCTCTTGGAGGAATGTCAAGAAAACTGATGCGTTGATGATGTGTTTTGCTCTGAAGCTGCTTTTGTGTTTGTTAGCTTGAGTTATGCCCTTGGCATCTGTACTTGGTTTGGATCAGTGAAATAGCTTACCAAAAGCAAATGAAAAAAAATCAATCAAGGGAAACAATGGGACGGCATGGAATGTCACACTCGAGCACTTGTCGAAAGAAAGGAAAAAATCAACGTGAAATACAAGGATTGCAGTTGAATAGGACAATAATCCATGGAAAAATAGGTGGGCGTAGAATTGAGAAGTTACATGCATGGGGGAATTATACATGAATCATAACCCTCTCAATATATAGACTCTAGCTATTGGTATATATACACACACCCCTATATCATCGGGTCATTTTTTTCCTACAGGGTTTTTTTCCTCTACCTACCTACAAAAACCCACATTGAGACGGATGGAATAACTTATCGTAAAGACACAAACTTACAAAACATTAGAGTGAGGGAGGTTTGTACAAGTGAAAGAGGTTTATATGGAATCGGCATCAGCGTCCAGCTCCTTCCGACTTACAAGAACACCTTCTTCCCAAATCTCAACAAACCTGAAAAGCATCAAACTTATGAGAACAAATTGATTAACTCAGGAGCTACATGCTGACAGACAGTGACACGAGATCAAGAGAAATTGAGCAAAAATTGAAACATCTAGAATTTGAAAGGGGAATATTTGATGACGAAAAAGGTTGAAATGTGGCAAAATTTGAAGGCCTGCAGGACCTGTTTGTTTCACTATTAATCCAGTGGAATAATAGTCCAAACGGTGCTTGGATCCAGTCAAACAAATCCTACAGTGTTATTATCATTGGAAACATATAAAGATTAAAACCCTAACTCGGTACTCACTCAATTTCCTATAAAAAAAATAGAGCAAATAACTGATCAAGCCTCCAGCGATATCCAATCGAGCTGATTTTTGTTTTCAAGGATCCTTAAATAAATACTCCCTCCGTCCCAATTTGTTTGTCAATTATTCCATTTTCTGATACGCCTTAAATCGCTTATATCTTTTAATCTATAATGTTTTTCACCGTTTTAAAAACTTTGTATAACAGAATTAATCGTGAACTATCAAACAAGATCCATATTGCATATATTTCGAGATCGATATTAAAAGATATAAGCGATCGAAAACTGACACGATTATCAAAAAATGACAAACAAAAAGGGACGGAGGGAGTATTTTAAACAAATTGAACATCTTCGATCATTTGCAAAGGCCCGGCTTCGTTTAGTAATTGAACCGGGCTCGGCTCGTTAGGGGCTCAACTCGTTTACATACGAACCAAGATCGACATTGAGTTTTAGGCTTGTTTAGTTTAATGAGCCGAGCTCAAGCACTTGGTGCTCCAAATTCTACATAATCTATTGAGTTCATGTATTGTGAAAAAGTGTTCCAACGTCAATTGGGTAGAACAAGAACCGAACCAAAACCGATCCGAACTTGCGGTTTGGATCTGGACAGGTTCTACTCGTATTTGGTTAGGTTTTGATTTTTAATTTTCTAGAACCGGTCGGAATAGTCTGGTTACTGGATTTCTAGAGAACCGGTCCAATCCGGACCGTGTGCACCCCTATTAGTTGTAGACAGTAGACTTGTAGGAACCTGGGCACACGGGGATCACACATTTGAGCAACCTTGACAAAATGACCAACCAAAACTATGCCAATCTCAAGGTATTTAGAACGCCATCTAACTGGGGGTAACTAATAACTTAAGCATTTAGCGCCCAGTTGTTTGACTCGAACAAATTAATGAGCCAATAGTTTACATGGGTCATTCCAAGTGGTGTAAGAGCCAACTAGTGTAAACAATCGAGGGGGACCTTGTGTGGTCACCAGGGAAAAGACCCATAAAATACTATTGTCACTCTGATCACTAGGGAAAGACCCGTGGGATACCATGCTGTCTCTGAGCTGAACCTCTAACGATGGCACAGGGAAGATTATGATACTGAAAACTTTCATCAGAAGTCAACATGGGTGATCTTGGATCTATGATAAAAAATGTTGGTTACTAGTACTAGTAACTTGAGCTTCAGCAAGTAAGGATGCTTAAGGCCACACTGTAGGCTCCAACAAGTTACTGAGCCAACATAGGGTCTTCCATAAAACACCTAATGTAGCCTAGGAAATGAACCCAATGTTCTTTCTATTACCCTGCAGGACATTAACATTTCAAAATACATGTCGTACAGGCACCAAAACTTAAAACCAGAAAAATGAAACAAATAGAAAGCACTGACAAATGAACAAACCTTGCTCCGTCGACGTCAATACAAAGAAAGTCGCCATCTCGCCATCCATCCTTAAAATGGCCAAAAAAGATTTCACCAAGTTTTGAGTAGAACCGCCCTTCGCCATTTGCCTTTCCTTTCCAAAAGTTTACAAACCATCTATCCCCAGTGTGGAAGTACATCCAACCCTACATGAACAAGGGAATGTATGATCCCAAGGTTGCCATAAGTAATCCTTCCAATTATAATTATTAGGAGTAAAAACTAAATAGTAGCTTCTCCTGCAGCTTCTAAATTTGGTCGATAAAAAGAATCTTTGCCTGCAAGCCAAAATAAAAATCAAGCACACTTTTGAAAACAAATGGAACAAGCAAGATACAGGTCCAAGTTTGGTGATAAAGATAATTCCTAGCCAAGTGTGGGAAGATTGGATACTGTATGAAAAGTTCTATCCGTGCATTCATAATAATCAGAGTCCACGATTCATTTAGTCAGCTCAAGGGAACCAAAACAAAGGCATACAAGTGAATCATTTTAATACGAGTAAAATTTCAGTTGGAAGCCTAGGGATGTACTCCAAGGACATTTTGACACAAAGTTGACCAGCTAGGAATTCGAAGTTGAAAAAACAGCAATGTTTGTTTTGGGCAAAAAACTGGTAAATGTGCAGAGAAGAAATTTACGCTGGCATCTTGATGTTACTTTCAACACAGCATCTCAAGTAATAAAATACCAACAGGCTCAAGGAGAACAACGGATACCTTTCCATGCATGACGTCGTCCCTCCATGATCCCCGGAAAACATCCCCATTACTGAATCTGAATGTACCTAGACCCGATCTCTTACCATAGCGCCACATTCCCTCGTAAGTGCTCCCATTCGTTAGAGACAGTCGCCCCTGAGAATTCTAGCTTTTAGTTTTCCCACTTAAATAACTAGAGAACACCTGGAAAAGATGCTTTCACTCATGTACCAGAGCTATAGTAAAGTACCTTCCCTTCTGGCAGACCTCCCTGGCAACGCCCTTTATATATTCCTCCTCTATAATTAATTTCCACTACAGGGTTCCACTTCTGTTGTAATTCTCGTTCAGCTTCCTGCAAGAAAAGCACACAATCAGCACTAAAGAGAGCATGGAAAGTAACAGTGCCAATCCAATAATAGCAGAATGACAAATAGAAGCCATCATATGCTGTGAGTCTGTGACCCCCCACCAGTGTTTTCAAATTGGGATACATATTGTGTATTGTTTTTTACATTGCATGAATCATATCGGAATACGTATCACATATCTTAAGATACGTTTGTTGGAGGGTAGGAGTTTCTTTAGTTAGACAAGATATTGGAAGAGGGAGAAATATTTAAGACAAGGGTGGGGAAGGAAAGTATTTCTTTTACACTTAAACTCGAACTTTCTTTTTGGCTTGGTATAAACTATAAAATGGCTAGAACTCATCCCTATTTAGGCTACTCCATGGAAGGCTCTAATCCAAAGATATTTTTCACGTAAGATCAACTTTGAGGTAGATTCTAGAATTACACGTGACTGATTCTCACAAAAAAATCTAATACTTCACAAGTATATTCTGGAGCTTCTAGAAACTAAATATTTATATCCCCTTCAATAATTTGTTTCATCTTTGGGGTTTTGTCAATTGAGCTTGTTTGGACTTTACGTTCTTGGGCCAAAATACTAAATTTAGTTTATGCTTTAACAATGTTAACCATTATTAATATACAATTAAAAAATAATTATACCTAATAGCACCCACAAACTATGCTTACATTTATAAAAAAACTTTTTACAGTGCAAAATTTTCCGTCTCTCAAATTTTTGCTGCCTTAGTTATGGAAAGAAATAAAAAAGCCTACATATGATTTAGGCAAAACACAGACGAAGTATGTTTTATTATTCTATGCAAGCCCTATATTGAGATTGAATTTCTATCAAATGGTTTGAATGTCGCCATAATTAGATCGAATGGCTTAGATTAATGCATTTAGGGTTCCGCTTCTTAAAGTAAGGTCTGACTTTTTCCCAAGGAGTAATCGTTGGATATATACCGTATGAGGATACGCGTGTATCGTAGGATTTCTATACAAAAAAGGATACATAGTGAGATACGTATTGTTTTCCAAAGGAGACGATACGATACGTAGGAATATGAATCTTGTATCGTAAGTTTTTAACAACTATGCCCCCACTCCACCATGACCCCAACGCACACAGTAACACGTATATCAAAAAAAAAAAAAAACTAATCGATTGCTAATGAGAATCTAGAGTTATTATTTGACATCAAATTGCTGTAAACTATTTTTACCCATTCTAGGAACCTTGCTGAAAGTCGACGCTATCTAATCCCTGGCCATATCCATTCCATGGAGATGGAGTTGATTGTCTGATTCATCCATTACACAAATCACACCAATGGAAAAAGGTCTAGTTCAAATTAGATTCTATATGTGTTACACTCAGCTGGCAAAGCAACAATGACTTAAATGAAATAAAAGCTCCAGTCCAAAGCCCGTAAATATTTAGGAAAACTATGATATGAGAACAGTGCATGAACTGCCGCTGCAAAATTTGGAAGCCTCATTCTACATTGTACATCCATACAACAGAAGCAGAAATGCTACTAACCAGCATAGATGATGCACGAGCAGAAAGAACTCCTTGCTTCTTAGAAACATTTGCGTCAGTTCCCTTGAATACGGCAGAAGCACTGTCATAAAATTCTGAAACAGCTTCCAACCCTGCATCAGTTAATGCATCCCAAGACATCCTTGGAGGAGCCTGACTTTGGGCCTTCATGTCATCCTCACCTGATTTCTCTTGATGATGAATTGTGTCTGAGCTATGGAGACAGTTTATTATTAACTCCTCTGATAGTTTTACACCAACCGGAAGTTTGTAGATGCTTAAATTATCAAGAGTTGATATGGCTCCACAATAATTTGCTCCTTGATTGGTCCATTCCTCTGAAATCCGAAATCCTGGTCCCAAGTTTCGCGGGATGAGTGGCTCCCTTTGAAAAGCAGGCACTCCTAGGTAATGCATTTATCCACATTCATTAACCAGTTAAAACTTCAGATGCACTTTTCATGGATTCAATGGTCTAAGTGAGTAAAAAGAGAAGAACTCGTTGCACTACACTTGCAAGATCAAATTGGTTTAACAATGAATCTACCTTGCACATCGTCATAAAAATCGGAAGAATCTGTCGTCTCTGAAAATTCTACATCCTTTTGTTCTAAGCTACTGTCATAACCCCTACAGCATAAATATTAGTTCAGAATCTTGTGACCATGCATAACACTAAGGACAATACAAGTGATCTTGATGTGCATTGAATCAAAAGGGAAAAACTTATACACCTCCAATAATACATTTCACCACTGTTGTTGCTCAATACTGCCTGCAGTTCAGTGGAGTAAATGTCAAAATCTTCAGCTGTTCTATCTGCAGGAATTTCATTCTGCAGTTCGCCAGAATCTGGTGCAGTGATTGCCTCAGAAAAGGATGGATCCTTAGGAAAATAACTATCCTCAGCTACGGGAGATTGTGGACGGTTTCTCCTCAAAAGATTGAAGATAAAAGGAAAATGCTGGGCCAGTCTCGAGAATATGCTACTTTCTTCAACAACCTGATGTCTGGTGCGGCTGCAATTTGCATGAAATATTTGTATGAAAACTATTGGCTAAGCAATATTCATGCAAATTGGGTTGCTCCTCAAGTGCCAAATGCATAAATTGGTACCAGACTCTAGAGGCACATGCATACCATGTTCCTAGTCCAGTTGCCCATACTAAAGTGAGTAGCATACTCGGTTTGTTTCTTGTATCTTGCTCTCTCGAAGGCCAAACATGTTAATATCGCAGTATCTTGTACTGAATTCCACAATTCGGAGCTTCCTCTTCACTTGTGCAATCAATTCTAGTAAATTGGATATCCTTAGGTAGTAGTGTGCTATTATCATCACAGACTAAAACAAAAAAGACTCTTTTTTCAGCCTCTATGGATTCAAGGGCTGACAGGCTTAGCATATGTCATATCGTAACACCTTTGAGCTATGAAGCACGGATACGGATACGGATACGAGATACGATACAGATACGCGGATACGCGATTTTTCCAAAAAGTCGGATACGATACGTTGGGGGATACGTTGAATATAAAAATATAAAAATAAATATATTATAAATATATATAATTTTTAGTTCCTAAAATTTCATTAGACAAGTTCACCATTACAGCACAGAAAAAAAAAACTAAAAAAACCCTAAAAAACGTATCCAAATACTCTAAAAACGTATCCGATACGTATCGGGAGCGTATCCGAGCATATCGGTAACGTATCGGAGCATATCCAAAACGTATCCGAATAATAAAAATTTAATTTAAATTACGGATACTCTAAAAAACGTATCCGATACGTATCGGGAGCGTATCCGTATCCGATACGCGTACGATACGCGATACGGAGGTCAAAATAGAGTATCCGTGCTCCATAGCCTTTGAGTCAAGAGATGAGCAATCATATGTAGAACAAAATTTGTTGGACATAATAATTTGCCCATCTATACTCACCAGAGTTTTCTATCTGAAAAGTAAGAACGATCATCCAATCAAGTTATGATTGTAAAGGAATTTTACTTCAAACCTGTTTGACGAAAAGTAAATTGAAATGTCAAAGCATAATAGCTCACCCATTCATCGCAAAATTTTTGGAGGCCATCAAGTGTCTAATGCCATATAGCTCATGTTACATGGACTCTTCTATTTCTACAATATAACGGTGTCCACAGGCTATGACAAAGGTAAGGGAAGGGGACGTGTCCCACTGAGACACTAGAACCTTATTAAGACATTTTGATCCCCTAAGCTAGAATGATGATTGAAAACGAAGCCACTGATCTGATAATTAACGAACATTTATAACCTCACAAATAGACTGTTGGTGCAAATCCGGGAGTCTTCGAGAAATCTGAACGCCTTGATTATGGAACTTGATGGACCTTGCTTCGAGGCACGTTACAATGTCGCTTTCCTAAAACAGTATTCGCCCCCACCGTTTGGTGTGCAGTGGGTTGATAGCAAATCTGTTCGAGGATACAACGAAGCCCGATCTTATGATCTTCTACATGCATCCGCACAAACAAAGGACAGATAGAATACCAAGTCGAATTTGTGATCAAATGAGCCAAGGATATGTTGACACCGTTTCTGCAGAGCAACGGTTCAACAAAACAAGGAAGAAAGTAAGTAGAGAATTCGGCAGAGTAACGGCGCAGAAATTCGGTGTTGAATGAATGAGATATGGGCTCTATTTATAGACCCAAATGTGCCTATTCGCTTTAGGATACACCCCTTAGTGAATAGCCTTGAGTTAGGGTCATAACTCTCCAGTTTGAGTTGCACCCGTCTGCGAACCACATCCTGTTTCACATCTGAAATTCGCGCACAGACCCTTAGGTATCGATACCCCAGTCATGGGTATCAATACCCAGCAATCTGTTCGTCCAGAAACCCACTGGTATCGATATCTCAGTCATGGGGTATCGATACCTAGCAATCCGTTCGACCTGTGCACCATTGGTATCAATACCCAGCCTTCTGATCTCGTGTTCCACGTCACTGCCACCTTACCGCCAAGTCGCAATAAGAAGGGGCGCCTACTAGGCTCGCGCTAGTGCAAAGTGTGCCATCAAAGCGCCACATTGCAACGACACAACCCACTGCCACGCGCTTGCGGGTGGGTATGGGTGTGTTCATCACCGGCTTCACCGGTTAGGTGCAAAGCACCATAGGAGCCAAGCCACATAACACAATGTGAAATTAATAGTTGTGCTCCTACTTATAAACCATTCAACCATTACTTATCTAGCCAATGTGGGACAAAACCAAAAACACTACAAACTAGCTTCCTAAGACACAAGGAATATTTTGATAAAAACCCCAAATAAAAACCCATTTATTTTGTAAATTTCCAACATAGATGAGGGATGGTGATCCCCTATAGATCGTTAACTTCAGGTTCATTCCTAGATAGCCGAGTCAGTGTAACACTGCATAGAGCTCAGTACACCTTATTTTCTACAAGCAGGGCTCAAATGATATTCTATCAGGTCAACTCCATCTGCTCTTTTATGCTATTCTTCCAACCTTCGAATCCTTATTCATAACTAATTCGTTACCATTCGAGTGGAAAACTAGGATACCAGTTGATGAAGACATCAAAATAAGGCCATTATTCATCACGTTAAAGTTGTTAAATTTCCATCTGCCATCTCCCCTAATTCGCAAGATTTTCTCCATCTGAGAAACAATATCACAGGAACTAACAAATCGATTTTTGTCAATACCACAGCTCCGGAATATAAATTAGATTTCACATGCTAAGTCCCATGCTATTCGAGCACCATCGAGCCGAGCTCGAGCTGGGACAAATTAATGCGAGCTGAGCTCTAGCCAATATTTTGTAACATGTCCAGAGCTCGAGCCAAGCTTGAGCCGACCCTTTTACTGGCGAGTCGAGCTTGAGCAATCTGAAGCTCGGCTTGGCTTGTTTGCAGCCCTAATTTGAACACATGCATATACAAATATACAATGACCTTGCATCAAAAGCTAGCACTATCTCATTTGAAAAGGAGTTCCTTAACTTTATGTATATAACTACATGAAACCGAGTAAAGTGAGACCTACAATTAGGACATGAAAAGAAAAACAAGTACTCTCCAGTCAAAATTCACATTTTCTGTTCTTGTTTGTTCTAGGTTTCAAGTCATTCAAGGATCAAACCATCCATCATAACCCTCAACCTTGTTGGACAAAGAAGATGCAAAATTTTAATTGTGTACAATACAACTGTATTGAAGACCGTCACAAGAGCAGTGAAATTATGGGGATTATACTCTTGCATGACATCTTACCCTACAGTGAGTACTGTTGCCATTATTAGGTTGGGCTCCATATTGGGTTCATGAACTGAAGATATTATAATTCCTCCCCTGCATTCAGTAGTTTGGCGAAAAGTAGGCAAAAAGGCATTCACATCACTGCTGTCAATAACAGCTGAACTCGAGAGGATGCAGATAACAATGCCATCCAAATCCTGAGAACAAAAGACATAAAAGTGCAAATACATTAGAAACAGTGTTTCATACAAAAACACTCACACAATTGAAGAGAATAACATCCTAAACTGCGTGCCATGAAAATAATAAACTACCGAAAATTAGAAATTACAAAAGCAAACTAAACTTCAGCAACTTAGAAACCACCCAGCAAGAAATGAGAATCCTCACTTGTGCGAGAGAGAGAGAGAGTGAGAGAGAGAGGAGGAGGAGGAGGAGGATAACAATAACAATTACTGTTAGAATATAATGTTCGACTTATTCCCACATCCGGTAATTGAGTCACGTAATGGAGTATCTCACAATATAAATAAACGTCTCGTGCGTAAGGGTTAATTAACACCCTATACACTCTTCTCTCTTATAACCAACATGGTATTAGAGCCACCCTTAACCCCAACACATAATCTGATCCCGTAGTCCTTAAACCTACCCCACCACAGCCACTGCAGCCGTCTGCCACGAGTCGCTGCCCCACCCAAACCCTAATTTCTCATCAATACCTCTGAAACCCACTAAATCGAGCCAGTTACCTACTGAAAACCCCAGCCCCAATCCACGACAACCATCGATACCCGTTACCCAGTACAAACCGACCTTCAAAACCATAAATCGAGCCCCCTACGATCCTTCAAAACCCAAAATCAAACTCGAAATCGATGCCCACAACCCTTGACCGTAATTGAACTCGAAATCCAAACATTAACCTTCAAAACTCGAAAATGTCTTTATGCTCGATGTTCGAATTCGTCTAAATCACACGTCTTTGCTGTCGATTTGTGTTCTACATCCAGTGACTGGTATTCATTGATCTTGTTGGATGTTGTCGATGTTTCCTTGGTCTGTTGCTGTCAATTTGCTGTTTCTGGTATGATTGTATGTTTTGTCGATATTTGTTAGATTGTTTGATGCGAGCAGTGACAGACTTCTTTTGGTTTAGTCTGGTTAGTTGTTTATCTTAGTTCAGGAGTTTAGTGGTTTGTTATTGCTTGTTGCTTATTTGGTTGTGGTTTATTAATTGGTTGTAGTTCTACAATGGATTCTAGTACTGCTTCCTCTTCTAGTTCGTCTGTTGGTACTTCGTCTAGTTCTTCTCGGCCTCGTGAAAAGTTCCATTACCTCCATTCCTTTGAATGGGAAAAATTATGCTATTTGGGCTCAAGCTGTTAAAGTTTATTATATGAGCGAGCAGAAATATAGTTACTTGACAGCTGATCCTCCCAACAAAGAGGATAAGACTTATAGTAGCGGGGAATCTGAGGATGCTCATATTCGTGTTGAGTTATGGAATAATATGTAACCTCAGGTTAGCAGCACTCTGATTTTCCTAGATACTGCCAAGCGTGGAGTCGGGTTGTAGAGATGTATTCTGGTGTTAATAATCTTCGTCGCACATATGCTCTACATCAACGGTTTTTTCCTGTCACTTGGTACTGAATCTTTGGAGGAGTACTATGCCAAGTTCCGTGGTACTTGTGAGGAGCTCCGTATTTTACGAGCCGATCTCTAGTGAGTGATATACAGGTTATGGAGCGCCAGCTTGAACATTTAAAGGTCACTCGATTTCTACATGGTTTGCCTGTGACCTATGATGCTGTTTGGTCTCAGATATTGGGAGAGCGGGATTTGCCCTCTCTCAATGAGGTTTTTAGTCGTCTTTGCTAGGCTTCCGTATCAGATGCTGATTCTGTTTCCCAATCACCATCTGAACCACGAAATCCAAAATCTTATCCGAGGGTTGAGTGTCGTGTTTCTCTTTGTGCTTTCACTTTGTCTGTTTCTTCTCTATATGTCCCTAAAATTGTATAGGAGACTATTTCTTTGTCTGAGTGGCGGACAACAATGGAGGTTGAAATGTCGGCCCTTCATGAGAATGACACTTGGGAGTTGGTTTCACTTCTACCAGGGAAGTTTACTGGTGGTTGTCGGTGAGTCTTTACTGTCAAGTATAATCCAGATGACAATGTCAAACGATACAAGGCCCGTCTTGTGGCCAAAGGTTATAACCAGACATACGGCGTTGATTATGCCGAGACTTTTTCCCCAGTCGCCAAGATAAACTCTACCAGGGTCCTTATCTCTCTTGCAGCGAATCTTTGTTGGCCTTTATTTCAATTGGATGTCAAGAATGCTTTCTTACATGGTGATCTGCTCGAGGAGGTCTATATGGAGCAACCTCCAGGGTTTGTTGCTCAGGGGGAGCGTTCTCAGGTGTGTCATCTTCGCAAGGCTCTCCATGGCCTTAAATAGTCACCTCGAGCCTGGGTTGGTCCGTTCAGTGATGCTGTATAGAAATTTGGTATGCGTTGGTCTCATTGCGATCACTCTTTCTTCTTTACTAAGTCTAAGCAGGGGAGGATAGTGTTGATTGTGTATGTGGATATGTTATTATTCATGGAGATGATCAGAAAGGTATTGATGAGTTGAAACAGTTCTTGCATCATCAGTTTCACAGTTCTTGCATCATCAGTTTCACACCAAAGACTTGGGTAAATTACGATACTTCTTGGGTATTGAGGTGGCAAGATCTACTAGAGGGATTAGTCAGTCCTAAAGGAAGTATACATTTGGATCCATAGGAGTCTCTATAGGTATAGCTCCCAATAAACCTGTCTCCTCCGGACTATCCAATGCATACTTCCTTTGGGATAGCCTAATCCCTTTCACTAGATCTTGCCACCACAATACCCATTAAGTATCGTAATTTACCCAAGTCTTTGGTGTGAAACTGTTGATACAAGAACCGTTTCAACTCATCAATACCTTTTTGTATTATCTCCAGTAATAATATCATCCACGTGCACAAACACTATCCTCCCCGCTCAGACTGGATAAAGAAAACAGAGTGATTAAAATGAGACCGACGCATACCAAATAGTGTTGATTGTGTATGTGGATGATATTATTATTAGTGTAGACAATCAGAACGGTATTAATGAGTTGAAACAATTCTTGCATCATCAGTTTCACACTAAAGACTTGGGTAAATTACGATATTTCTTGGGTATTGAGGTGGCAAGATCTAGCGAAGGGATTAGTCTGTCCAAAGGAAGTATGCACTGGATATTCTGGAGGAGACAAGTTTATTGGGAGCTAAACCTGTAGAGACTCCTATGGATCCAAATGTCAAACTATGTGTTGTTCAGGGGGAGGTATTTTCTCATTTAGACCAGTATCGTCGCTTAGTTGGAAAATTGAATTTCCTTACTGATACCAGTCCAGATATCTCATTCGTTGTTAGCATGGCATGTCAATTTATGTCGGCTCCTCGTGTTCCACATTGGGAAGCTTGTCTTCGTATTGTGAAGTATCTTAAGGCTCACCCTGGACGTGGCCTATTTTATCGATCGAATGGTCATTTGCGTGTTGTAGCGTTTACTAATGCTAATTGGGTAGGATCACCGTCCAATAGACAATCAATGACTGGATAGTGGATACTATACTTCCGTTGGTGGCAATCTAGTTTGCGAGATCTAGCGCAGAAGCGAGTATCGAGCCATGGCTCGTACTTCATGTGAAGTTGTATGGTTACGAGCTTTGTTCGAGGAGTTAGGATTTTGCATGCCGTTACCTATCCCTATGAATTTTGACAATCAGGTGGCAAGACACACTGCCTCAATGAGAGAACCAAACATATTGAAGTTGACTATCATATTGTTCGAGAAAAATTGTTCAAGAAAAGATAGATGGTGGTGTGATGGCTACTCCCTTTGTGTCTACAGGAGCTCAATGAGCTCAATTGGCTGATACTTCACCAAACCTTTGTTTAAACCACGTTTAGAGTTGTTATGTAACAAGTTACTCCCCAGCTTGAGGGGGAGTGTTAGAATATAGTGTTAGACTTAGTCCCACATCAGGTAATTGAGTCATGTAATGGAGTATCTCACAATATAAATAAACATCGCGTGTGTTAAGGTTAAATTAACACCTATACATCTTCTCTCTTATGACCAACAACAACAACAATAATAATAATAACAACAACAAAGGGACATATCAAAAGGCGAATTTCTAATTTTGTCAACTTTAAATGCTATTGTGGTCTGTACCTGCAAAAAGTGAATTTCTGGGAAGTGTAAAATTCAATTGCTTCCATTGTACTAATAAAATACATAACAGGTACAATTGCTCATTTCATTTCATCTTGTGTTGAATTTATGGGAATTCTTATTTTTTGCAATCTAAGTGGTCGAATAATATTTTCTTTTTTGACAGGCGCTCCCACACTTCTATCATCATCAGCAACCCCGCCCCCTCTTCGTGCAACTAAGCTTCATACTATATCTCCATCGGGCAAGTACAAGCGATAAATGGAGATTTTTCAATTCTTATGGACTTATGGTTCAAGTTGAGTAAACAAAACAAAATTAGGGTTTACAAATGAGTTGTTCAGTTAAAAGAGAAACAAACTGAAGGATACACCTATAATGAATCTGTTCATACCTTTAAACCTACACTAAGGAAGGGGCAGTCATAGACAGCTCGCATAATTGATGTTTTAATGTTGAGACCGGCTCCAAATCCAATTTTTGCTTCTTTATAACTCTCCAGAATCTGCATGTGGTTAAATTAGTCCTTCAGAGATCAAGAGAAAGTGAAAACTAGAAAAGAAAGCAATTAAGTGCAGTTTTTGGACAATTCCAAGTATACAGAAACACTAACGTGCCCAGACCTTCAAGAATAGATCAGGTTCAAAGATACTGGGACATACTCAGATGTAATAAAAGCAAAAGTAGTACAGATTTCTTTTTCTTCTTGATTTCCAAGGCAAAAAAAAAAAAAAAAAAACAAAAGAAAGGAACAAGAAAAACAGCATGAGAAGTCCATCAAAGAAAAGGCAATACAATGGAAAGCAGCAAGGCAAAACTAAACCTATAACAACAAATCACACTACCCTCATAACCCTACAGATACAAAACAGCGGTGAACCCCTAAAGGTTGGGGAAACTGACACGAAAGGAAGTCAAATAACACACTCTACCCCAGAGAAAAGAAAGCTAATGCATTTCACCCCAACCAAACAACCAGCATGTGCAAAAGATTATGCAAGGGTATAAAGCTTCTCCCTTGTTGCTTCTATACCCTTTAAGATTGATCTATTGCATTTAGGAGCAAGAAGCAGGACCCACCCAACAAACTACACTAAAATGCCATAATAAGTGATTCAAAGAACATTACGGTCAAAAAGTAAACTTACTTTCATTACTTCTGAAACATTGAGTTCTTCCATAATATGGTGTTGCGAGTCCAGAAGCTTCTTTTGGCTTTCCTGTGAATGAACCAACAGTAAGGACAAGGCTACAAGGAGAATAAAAATTTACCGATAAAATAAAGTTTGGGAGTCACAGAGGAAGACAACTAGTAAACTTACAGACGTAAGAATCGACAGCCCATTTATGGCCATCAAAACAGCAGTGTTTGCTGTCTTTAATGCCTCATCTAATGTCACTAGTTCTTTTTCTAGCAGTACGTCTGCATCAACCACTGTAGGAAAAAGAAACAGCACAACATAACACATGAAGGTTAACATAAATTAGCAATCATGAACTTCTGTTGTTGAAAAACTAGATAACATTATGAAGTATTATTCAGACACAGTTACCACAGCTGGTTGAGTAAGCCAAATCAAAGCCATTTCAAGCAGGCACAAAACTTGCACAGTATCTTGATATTTATATACACTGTCTTCACATATTGATATTCAGGACAGAAAACATCCACATGGTGCAAGTATATGCCATTCTAGAGAGAGAAAAGGATAATTGCTGATTAAGAGGAGAACATTCTCTCTGCAAGTCAATCCCCATCTTCTAGGTCACCAAGGGTATCACGGATTAGACTGAGAGCAATCCACTGCCTTAGTTCTTTTTGTGCACACCTGCTCTGTTCTTCACCCTTCCTCTAGACCGCCTTATCCTCTCCTTTCACTGTGTCTTTACTGTTGACTATCCATACCTCTCTAGCTCATCATATTTGACTAAAGCAAGAACCATCTCCTACAGAGGTTAATGCCCACACCTCCATAGGATTCTTAGGTACACTACAATGGCATAACAATACTGGGAGCGGGTTCATTTTCAGAGGGGCTTATCCTTCTTAAGAAGACAAAAAATCTGTCTAAAACCAGACAAAACAATGCAAACACGTCTATTTCTTAAAGGGGGAAAAAGAATAGAACAAAATAAGGTAGCCCGTGCATGTTGAAAATAAGTCTCATTAGATTTGAACAGCATAGTATTGCACAAGCAGTTTCCCTATCTCCTTTTCATCAAGTCAAACCATACACCATGGAAAAATGATTTTTTTTTTTTTTTATCGGTGCCATGGAAAAATGATTTAAGATCGATAACTATACATTTCGTTTGGACAGTGTTTTAATTTTTTAAAATATAATTTCAAACATCACAGGTGGAGAAGGAATTTCAACAGCTATAAGAGCTAAAAAATGTGAAATCTATATTACTTATTCTACAAAGAGTACCAGATATCCAACTAATGGAAAGCAAGACATTGCTCACCGATACAGAAATTTGTGTGATCTTGTAGGTTTACTATCAAATCCTTGACCTGCAAATAGAGATAAATGATGAAGAAAATGAATTATTAGAAGTTACAACAATGACAACAAATGCAGGAATAAATCAGAATTAAAACAATAAAAGTAAGAATAGAGTATGAAGAACTAAAAAGTATAAAGATGAGCAAGAAAAGAAAGAGAAAAGACCCAAAGCAACTATAATATCTTCCTTAGAGAGGATCATATATATAATGCTTTCTATAGAATATGCCCAGATGCTAATTAAATTCTAACCCGTAGATCAGACTCAAAGTATTCTCATAAAAGAGATCTTGAACTATAAAAACCACCAAAGTAGTACACTAGTACGGTACCATGAGCACATTGATCAGTAAGCTGATCCACAGCTGGAGAACAGTACCTCTTAAAGTGTTCCCAAAACATGAGGAATCATAGTTGAGCAATTTGATTGAAAATTAAAGTACACAAAGGGTAATAAGATGGGAACTACTATGCTTCTATTTCAGACCCAAATAGCTTCTTAAAAGTACAGCCCAAAGTCATTCATTTAGGCTTCCAAAGGTGCAGGCCTTATAATATAACAAAGATATTACCAAGGCATCACAACTCTTTGGAATTTCTCACTCGTAAAGGCATACTAACGAAACACAATGTAGTGATCCTACCAGGACAAAGGGGATCCTTTTTGCTTTTGTTAAAGCATTCAACTCAAAACCAATTGGTTGAGCGGAGAGGCCGCCCAGGCTCATATACTAGCTTTAGAGGTTATAATTAATCAATGTGAGACAAGCTCTAACACTCCCCCGCACGTGCGACCCCTGACCCTCATGTGGAGAGAAACGACGATTCAAACACACACGAGAACTATTAACCATCAACGACAAACTAAGGGGAACCAACCATAGTTATCAAAATTGTGCGATTCGCGATTCGAATCGTATGATTCGGTTCGATTCAGGGTGTTTTCGATACAAACCGATACTATTAATCGCAGGTGTAATAGAATCGTACGCTGAATCGTAAATCGAATCGGTGAATCGTGAATCGAATCGTAAGAATCGTACGATTCAGTTATATTTTAAACCCATGTTTTGCATGTGGGCCAAAATGAAATAATTGATAAATTGCGGGGTTTTCTTTAATTTTTCTGGCATATAAAGGGTCAACTCTCTTTTTCAGAAGCTTCCATAGCACTTTCCAAAAGATTGTACTGGAAAAAGTTTAGGATTTTGCACCTGCTAGGAAGACCACGACCACATCCCTAGCTAGAAAGGGAAGTTTTTTGCCTATTTAGACCACTTGATCATCTACTTATCTTCTTAAACATTAATTTTATTGATTCCAACTTGAAATCTACCTTTTTTTTTATGTATTTTTAAAAAAATGACCAAATCGGAGCGATTCACGATTCGATTTGATTCACGATTCGCCAACCGGACCATTTCAATTCTCGATTCGATTCACGATTTGACAACTATGGAACCAACCATCAACAACATAGAGTCTTGTCCAAAAGCCTCCGAAAGCCTAGCTCTGATACCATGTTAAAGCATCAAACTCAAAACCAATTGGCAATGAGTGGAGAGGACGCCCAGGCTCATATACTAGCTTTGGAGGTTATAATTAATCAATGTGGGACAAGCTCTAACAGCTTTTAATGAAAATGAATATAGGCAATTTTGTACTTGTATTTCGAATCCAAATACCCATCCACATACATTGCGGTTAAGTGTAACATACTAACTAATCAAATGACATGCAGACTGAAACCCATGGCAGAAAATCATGTAATACTTGCATACTGAAATGTAGCCATATTGATCTATGGTAAATCATACAACGATGATCCGAATAATGATAAGGAAACAAACTGATGAATTCTTCTTGTATGTTTTCCATAATATCTTGATGGTAAGAGAAATCAGTGTACCTCATCTTGGCGCCTTCGTCCTTCAAAGCTGAAGGGCTTGAGAATGATACCAACCACTAATCTATTCGTAGATTTCACTCTCTTAAGAATATCAACTGCTCTAATATGATCTGCTGCACCATATCCTGCAGTAGCCACCTTAAAAAAACAGGGAAAATGCAATGATTTTCATGTGTGATTTGTGAATATATGTTAATCCACGTTAAAGATTCTAAAGAGACACGATAGGGGTTAAATATGCAATTTTTAAAAATTTTGAAGGGTAAATGTGTATTACTTCAAAGATTTTGGGTTAAAAGTAATATGATGTAAAAATGATGCTTGTTTATAAATATTGATGCTTCATGCTTAAACATATAACTATGTTTCCACTGGTATAAAATTAATTTTATTTATTTATTTATTTTTGTCGCGTCCCTTTGTGTTTGTATCCCCATTTTTTTTTTTTGAAATCCGTGTCCCGTGTCCAAGTCTGTATCCGTGCTACATGGGTGGTTACAATTAGATAACAACACGTAATCCTTGCTCGAGTACGCTCTAAGACTCTAAGTGCACTTTGATTTGTTGTGATCCCTATTTAATGAATACTTTGTTTTAGCTCACCATGTTTGTCAGGAATCTCACATCCGGGAGAGAGTTAGAGATTGTCCCTCATCGGTTGCTCTTAATCTCCAGGACTAACATATGAGCTTGAACGACCTCCACTTATAGCCAATTGTTTGTGGGAAGGATGCTTTAACACCCTTCAACTCCTTAACATGATCATTAAGCTCTATTTTTATTGAGTGAATCAACGACACATCAAAAGTCGCACTTTTTTCCCCCAGTACGTATCCAAAACAGGGAATATTAAAAGTTCATACTTCTAGTTTAAGGTAAGTATGCATTATTTCATTGGTTATAATTCGATATAAGTACGTCATCCTTGCTTATCTTTCTCTTTTCTTGATGAAAATGAAGTACTATATGCCCAGCCACACCAGCGGAATGGGATGCCACTCGAACACGTCAAATGCACAAAAAGGTAAAATCTTATTTTTAAAAACAAATGTGAATCATGTTTGGTAGTTTATGAACACTCACTTTAAAATATACATTCAAAAGAAAATTTCATAACTACAAGAGTAAAAGGCAGGGAATGTACAAAAAGGAAAAATCTTATGTCTTTCTCAACACAATCACACAACTAGAAAGGGAAAATTCTTTATCAAAACAAACTGCACAAAAACGTAAAATCTTCCCATTAAAAACATTGTACATCATGTTCAGTAGTTTAGGAACACTCACTTTAAAATATACATTCAAAAGAATATTTCACAACTACAAGAGTAAAAGGCAAGGAATGTACAAACAAGTATAACAGCTTTGGAGCAGGACTGCAACACTGATGGAGCTTCCAAAACCATAGGTGTAACATCTGCAAAGAGTTAGATAGATCAGTACTAAAGAGCAAATTCAGGGAAGGATGCAGGAGAAAGCAATCAGCCACAGAAAGAAGCCCATGGAAATGCCTAGACCTACCCCATTGTAAAATTAAATGATCAGATGAATAGATGATCCCTTGAATATATTACCGTCTCTTTTCTCAGCTTTAATGAGGAGCAACTGTATTGCTCACAAAATCATTCTGCTGATGTCTGATCCCATCAAGACAAGCAAAAAAAAATCAAGATACTGTCCAATCCTGACCCTTACAAGGCTAACAGAGATCAACACAGTGTAGCTGTAGCTAAGGCCTACAGCATTTTCTTTACTGCTTCATCATCTAACCATGTGGATTGCAAAATTGATCAAGAAAGAACGTAACATTGAAATAGCCATGGAGTCCATTGACAAGCCAAGCTGTTACAAACATATGCAGTCATGCACAAATTTTTCCTTATTTGTTACTCAGGATGACTTCACTGATGTATGACACGTAATAAGAAAGCAAAATCGGGAATAGCGGACTATGATATGTAACCATTAACGTCAGCAAAGCTGCTAACACAGACAGCAAACCTTTTCCAGGGTAGCGTTGTCGTAATTGCACCTTCACTGAATCTTCAATGAAAATATCCCTGAAATTAAGAGTTAACCCGATTTACAACAATAAATGCAAATCTTAAAACTCATCACTACATGGTGCTGGCTTAGTCATCAGTCTAAAATAATACAAATGAAAGTATTAGGCTTAGAAAATAGATTTTTAAGGTTGGCAAACCATAAAGAAGAAAATGAAGCATCGATACTTAGAACACTTTATAGGATTTCCCTAGTACCTCACTCAACACATGGGTCTAGCTTGTTCTCCTTCAACACAAGCAGCAAAGAAATCTTTCTTCACATTTAGCAACAAATTGTACAGATGTGTTAGATTTGTACACTAACTACTAACTAATTACTTTCTCAAAGGCGAATGGCTCGTTAGGCTCATGATCCAGAATGTCATTGAAAGGGTGTCCATCGCTTTAACTATCATCGCACTATTGCAGATGAACTTCATTAGCTTGATCTCTCTCTCTTTTCAACCTTCGACACCGCGTATTCCGTTTCTATTGTATCTAACAATGTCCTAACTCGTTGTGCATTAGGTTTGGGGAAAAATAGCATATTGTGGAGATGAAATCAATGGGAGGCGAGACAGAGAAGAGGGCCCTCGCCCTTCCCCGGGGGTATAAAGAACTATTGAATAAGGTTCACTCCGTTGACCATTCGTTGTTCCAGTACTGGGTCTTCATATGAGAAAGTACGAGTTGGTGGGCGTCTTCTCTTTCTTTTGAATCCGTTCGAAGGGGCGAATGAACACCTGTCCGGTGGGGAACGAATGGTCAACGGAAGAACTACTCTAAAACGTCACCTAAGCTGCTCTTTCTTCCTGGCAAACGACTCTAGGTGGGCACACCGGGAGAGAAGAAGATAAATCTGAGTGTGGAAACAATGATGCACACTGGCTGGTGATTCCGGAGGTGCAAAATGGCCCTCTACAAAATGGGTTTGTCTGCAACAAGCATAAATAAAAATTCTCTGCACTGACCATTTAACCTCTCAAAGAGGACAAACCCAGTTTTTGTCAGGACACAAATATCAGGGAGAGAAGGAGATCCATTTGCTCTAGTATCAATATTATGCTGGTTATTGTCATCTACCTTCCTAACATGAATTCAACAAAAGCATTCTACTGCACTGACGAGTTCAACAAATACAAATACATATGCGACAACGGGGACATGTTAGAAAAAAGCATACCAAAACCTCAAAGAATGCCAAAGAACAGGCGAATCCAAGCAGAAATCGAGAACGGCGTCTTTTCTGCTGCCAATTCCAATGACTTCGACGAACTCAGAATCCTCGCGTGAGCGCCCATACTCCTCTCGATTCTCAAGAAACGGATTCCCATTCGGTGAATACTCCTTCTCAGAACAAACAGCGAACCTGGGATGCCCTGAATTGGATTTCAATCTGCTTGGGAAATTCAATCCAAGAAACAAGTGAGGGTTGGAGAACTGTTTAGGGAAGTAAGGGTACAAGGAGGAGTAAGGGTTTTTGTGGAGACTGGTGGATAGGTGAAGAAGCTCCATAGATGTTTTTTTTTACGGAGAAGGCATTGGATAAGGAGGTTTTGTTATCAGATTCGGAGGAATTGGGAAGAAGAATGGACGCAGAGCAGTTTGGCAAGGAGTGGAAACTGGAAACTTACTTGCCCATAGCATTTTTTATTTACCATTACCCTCTTCTCTATTCTATTGATATTGATTAAAATGGTGTAGCTCTCATTTGGGATTTTTCGGCCAACTACTCCCTTCTACAGAACATATTGGCAAAGTACTCCTGTATTCAAACAATTTGTAAAAATACTCTTTAACGCAATCAGGAATTGCGCTAACTCTTATAAAACGCAATCTACAAACGCGTTTTATAGCCGCGTCCACCTGGCAGCCACACCTGTGCCACGTCGCCCAATAAACGCAATACAATATTGCGTTAATTTGAACAAAACGCAAATCAGGATTGCGTTAGGGCTTGTACTTGAAACGCGTTTGAAGCTTTCGTCTTCTCTCATTCGATCTGCACTCTCTGTGTTTCCTTCAGGCGATTTGTGGCAACCGTCGTCGTCCTCCGTTGCACGATCCGGCCGTCTCTCTCGCTGCTCCTTCAATTCCCGTACGTACTCTCTCTCTCTCTCTCTCTCTCTCTCTCTCTCTCTCTCTCTCTCTCTCTCTCTCTCTCTCTCTCTCTCTCTCTCTCTCTCTCTCTCTCTCACCGTTGCTGGGTTTTGATGCTCAGCATCACAATTTGTAAAAATTAAAAAATACCTTGTATAGATCTTGTTTTGATGTAAGACACACACTTCTCTGTCGCATTTTTGTTGTTGTATTGCTGATGTAGTTCCAATTTTAGTAGGCCTTATAATTTTTGTGGTAGTTTGATGACGGTCCCTACATTGTTCATATTGCTCTTTAAAACTATTGGAAACTGTTGCAAACAGGGGCGACCGCACATTGGAAGTACGGGGGTCATTTGAACCCCCTCAACCCTGAAAACACTATACTATTCATGGGAAATTTGAACTACTTCTGCTACTACTTGAGTGCAATGAACCGAGTGACTTTTTGTGGTTGAACCCACAACTTGGCATAGTAAAATAGAAATTTGTGCAGTTTCAATTGCATTTATTGCCACTCCCTTCCTCTCTCCATCTGTCTTCTTACTCATCTCAAATCATAGGAGTTCCTCACCTCCTTTATTGTTCAAAATATGTAGAGAATTATACGGTGTAAAAAAAAGAAAAGAAAAGAAGGAGTACTGCGTATGTGAGAGTAACAAAATATTGGACTGATTTAGAAGCTACCCATGTTTTTTTATCTAACGTGTCCTATGCGTGACAATTTATTTACATATTCAGGACTGGATATTATTTCATGTGACACTAATTTGAGAATGGACTAGCCGACTGGTCCAAACTTAGTCAAAGTGCATGTAAATTAGTTCGGACACCTGAATTATTCAAATATATATGCGCAATATGAATCGTATGTGCACTTTATTCATTTTATACATATGCATTGAGACTACCAAACAGCTCTAGTAAGATGGTTAGTGGTACATAACAAAAAAAAATTAATAATTAGGATTAAGTTTAATTGCAAGCAAGAGAAATTGGAGTAATATAATATACACGATTTTAGGTATGATATTTGAGGAAAATGGTTGATTTATGTGTGGAAAAAATTGAATGAACCCACTAGACGATAGTCCTGGAGTCGCCACTGGTTGCAAAAAATCAGTCCACATGAAAGAAAAGAATTTCAAGGCTAATTAGATTAAAGGCTTGAACAACATCACAGACTACTCAGAGCTTGGCCTCCAATGCTTGGTTGTATTTTGCGTCCTCTATTTCTTTCTTTTTGCGTCTCTTATGTGTGTATTTTGACATCAAATTAAGAGTTCTCCTCAATGTACCATTGCTGAGCTTTATAAAATTGTTTTCTTTTATCGATCGAAAAGTAAAATAGAAGTACACGAGCAAGTAAATAGACGAGAGAATCATTAGCCTCAAGGGTTAGTTTACATTTGAAAAGTAAAATGGCAAGTACTTGTCTTGTCTTGTTAGAAATTAAGGGTTATTTGCATGCCGAGTCTTAGGTTTTTGTAGGTGTTTATGATTTGTTGGTATGACCATTTGTTGATATTTGTTAAAAGTTTATGTTTGTTATTGCATATGTACAGGGTTATACTATGGATATTGTCGACCAAAGCTGGAGAGGTTGCGTTGTCCCGACCCTGGCCCTAGGGACCCATATGTGCTTACGATGCAGGACAGCCACCGGTCGAAGCGTATATGGGATAATGATGTAAGTAAATTGTTTTCCTTTTCTTTGGTTTATATTAGTAATGTGAATTTTACTTTTGTGTTATTACTCTTGGAAATGACATTGTGTTTTCAGGAAAACGCTCCAAAGGATTATGAATGCCTTCACTTTCGTCGGGTAGAGACGAAATTACGTCGTGGGCAGCTCCCTTGTGAGGCTATTATGCAGTTGGTTCGTCGGGCCGGTTTAGAAGGGCTTTTGCGGGTGCCGTTTATCCAATTAGACCCTGGCTTACTTACAGCGCTTATCGAACGGTGGCGTCCAGAGACACACACTTTCCACTTGGGAGAGGCAGAGATGGCAGTCACATTACAGGATGTCGAGGTGATTCTTGGTTTGCCGGTACATGTGAGGCAGTGACAGGGAATTGTGGTATCACTGATATTCCAGGTTTGTGCACGAGGCTTTTAGGCCTAGTTCCTGATAAGTCAGAGTTGAAGGGGCAGAAGTTGATGCTGAGATGGTTAGATAGGTTTAATGGACAAATCAATGAAGAAGATAATGATGAGGTTGTTAGACAAAAGGCTCGGGGGTTCATTCTGAGGTTGCTTGGGGGGATGATATTTGCTGATCATTCAGGTACACAAGTGCATTTATGTTGGCTGACGTTGTTGGAGGATTTTGATGTTGCTGGTCGGAAGAGTTGGGGCAGCGCCGCACTTGGTTGGTTGTATTACGGGTTGTGCCACGGTGCGAGGGATGCTAAGGAGGTTACAGGTCCCATGGTTCTGTTACAGATATGGGCTTGGGAGCGGTTGCCCATACTGTCACCTAGACGTGTAGGAAACCGTGTTGGTCGGGTTGAGGGGGCCCCACTCATTGCAAAGTAAGTAGATTACACTTCATTATCATATCCAGTTTAATCACCTTTTTATTTCAATGAATTATTTTTACCTTTTATGATAATATAATGAAATTTTTTGTTCAATTTAGGTGGGATGATGACTTTACTATGCCTGACGTTGCTAAAAGTGTTGTTGGACACTATCGGCATGCCTTGGACATTTTGAGACCGGAGCAGGTAATTTCAAATGGAGTCCTATTTATAGTTGTGGGTTTTGTTATAACATAATTTATTGATATGTTGACATGACGTGGTCCTATTTCGTAGGTGAATTGGACGCCGTACGATGACGAGTTGATTGATTCCTTACCAGCGTATTGCAGCGCAGGGAGGGTGATTTGGCGGGCTCATGTCCCACTTATATGTTTTGCCACTGTTGAAATGCACCAGCCGGAGCGAGTGAGGCGGCAATTCGGGCGTAGGCAACACATTCCCTCAACTTCCGAGGCAATCCGTGTTGGTCATGGGAAAACTTTGCGCAATGGGCCAAACAAAGATTGGCGCAATCATCATAGACTCGAAGTAGACAGGTGGGATGGAAGGCTAGGTACGGTTGATCAATTTGAAGAGCATGACTTGGAGGGCGTCTACCCTTTTACTGATCCTTATGTCATTTGGTACAAACAAAATACAAGACGTTATATAACCCGCAATGGTGCTGCTACCGATGGAGCGGTAAGAAACATGGAATGTAATTTATTTAATATGCTTTTTATAGTTTTGGGACCATACTTAATAAGATTATTTGTTTATTGTTTGTTTAAAAAATTTGTGTATTTGTTTTTTGCAGAACCGTTGTTTTGATTTTCTCCGTCAGCCTGGCCTTCCACAACTAACCTTGCAACAGATGTATGAGTTGGGTACCATTGGATTGCAGTACTTAGCGAAATTGCAGACACATGTACGGAAGGATCTTCCCATCCATGGGGTTTATGAAGTGCCTCCAGCTCCAGTACCAAGCCAGCAGGTTATAGATGAGGTTGAGCAAGTGTTGGAGCAGCATGGAGTTGATGTTCCGTTTGAGGATGATGAGTAGCAAGGAGAGTTTGAGGTCCCCCAACAACAACATCAACCACAACAACAAGAGCAGCAAAAGCAGCCAAATGAAGACCAGCCGGAAGTTGTACCCTCTCAGGTACAAACTGGTCACCCCGTCGAGAACCAATCCCCTATTTATACACCAGACTTGCTTTATAGTACGGATTTGTTGAGTGAAATTCTGCATTCCTCCAATGTGTCCACTGGACATGATGTTGTAGATTGGGCAGGCTTGGATGTGCAACGTGTTGCCGACCATGCTACTACCTTTGATGATAGTGCACTGCAATTAAGGAGGAATATGGTAGGAGAGAGCAGTCTAGGTACTCAGGGAGAGGGTGACGGGGACATCACACAGGTCAGTCCTGTTGTGGAACAAGTGGTTGAGCCAGAGGTGGGTGGTCCGGAGGCGGGTGGTGAGGGTCCACAGGTGGGTGGTGAGGGTCCAGAGGAGGGTGGTCCGGAGGAGGGTGGTGAGGGTCCACAGGAGGGTGCTGAGGGTCTAGAGGAGGGTGGTGAGGGTCCACAGGAGGGTGTTGCAGAGGAGGGTGCTGAGGGTCTAGAGGAGGGTGGTGCAGGTGCAGGAGAGGTGGAACAGGATGGCGCACCTCATCCTCCTGTACGTAGGAGTAAGCGTGTACGGAGGGGGCCCCCGCCTTGTGGGACAGACCAGGGACCGTGTAAGAAAACGAAGACCATGACAAGGGGGGGTTAGAGATTTGCTATATGATAGACTGACTTTGAATGGTAAACATTTTCATGTCTTGTTTACATATGTTTTATTGGATCATATATGTATTGTATCCTAAAGAGTGTCGGATACGGTGTGCGTATCCGGTGTTCGTATCTGGACTATTTGTGTTTTTGTTTACTCTTATCGGGTTCATGATGCTTTAGGAATGGTATGATGTTGATTGGGTTTTATGATATAGTTTTTATTTGGATATGCTTGTCTGTTGTTTTGACTGAGACGTTTTGGCATAGCCGAAAACAAAGGAGACTCTGCCGAAATTTTATTAGAAATTGCTATTTCTTTCATGTAAGTAATATGTGAACTCATATTTCACAAGAATGGTATGATGTGAATTGGGTTTTATGATATAGTTTTAATTCCAATTCACATATTACTTCCCACGGGGGATTGTTCCTGTTTTTCTTTTTTCACATGAGTTGATCATTTTTTGTTTCCTTTATTTTATTTTTATGTTTTTGGTCTTTGAAAACACAAAAGCTGTTTCATAAAATTTTGTAAGTCCAGTAACAACTCATTGCATATAGCTTATTAATGTGTAAATTTTGGTGTTAGGTGGGGGTCTCATGGTATTTCAAACCAAAATTTGTCAGAGGAAGTGATCCTTTTGTAGTTTCGATGCCACCTCCTAATGTTACTGGTTCGTTGCACATGGGGCATGCTATGTTTGTCACTCTTGAGGTTGAGGAAGTAAAACTAACAAAAAACAACCTTGCGCGAAATCAATAGTTTAAAGCAACATAATGCGCGTGTGTGTGATCAAATTTAGCGAGATAAGTCCCATTATTAACACTTTTGGGGGCTTATCATTGTTTACAACTATGAGCAGCCCCTTTTACAGCTCCAGAACCCTACAAATAACACAAATCAACACTAAGTTTCCCCAACCCCTTCCGCTACTTACACACAGCTATTATTTTGGAAGCCTAGACTTTTCCCAGCTATTAAAAACCCACCATCACACAACCCTAACTCCTTCCCCAACCACAACCTGCAGCTCTTAAAAATCATGAAAACCTTAAGGCAATCAACTCTATACATACAAAACCAACACACATTTCACAGGCAAACTATAGCCTACTTTTTGGATGCACAATATACCTTCTCTAATCAGGACTAGAATAGCCATATGCCGGCATTTGTTTGTGCAATTGAATACTATGTAGAATAACCAATTGCTTGAAAAAAGACCTGAATGCATACCACATAGGATTGGATTCTCAAGCACTCTTACTGTGTTTAAAAAAAGGCTTTTGGTCGAACAAGTGGTGTGTGTTTTTGGTCGAACAAGTGGTGTGTGTTTTTCTCTGGGTCCTTATGTTATGCAGGCCAATCAAGTGTTACGGGGGCTATGAGGACTTAATGCGCTTTCAATAGATAAATATGAGCACCTTATAGGGCACATAATAGTAGCTTTTCATGTTGCTTATGGTTGAAAGGGGAACCCGTGGGGCCTATGAGGACTTAATGCGCTTTCAGGATCAGCGTGTTAGACACGTGAAGAAAGTTTGGATGTTTGTATTTGTTTAGTTTTCAAGGAATTAAGAGCTCTCATTGAAGGCTTTGTTACTACATTAGAGTGTTAATAAGGTTATGAACTTATGATCAATCTTTTACTTGAAATTCTAAACTTCTTATGTCTAAAATACTTTCGTACATGTAACCCCATCTCAGTCAAGTTCATTGGTTGCAATTGTTATAGACAATTTTTACAAACACTTGCTGTGTCTGTAAGGCAAGAGCCTATCTATTAGGACTTCAAATTTCTACAAGAGTAGTCAAAGCAATGGTGGTAGTCTCTCTATACTATTTTCTCTAAGTTTATATTTGGTTCTTTTTTCTTTTAGTTAGGTGGTAGCCAAACCATAATGGGCATGAGTGTAGAGTAAACAAAATTGCCACCTAAATTTTCTTTTCTTTTCCTTTTAAGAGCATTAAAGGAAAGACTGGTCGTTTTTCATGCTGGTTCATTAATTTGTTCAATGATAGCTTGGCCTAAAAAAAAAAGACTCCCATTGTCATTTCTTCGAATATGGTGCCTCCTTTCTCCATTTGTTTGGAATGGAAAACTGAAAAAGGTAATGGATTCTTACTTCAACTGATTATAGTATAATCTTGATATCGAGACTGTACTAAGCAAAGCATTCCAAAAAGGAGTGTTATCAATTTCTTTATTATTTTCATAAGATTGCTTCACTTACAAAAGATTTTGAGAATTTGATATATTTAAGACTTTGGCAAATTTCGTATGATAGGGTTAGTTAGTAGAGGACATTTGTTAGGTTTTTTTCATATTTATTTTAGTGAACTGTTCATAACATGTCAAGATTGTTGTTCGAGTACATGATACAAATACTCCAATGGGCAATGCCAGATTTTTATGCATAAATCTGAGTAGAAACGTCACTAATGGTTTATGAATTATGAGTATATGCAATTTGAGTGAGACATATGTTCGAACACTTGGTGTGTGGGTATTTCTTTGTTGGTTGGGTTCGACTTTGTGTTATGTGTATCGGATTAGTATCATTTTAGCCTTTTGTTAATGCGATTGTGAAGACTTATCCTTTTTATTTGACCATCTTCCGTCCTTTACTCGATTAATTAGTTTTTTAGAAGAATGATAGAAAACAGTCTAATGAGAGTACCCAAATTTGAGTAAAAACCACAGTACTGGCAGAAATTTGAGTGCAGTTAACTGTTAACTTCGCTAAATGGTTCCCTTCTTTTTATTCTTCACTCTTCTCTCTCTCTCTCTCTCTCTCTCTCTCTCTCTCTCTCTCACCACACACGCACGCAACAAACATTGTTTATATAAAACTTATTTCGAATAATGAAAAAACTGCTAGAGGTGTGAAATCCTTTGTTCACCATCCAATTTGGTGGTCTGAAATTTTTGTAGTGAACAAAAGCGAAATTTCATTTGAAGCATTATGGATACATTATGTTGCTCAATTCTCCTTAGATCCCTTAGAATAGTGTATTTAATTGCTATGCAGTTGAAAGCAAAAGGAAATGAAAAAAGCAATGGCTACCGAAAAAGAGATGGTAAGCTTAGTCCTTAATATTATTTCCTTTAAAAGGCGTGAGCTCTTGGTTCAACATCTAATTTCTGATCAAGCGTGAGCCCTTTAATGAGCTTTAGTACCTAATGTTTGGAGCATCCTTTGCATCCTTGATTTTTCTTGAAGGATTGACACTCGCTATTTTAGCTGATATCAAATGAATGTTGGGTTTTGGTTATTTCTATATCCTTTGGGTTTGTTTAAGGCAATACCATTCGCCAAGTTATGATCCATGTAGTTTTAATAATTAAATTTCAAGAATTGATCTAATGATTAAGGTTCTCTACCCACTTTGCTAAATCTAATTAGCTGCATTCTTCCTTCCTATTTTTTAATAGTAATTAGCAAGGAGTGGGTAAAGTCGAGCAGTAAAGCCGCCCTTACGAAGCTTCTACCTTTTTCACCATGGAAGACGAGGATTTCTATTGCGTTTTAGCCGATTGAAGAGGTAATTTATATCCACCTGTTTGTTCTTTTGTTCTTTTTCCTTTGAGGGTTAAAAATAGATATAATTTTCGTCAGTATGTAGCGTTGTTTATCTTATGGCTCTAATTTTTATATAACTCATTCATCTGGTCAATTTGAAGGCCATTTGTTGTTGTCATCTACAAGTGTCAATTAAAATCAGAAAATTGGTAGCTGAACATTTAGAATTGTCAATGAATGTGGACACGTGGCAATCGTCATGACACATTGTGAAAATGTTCTAAGAGTTCTATTAATATTTCATTTCATTATCAAATTACCGACTACAAAAGCATGCAATTTGCAAAGACTCTAGATTCCATAGGATAATTGCAGAAACATAACCTTAAGTAAAAAGTTACTCTTACCATAGTTTTGTGTTATGACAATTTAGGTTGGATTATATGGTCCAAATCTATGCAGAACCAAAGAGAGAAAAAATGGTGGTCTAAATAACTTTATGATGTGCAAGGGAAATGGTAGTTATTTTTGCTTCCCTATTTGAATGTGTTTGATCACTCCATGTATGTGATTTTCCTATTCAGCACTGGGTTACAAGAGTGTTTTTCCTATTAAATTCATGGATTCTGAATCTGTTGCAAGATAACTTCGAAAGGATGAGCAACTGTGGCACGAGAAGATAAAAGAACTATGCAAATGTAGGTCTCATAAGAGAGAATGTCAATTGTCAACTTCACTTGACGTCGCGTTTTGCGACTTATTAGAATCTTAAGTTAGAGTTAGAAATGTATTGGTCATAAGTTATCCATTAAGAAAACAGGCAAGGGAAGGCAATGAGTTCGTTTGCGGAGATCCAGATTTGGGGTTCTATTGTGGCTTGAGCTTTAAAAGTTAGGTAGTATATATAAGGTGCTTGAGCTTTATAGTTGGTGTTTCTTTTCTCTCTTTTCAAGTAGAACTGGTGACTCTGATTAATTTTTTTTTTTTCTCTTTTCAAGTATTATGGGACTGTCCCATTTGTGGCTATGGTGGTGTTTCCTTTTAGCAGGAGTGTGTTTTTTGTAGACAGCTTTGATTGGGATATTAAATATGCTGGAGAAGGAACTGGTTTTAGCAATTCTAAGGGACTTTGATGTGGTGGGATGACTCCATGTATTATGATTGTGTTCTTTTTTCTATTACAAGTCAATTAACAATTATTCTTAGTGTTTGCAGTTAGAAAGTGTAAAAGAGTACTATTAGGCATTTTGTTATACTACTTTTTCTTTTGTACAGCAGACCCACGTTGTAAAGAAAGTAGGTGTTTCATTTTATGATTCCTTATGCAAACAGTCTGGACAGTTTTGTATGCTTGGTTACTAGATTCGTTCGTAAGTGCCTTCAAGCACGGGCATGGGGAAGAAGCTGATGTTTTAATTATGCAACCAGTTTATGTGCTTCGTGCCTTCAGGCATGGACAATTTCTAGGAATCCTGCTTGGTTTCATTGGTCATTGTAGAGTGTTTTTTACTTGAATTGTTTGTTGCAATTGGTTGGATGGTACATGTTCAAAGCATATTAAATAAGAAGAAATTCCAGAATTGGAGTTTGTTTGAGATAAAGGTTAAAATGGAGAACGATACTTTATTTAGATTGTGTTCTATCGTACAAGGCAAAGTTGATGTTTAATCGTGAAGCCAATTTGTCTGGGCAATTAATGTCATTAGTTGTGAATCGAGACTATATTATGTTCATCTTTGCCGCCTTCAGTTATTTTACTCAACTCTTTATTTTCTCTTTAGAAAAATGTTATTTATAGTGATAAATAGCAAAAATATAATTCATCAAGTTGAGTACAAATTACGATGACGAGTTGTGCCTTTAGACACGGGCATTCCCTAGTTATTACTAAATTTCAGTAATTTCACTAAATTTCACTGAAGTTAGTGAAATTTATTGACTTTGAACACATAAATTTCACTCCATTTGAAAATCCACCTCCACCCAGCATCTACTCCCACCAAAGGTGTAAAATTTCATTAATTCTAATATCACTAACTTTGAAATTTCACAAATTTTCACTAATTCTAGATTTTTTTTTTTTTTTGTAATTTCACTAGTTATCAAATATCACTAACTCTGAAATTTCACTAATTTTCACTAGTTCTGAATTTTACTAACTCCACTAATTCTGAATTTTCACTAACTTTAAATTTTCACTAACTTTGAAATTTCACTAATTTTCATCAATTCTGAAATTTTAGTAATTTCACTAGTTATCAAATTCCACAAACTCTGAAATTTCACTAATTTTCACTTAACTTCACTAGTTCTGAATTTTCAATAACTTTGAAATTTCACTAATTCTAAAATTTCAATAAGTTTAGTTTGATCATTACTAAATTTCAGTAATATTGTACGGACCCGTAATTTCTAATGATTTTTCGATATAACATTGGGGAAACGTGTGAGGAAATGAAAATAGATTAAAGAGGGGTTAATGTGGACTTAGTAATTGCATTTGGGTGTGTTGAAAATACATTTGAAACATGAGGGGTGTAAGTGTACTAAGGGGGGTATATGCACTTGTGTAGGGGATTTTTTTTTTATAAAGCAACCCTCTCTCTCCCCCTCTAACATCAGCCGATCTCCTTCTTCTCCCTCTCCCCTCTCCAAAATCTCTCAAATCCTCCACAAAATCAACCTCTCTCATTCCAATACTCCAAGATCCAACCATAAATCCTTCATCTACGCGCTATTTAGATTTGTTATCACCATGAATATGGGTTTTGATCATGTTTAATCTTTAATCTCTACTCCTTTAAGTGTTTGTGTAGTGTTTTAATCCATATTTTGATGAATTTCAAGTTATTTTTGCTTGGGTTAAAGTCCCCATCAGATATGAAAATATGTCAAAAAATCCACGAAACCACCTACCCCTGTGTCCGGGTATCAATATCAGCAGATTCTATTTTTCTGCTGTGTAGCTAGTATCAATACCCCTGCGTCCGAGTATCAATACCAGCAGATTTTATTTTTTTACTATGAAACTGGTATCAATACCCCTACGTCCGGTATCAATACCAGCAGATTCTGTTTTTCTGCTAGGGGTGAAACCGGTTCGGTTCGGTCCGGTTCAGGGACGATTTTGACTGAACCGGAGAAAATCGATTCGGGAAAGGTATAGAACCGAAACCGATCTTTATAGGTCGGTTTGGTTTCGGTTCAGTTCGTCCCGGTTCGGTCCGGTTTCAAGGTCGGTTCGGTTCGTCAAAGATCAAAGATTCAAATCAGAAAACAAGTCCAAAAATCTCGATTTACATATCTTAAATCAAAAAACAAAAAATAAGTTACACACACATATATGTATACACATATACAGATCTGCATACGTAACCCACACATTTACTGAAAACAAGAAGACAGATCTTACATCAGGACTCAGAACAAGTTATGAATGGTAGATCTACGACGATGACTAGTAGAACAGTGACGGCGACGACGGTGACTGGTAGAGCATCGAGCCATCGGTGAGAGTTGAGAGGTGCTATTGTACGATGAGCCGTCGGTGAGAGGTGAGTCGACGACGGTAGATCTCGTCGATGAGAGAGAGAGGGGTGCGAGTCAATGGGAGCTGGAAGTTTTTGGATCTGGAAGGGTTAAAGAGAGAGAGGGGGTGGGAAAATGTGGGTGGGTACGTTTAGACAAAATCAATACGTAAACAAATATATATATATATATATATATATATATATATATATATATATATATATATATATATATATATAGATATATAGAGAGAGAGAGAGAGAGTAATGATACGAGTTAAGTAATAAATAATGTTTTCCCTACTTATATCGTAAAGGTTTGATAGCCCAATGGCAAAGCACTTGGCTTTCTACGCGTGAGAATGGGAGTTCCATCCCTGCCCCCTACAATTTTTGAAGGTTTTACGTGTATACTGGTTCGGTTTAAAAGCCCACCGAACCAGGAACTGAATCAATTTTTAAAATTTTATAATTTCCTGAACCGAGAACCGAACCGGTCAAGTAAAAAACCGAAGAAAAAAAACTCGGTTCAGTCCGGTTCTTCGGTTCGGTTCAGTTCTCCGGTCTTTGTTTTCACCCCTATTTTCTGCTGTGGAGCTAGTATTAATACCCCATTTTCTGGGTATCAATACTAGATGGCTCTCGACACCAAAACTACTCTAATCTTTTCTCGACCTTTGATTGTTCCGGACCTCCTTCCAATGCTTTTTTAACTTACAATCTTACTTATTATCGACCACCTTGTTGATTGGGTTTTTTTCTTGGCCCTCCTTTGACATTCGGTCGGGTGGTTTGACCATATGCTTGCCTTATTCATCAATTATATTTTATAACTGGTTAAACAGCCTTGTTCTAATCCAATCCCCGTACCGTTGGTTCTTTACTCAAAACCCCATGATATTTCAACATATTCTTGGACACTAGATACATGATGACGTAACGAAAGGGACACATGCCACATTGAGTCGGTTTCACTTTTGATAAAGTTGTGACGATTAGAAAGAAATACGACGCGTTGAAATATTTTGATGAATGAATTGTATTAAATGAATATTTGAGAATAGTTATTATGAATACTAGGGCCACCGTTCGGTGCATCCCTGGCTATGGGTGCACGGAGCCCACGAAATCCGGCAGGGGTGCACGAAGCCCATGAAATCTGGCAGGGGCCCACGGAGCCCACAAAATCCGGCAGAGGGATTAACTCCCTATTAAAGACAAATGGTTATTTTTTAGAAATGTTTGAAAGTGAATAATTTTATGAAAGACACGGTATTTTGGTGATATTGGACTTTTAGATACGTGTTTGGACACATGACACGATTGGTAACGGTTAAGAAGAGATTAATGGATACTTTAGTTGTTTTTAGACACTTTGGTATTCCTTTGGACACGTGGGTACTTTGTAGTCATTTATCAATTGTTTTAGTCCTCCGAGTCATATTTTTCTCAAATCATTCATAGTATTCAACTTCATGTGCACATATCACACTTTATACACCTAGCGTTAGTAGAATGACTTTCCTAGTGGGCTGGTGAGCTCACCCTATCATTTTCAGGTAACCGGCAAGGATCATAAGATGGATGCTTGGAGTATGAATGCATGGCATGAAGCTTATTTGATCATGAAGTTATTTTATCCTCTCCATACTTAATGTGTTTCTGGGAGATGATCATGTAGCTTTAATTTCTCAATCTTTTGACAATATTTGAAATATATAATAACTTTAACTCATTTTGGTACTTATGTATTTGGGTATGGGTACCCTTTGGTTAGAGACACGTGGAATTTGACTTGGATATGTACAATTGACTTGACTTTTCAACGGTGATATATGTGACTTTTGACCAATCCCACGTGGATTATATTTGTATTTTGATCTCTAAAAAAATGAGGGCGTGACAACTTAGTATCAGAGCATAGGTTCGAAAACTTAGAGATCGTGGGGAGACTAGAAGTCTCGGGACTTAGACCATTGCATTATTTCTTCATGGAAAACATGTTTTCTCATTCATTTTGTTCTTGTGTGACATTCATGAATGTGACATCAATACATCATGGTACTTAAGAGTTTTAAGCATAGCGTTGAGTTGTTGCTCGTGTTGGGATAGCGTTGGAGGCTTGGGCCTTAGTTTGAGATAATGTTGTTATTAATGATTTGTCTTTCTTATCTTCTTATAGAACCATGCCGCCGAAGAGAGTTGCTAGATGTGCAAAGGTAGTTAACCAAGGGAGAGGCCATGGTCAGGGTCGCAATGAGCGGGCAAAGGATGAGGTTAGTCTCCATGACGAACATGCGGGGGGTCAAGATGAGATGCGTGAGGAAGATGACATGCGGGGGGTCAAGATGACATGCAGGGGGTCCACCAAACCCTTTTATGACCAACTTCGTGGCGGCGCTTGCGACGCACAATCTCTTGGCTCAAACACCTAGGGCTAATACTTCTACCCATGCTATGGAAGTGGCTAAGAAATTCCATCGGTTGGACCCTCCTAAGTTTGATGGGCTTAATGGTGATCCATTGGTCGCTAATCATTGGTTGTCGGAAATCCGAAAACTCTTCAATGTGCTTGATATCACCGAGGATAGCTTGAAGGTTCGTTTAGTGGCTTGCCAACTTAGTGGGGAAGCTAATGAGTGATGGGAATCAGTTCTTGCAGAGAGGAGAGACGCGAGGAGAGCGGATAGGGCAACACGAAATGTGGATGAATTGGACGTTGAGAACATAACATGGGCCGAGTTTGAGGTGAAGTTTGAAGATCAATATTTCCCGGCTTCTTATAAAGAACAACTTAGGGAGCAATTCGAGAGGCTATAGCAAGGCACAATGACTGTCACGCCCCGCCCCGCAAACGGCACCCGTGTGGGCCCGTGCCGGCGCGGCCACGTGGCATTCCAACACAAACCAAACAACACCTGCTCAAAAACCTCAGAATAAAAAAAAACACAGCGGAAGACTTCTAACATATATACATAAGTGTATAATTCAAACCACAAACTTAAACATCAAACAACCGACAACTTAATTACATAACATGTAGTTCAAGTTCTCAAAGTTTTATTAACATAACTCAAAACAGACCACTACTAGCCCAACCATGAACAAACCAACTTGGCTAGCTACGCCACTCGAGGCCAGCCCAAAAAGAGACTCCAACACGACCACCGGTAGTGGACCCACCCAAAAACACCTGCTATCTGGCAATCAAAAGAAAACCAGAGTGTGTGAGATATAGAATAAATTCAATAAAACATAGATGAAGTACTCAATCAATCAACTACAAGTATATCATCACAACACACGCAGTAACACGTCTGTCACATCCTATGTACCCTAGGTCACTGTGGGAGCACACCCCGCTCGTTGTCACCGGTAATTAGGCGGCACAACGTACTCGTGGTGTAACCCAATCCACAGCCCATTCACAGATACCATCTTTCACACAAAACATGCATATCAAAAGCTAAATCCTCAATTAGCAAGATACACAAACACCACCACAACCACATCTCATTGAAGTTAAACATATCAAACACACTCACCTGAGAATCGACCGAAGTATGCCAAACTATGGTTTTGGCACCTCCCGAACAACCGGCTCTTTACCTAGCCACAAACCAATTGATATCAGTCTATGAGTTTCCACACATGTCTTGCATATAATAAAAAAGATGATGATGCAACATAAGCAACTTATAGGGTCATCACAACTTAAGACAAGTCATAACACAACAACACTCCAAAACCGGTATAAAATCTAATAACCAGCCCATCGTATCTGGACTATCATTTCTTACGGGTTTTGAATTAGGACATGAGACCACCACCACTAGAAAGAAGACTTTCAGTACATCAATATCGATATAAAATTTGCCCTAATCAGAGCCCGGATGACCAAGATATGCTTATTTGAAGTTACACAAAAAGAAACATGAATCTGCAGGTTCAGCAAAAGCATCAACTTTGAATCAAAAACTGCTATAACCTGGCAGAAACTAAGGCACAATCCATACATATTCTCGAAGGTATACGAGTCTAGTTTCATAATCAAAAGACGGATTGAAAATCCAAGCTTCCTACACAAAGTTATGGCCCTTCCCGTAAGACGCGACAGTGCTGCCTGCACTGCGAATTCTACGACAGCAGCTCGGTAAAACATTTTTCATATTTTCTGTATTTCGAATTAAGCTCTGAAATTTTTACACAACACAATAGAATCATGGACGAATCCACTGTAAAAATATCAAATATTTACGAACCTCCTAAGTACCCGAAACAAATACGTGAAAACAGGTCAGAAACTAGATTCATGCACCCCACCAGTGAGCTATAACAAACCCACGAAATAATTTGTTCCAAACCTCCAAGAACCCAAACCCAACACCAAAAACCAACTGAAATTTATTCATCTATGACATGAAATCAACATTAAATCAAGAAATCAGAGCATAGGAAGTACATATCTTACCAAAAACTACAAGAATCAAGGGTTTCCCCTAATTTTTCCCTCTCTTCTTCTTCCCCCTTGGCTTCTCTCTCTCTCTCTCTCTCTGATGTTCAAGATCAGAACAAGGAGAAAACAACGTAGATATTTTGTATCTTCCCTAATTATACTAAACCCCTCAAACTTTTATTTCAATTAACTTTAAGCCCTAGACTCATAATTACTCCAAACTGCGAATTAAAATCTAAACACTATTTATCCGTGACGGGTATTACAACTCTCCCCCCCTTGGGAAATTTCGTCCCGAAATAAGATTTACCTGTCTAAGAACAAATGTGGGTACTTTTGTTTCATCGACTCCTCGCCCTCCCATGTAGCCTCCTCAACCTTGTGATTCCGCCACAACACTTTCACATATGGTACCACCTTAGAGCGTAAAACTTGCTCCTTCCGATCAAGTATCTTAACCGGTGTCTCCTCGTAGGACATATCCTCAGAAAGCTCCAACGGTTCAGAACCCAAAATGAGTGATGGATCCCCTACAAACTTCCGAAGCATGGAGACATGAAAAACATCGTGTAACCGAGCCAACTCAACCGGTAACGCCAATCGATATGCTGTAACTCCCACCCTCTCGACTATTTCATATGGTCCAATGTATCTTGGAGCTAACTTCCCTTTCTTTTGGAACCGAATAACTCCTTTCCATGGCGAAACACGAAGAAATACAAAGTCCCCAACCGCAAACTCCAATTCCCGTCTTCGCTTATCCGCATAGCTCTTTTGTCGACTTTGTGCAGTTTTTAACCTTTCTCTTATCAACCTAACTCCATCCGCTGTCTGTTGTACTATTTCTGGATCCAACGTTTGCCCCTCGGCTCTTTGTCGTTCCAGCTCTCGAGCCAACAGACTCCTTTCGCCCACATCATCCCAACAAATCGGTGTTCTACACTTCCTTCCATACAAGGCCTCATACGGTGGCATCCCAATACTACTTTGGTAACTGTTATTATAAGCAAATTCTGCCAAAGATAAGTTTTCATGCCATCCACCTCCAAAATCTACAACACTAGCCCTCAGCATATCCTCCAAAATCTGTATAGTCCGCTCCGACTGGCCGTCCGTCTGTGGATGAAACGCAGTACTGAACTTCAATGATGTTCCCATAGCTCGCTGCAAACTACTCCAAAATCTAGAAGTAAATTTAGGATCTCTGTCACTAACAATAGACATAGGTGCTCCATGTAATCTGATGATCTCGTCCACATACAGTTGAGCATATTTATCAGTAGTGTAAGTAGTCTTAACCGGTATAAAGTGAGCTGATTTTGTCAACCGATCCACAACTACCCAAATAGAATCATGTCCTTCTTTCGAACGCGGCAAACCTGTCACAAAATCCATTGTCACATGCTCCCATTTCCACTCCGGTATAGGAAGACTCTGTAACAAACCCGCCGGTCTTTGATGCTCTGCTTTAACTCGTTGACAAGTCTCGCAACTAGCCACATACTCCGCAATCTCTCTTTTCATTCCACTCCACCAGAAATGTTCTCGTAGTTCCCGGTACAATTTCGTACTTCCCGGGTGTAAAGCATATGCAGAACAATGAGCTTCATCCAAAATTCCCTTCTTTAAACCCATGTCGACAGGCACACACATTCTCCTCCCGTATAATAACATACCGTCATCTCGAACACTAAATTCAGGAAGTTCACCCTTAAGCACACGCTGTCTGACCTCCTCCAAATGAGGATCCTGTCTCTGTCCATCTCTGATCTGATCTAAGAACAAAGGTCGAACACTGAAGCGTGCCAACAAAGCACCACTGCTCCCGAATGAAAACTCCACTCCCATCTGTTTCAATTCTGTGAAAGTTGTAACTCTCGAACACTGTATACAAGCCAATCTTCCCGCTGACTTGCGACTCAATGCATCCGCCACCACATTAGCCTTCCCTGGATGATAATGTATCGAACAATCATAATCCTTAATAAGCTCCATCCACCGTCGTTGTCTCAAATTTAGTTCCTTCTGTGTAAACAGGTAACGAAGATTCTGATGATCACTGAAAATCTCACAAGAAACTCCATATAGATAATGCCTCCACAACTTAAGTGCAAAGACCACAGCTGCCAACTCCAAATCATGCGTAGGATAATTCAGTTCATGCACTTTCAACTGTCGCGAAGCATAGGCAATAACCTTACCCCGTTGCATCAGAACACAACCCAACCCCTGTAACGAAGCATCACAATAAACCACCATATCCTCTGTGCCATCAGGAATTGTAAGAATCGGAGCCGACACCAACCGTTTCTTCAACTCCAGAAAGCTGTTCTCACATTCATTAGACCACACAAATTTCACACCCTTCCTTGTCAACCTTGTCATTGGTAAAGCGATAGCAGAAAATCCTTGAATAAATTTTCGATAGTAACCTGCTAAACCAAGAAAACTTCGAATCTCCGAAACATTTTTAGGACTCTCCCAGTTAACTACTGCCTCTATCTTCTTAGGATCCGCACAAATACCATCGCTCGATATCACGTGCCCCAAAAATTCCACATGATCCAACCAGAAAGCACATTTACTAAGTTTCCCGTATAAATGTCTGTCACGTAAAACCTGTAACACGATACGCAGATGACCCTCATGTTCCTCCTTAGTGCGAGAATAAATCAGAATATCATCGATAAATACAATAACAAAGGTATCCAAGAATTCCCGAAACACCCGATTCATCAAATCCATGAAAACTGCTGGAGCATTGGTCAAGCCGAACGACATCACCAAAAACTCATAATGACCATACCTGGTGCGGAAAGCTGTCTTCGATACGTCACAATCCCTTACCTTAATTTGATGATAACCCGATCTCAAATCTATCTTGGAAAATACCGTAGCCCCGTGCAACTGATCAAACAAATCATCTATCCTCGGCAATGGATATTGGTTCCGAACTGTCACCTTGTTCAATTGTCGATAATCGATACACATACGCATAGAACCATCCTTCTTCTTAACAAACAAAACCGGTGCTCCCCACGGCGATATACTAGGCCGAATGAAACCCCGATCAAGTAATTCTTTCAACTGCACCTTCAGTTCGAGTAGTTCCGCTGGAGCCATACGATACGGAGTAACAGATATCGGATTAGTACCCGGCAACAACTCGATAGTGAACTCAACTTCACGGTCTGGCACAATACCCGGCAAATCCTCAGGAAACACATCCGCGAACTCACTCACAATCGGTATCTCCTCAATTGTAGGCACCTTTTTCTCTGTGTCAACAACATAAGCAATATATCCCTCACATCCCTTACCCAACAAAGATTTGGCCTTAAATGCCGAAATGAGACATGTTAAACTTACCACTGAATCACCACAGAATTTGACCTCGTCGCCATTCGGTAAATGAAATACAACCTCTTTACTAAAACAATCCATAATCGCATGATAACCCGACAAGAAATCCATACCCAGAATTATGTCAAAGTCTGTCATATCCAACGGTAACAGATCCACCAGCAAACTCCTTCCCCCAACCTCCAACTCACAGTTCGCATAACACACATTAATAACAACCACATCACCCACCGGTGTAGATATAGCTAAAGCGGTATTTAAAACTCTAGCAAGCTTGTCTAAATATTTAATAAAAACATTAGACACAAAGGAATGCGTAGAACCAGGGTCTAACAACACTCGTGCATAAGTACTGGAAACAACCAGAGTACCTGTCACTACATTTGGCGAAGCCTGAGCTCCCTGACGAGTAATCGCGTACACTCTGCCTGGTGCCGAAGACCCCCCAACTCCTCCACCTCTACCTCCTTGCACACTACCCACAGAAGATGCTGCTGGTGCTGGTGCTCGAGGACATTGCTTGGCCCTGTGTCCAAACTCACCACAGGTAAAACATTTGGGACCCCTTGCCGCACTTGGGCACTCTTTCGCCATATGATTCGCATCCCCACAATTGAAACAATGATGTGTTGTAGTACTGCCACTAACAGCTTGCTTGCTAGCCCCTTGTCCGGATTTCCCTTTCCACCACCCTGATGAACCACCTGGTGTTCTTCCAAAACTTTGATTCCCAAAACTTTGTGACCTCTGTTGCCCGCCCCTGTTAATACTACCACCAAATCTCCCAAAGGCTGCTCCCTCGGTCTTACTCCTTTTGTTAAACTCCGGTTTATCACGACAGTTATATAAACTCTTCTCCGTCTTCCTAGCCATGTCCACTAAATCGGCATAGTCCCTCTCTCGGAAAGTTATTAGCTCTTTAAGCACATTCGGGTTAAGTCCTAGCCGGAACCGCCTGCATTTTTTTGCATCTGTGTCAACCATTTCTGGAGCATACCGAGACAAAGCCGCAAACCTTGCTTCATACTCCGGAACCGTCATAGTACCCTGTTCTAAACGAATAAAAGCTGCCTCCTGCTCCAATTGATAACTCTCCGGACAATATTGATCATTGAACCCTTTGACAAAGCGTTCCCACGTTACAACTTGTGGAACCGCCGGTACCACCCCAGGTAAAGGTGCTGTCAACTGTCTTTTCAGAGCCTCCCACCAATTTCGTGCCTCGCCCTTTAGACTGAAAGTTGCCAAGGTTACTCTTTGCGCATCAGCCACCCCCATTGCATCCAACACTCGCTCCACAGCCTTTAACCATTCCTCAGCATCACTAGGCGACACAGTTCCCTCAAACTCCACTGTGAACAATTTCTTGAAACGTTCAAGCAATCCTGTACCTGAATCCCGAGCCATTTCCCGTGTATTCTGCCACAACATAAATTCTGCTTGTCGCTCAGTAAATTGAGCCAGAGCTGCAAGAACTCTATCGGCGTCCCCCACAATAGGCGGTTGCAAGGGTACTGGTTGTTCAACCTCATTTTCACTAGATGCCGCATCCTCAGCCATTTCTCAAAGGCAAATCTGTTTCAATCACTTAAACCACCAATAGCAAACGCAATGTTAAAGATAAACTCACACGTTAGTCGACCAACAACCTCTATTTGACACACACAAGACCCCTATGGTCCACTACCAAACCCCAGCCGACTCCCAACACAGAGTCTAGAACGTACTAGCTCTGATACCAAGCTGTCACGCCCCGCCCCGCAAACGGCACCCGTGTGGGCCCGTGCCGGCGCGGCCACGTGGCATTCCAACACAAACCAAACAACACCTGCTCAAAAACCTCAGAATAAAAAAAAACACAGCGGAAGACTTCTAACATATATACATAAGTGTATAATTCAAACCACAAACTTAAACATCAAACAACCGACAACTTAATTACATAACATGTAGTTCAAGTTCTCAAAGTTTTATTAACATAACTCAAAACAGACCACTACTAGCCCAACCATGAGCAAACCAACTTGGCTAGCTACGCCACTCGAGGCCAGCCCAAAAAGAGACTCCAACACGACCACCGGTAGTGGACCCACCCAAAAACACCTGCTATCTGGCAATCAAAAGAAAACCAGAGTGTGTGAGATATAGAATAAATTCAATAAAACATAGATGAAGTACTCAATCAATCAACTACAAGTATATCATCACAACACACGCAGTAACACGTCTGTCACATCCTATGTACCCTAGGTCACTGTGGGAGCACACCCCGCTCGTTGTCACCGGTAATTAGGCGGCACAACGTACTCGTGGTGTAACCCAATCCACAGCCCATTCACAGATACCATCTTTCACACAAAACATGCATATCAAAAGCTAAATCCTCAATTAGCAAGATACACAAACACCACCACAACCACATCTCATTGAAGTTAAACATATCAAACACACTCACCTGAGAATCGACCGAAGTATGCCAAACTATGGTTTTGGCACCTCCCGAACAACCGGCTCTTTACCTAGCCACAAACCAATTGATATCAGTCTATGAGTTTCCACACATGTCTTGCATATAATAAAAAAGATGATGATGCAACATAAGCAACTTATAGGGTCATCACAACTTAAGACAAGTCATAACACAACAACACTCCAAAACCGGTATAAAATCTAATAACCAGCCCATCGTATCTGGACTATCATTTCTTACGGGTTTTGAATTAGGACATGAGACCAACACCACTAGAAATAAGACTTTCAGTACATCAATATCGATATAAAATTTGCCCTAATCAGAGCCCGGATGACCAAGATATGCTTATTTGAAGTTACACAAAAAGAAACATGAATCTGCAGGTTCAGCAAAAGCATCAACTTTGAATCAAAAACTGCTATAACCTGGCAGAAACTAAGGCACAATCCATACATATTCTTGAAGGTATACGAGTCTAGTTTCATAATCAAAAGACGGATTGAAAATCCAAGCTTCCTACACAAAGTTATGGCCCTTCCCGTAAGACGCGACAGTGCTGCCTGCACTGCGAATTCTACGACAGCAGCTCGGTAAAACATTTTTCATATTTTCTGTATTTCGAATTAAGCTCTGAAATTTTTACACAACACAATAGAATCATGGACGAATCCACTGTAAAAATATCAAATATTTACGAACCTCCTAAGTACCCGAAACAAATACGTGAAAACAGGTCAGAAACTAGATTCATGCACCCCACCAGTGAGCTATAACAAACCCACGAAATAATTTGTTCCAAACCTCCAAGAACCCAAACCCAACACCAAAAACCAACTGAAATTTATTCATCTATGACATGAAATCAACATTAAATCAAGAAATCAGAGCATAGGAAGTACATATCTTACCAAAAACTACAAGAATCAAGGGTTTCCCCTAATTTTTCCCTCTCTTCTTCTTCCCCCTTGGCTTCTCTCTCTCTCTCTCTCTCTCTCTCTCTCTCTCTCTCTCTGATGTTCAAGATCAGAACAAGGAGAAAACAACGTAGATATTTTGTATCTTCCCTAATTATACTAAACCCCTCAAACTTTTATTTCAATTAACTTTAAGCCCTAGACTCATAATTACTCTAAACTGCGAATTAAAATCTAAACACTATTTATCCGTGACGGGTATTACAATGACCGTTTCAGAATATGCTATGAAATTTCAATCTTTGTCTCATTTCGCACTGGAACTAGTGGGCACGGAGGAGAGGAAATGCAAGAGGTTTGCGAAGGGTTTGGATCCATCAATTAGGAAGTACGTTATGAGTAGCAAACTTGAGAGGTTTTCCGAGATAGTGGAACTAGCTAGGAGTTTGGTGGTCCAGGAAGGTAATCAAAAGAGTGTGAAGGCATGGGAGCCTAGGCCGTCGACTATTTAAGGATCTGTAATTTCAAATGATTTTTTTTATAATGTTGGGAAAATATGAGGAAATGAAAATAGAGTAATGTGGGGTCAATGTGAAGTGAGTATGTGCATTGGGGTGTCTTTAAAACATGTTAGGACATGAGGGGTGAAAGTGTAAATGTGGGGTGTATATGTTTGAAGTGTTTGGCTGGTTTTTTGGAGCAAACACACACACCCCTCTTCCCCAAACACACCGGCTCTCTCTCCCTCTTCTTTTCCTCTCAAGTTCTCTACAAACCTCACCACAAATTCACCTCCCACACTTCATCTCTTCAAGATTCAACCTCATTTCCGTCATCTACGCGTGATTTGGAGTCCGGGCATTCTTGGAATCACCTTGGAGGAGCTCTTTTCGGTTGGGTTTTCTAGAACAAGTTAGGGCTTTCTCTTCTCTCTTCATTGGAGCTAAACCACTGAGGTAGGGAACAATATTCTACTTCCTCTAAGCGTATGGTGGGTGAATGAATGCATTATCATTGTCCTTGCTCCTAAAATCCTTACTAAACTTGATTACCACCATGGAATTGATTTTAGATCTTGAATAAGTTTGGGTTTTGCATATTTGGTTGATAACTCTATGAATTGGTTGTTGATATGTCCCTCTCCTTTGATTAGTTGTGTTTTGAAACCTCTTATTTGACTTGGATTGAAGCCCCCATCAAGTTTGAAAAGTTGTCAAAAATCTATCCGAAGCCTGCTGATATTGATACCCCTGCAATCTGGTATCGACACCAGCACATTCTATTTTTTTTTTTCCTGATCGACTGGTATTGATACCCCATTCTGGGGTATTGATACCAGCCAGCTCTAGGCCTTATTTTTTGTTTAGGCCTTCCCTTGACTCTTGGACTTCTTGGGTCATCCTCAAATGTTTTGTTCACTTAAAATCTTACTTAATACCGACCGCTTTGTTGATCGAATTGTTTGCTTGACTCTCCTTTGACCATCGGTCGGGTGGTTTGACCATGTACTTGCCTTATTCATCAATTACATTTCATAACTTGTTGAAAAGCCTTCTTCTAACCCAATCCCGTTACCGTTGGTCTTTACTCAAAATCCCATGACATTTGAACATATTCTTGGACACTAGACACGCGAATGACGTAACGTAAGGGACACGTGCCTCATTGAGTCAGTTTTTGACACTTTTGATAAAGTTTGGACGATTGGAACGAAATACGATCCTCCGAAATATTTTGATGAATGAATTGTATTAAAGGAATATTTGAGAATGGTAATTATGAATACTAGGGCCATTGTTCGGTGCGTCCCTGACCATGGGTGCACGGAGCCCACGAAATCCGGCAGAGGGATTTATTCCCTATTAAAACAAGTGGTTATTTTTATGAAGTATTTGAAAATGAGATGCTTATTTCCACCCTTTACTTCCTTAACTTGTTATTTCCGTTAACTTGGTGGTTATGACACTTATCCTGGGAACAATGATACGTTAGGACGTGAGGCAGACGGACACATCTTCAAAACGAATGGGAATATATTTAGAAACGGACACTTGAGGGACACTCGATATGCTTTAAGATAGAGTGAGTCATGTTATAACAACGTTGGTATATTATTATTATTACCAGCGTAGCTGGGCATGGTGAACGTGGCTTGTGAAACACGGAATATTATTATATTACCAGCGTAGCTGGGCATGGTGAACGTGGTCTGTGAAACACAAAATATTATTATTATTACCAGCGTAGCTGGGCATAGGTGAGCATGGCCCGTGAAACACGGTTTAATTTACTAATACTGCTGGACAAAAATATTAGGGATCTATAAATCCTGGCACGGGTTACGGGACCCAAGACTCCCAGGTATATATATAAATATAGAGTTAACAGAGGAGTGGAAGTGTAATAAGAGAGCTAGGTACTTAGCACGTGTGAACACTTTAGACTAGCTAAAGAAGTTTACCTGAACGAAAATGACGATTTTTGTTATAAATGTTAACACTTGGGTTTTTAATTTGATTCATATATCACTCAAGAGTCATCACTTTTCAACATGAAACAACGTAGTTGTCAAATCGCAGTGCTTGTCTCATGCTCATTTCATGTGCATCTCTCATTCTCTATACCCTTAGCGTTAGTAGAAAAGTTTCCTACTGGGCTAGTGTAGCTCACCCTAACAATTTCAGGTAAAACAGCATGGAGCACGAGTAGCTTGCTTGGAGTACACTATTGGATTTGAAAGGCATGCACTAGAAGAATTATCATTTTATCTCATGAACTTCATTTGGAAGACAAAGTTGTAGCTCCATTACTTTGTACTATCCAAGGTTGAATACCGTATCGGCTTGGGTACCGATTTTTCTATTGGTACGGTACGGTACTAGTACCGGCCGATACCGGGTACAATTTCGGATTTAGCGCAAGTACAATTACATATAATTATAAATTATAAATTCTCCACACATTACATATAATTAAACATTTTTGGGTGAAAAATGTAATAAATAAAAAAAGAGGGTAAATTCCTAACATACTTTGTATAAAATTGAGATAAAAAGGGAGCTTTTCCTTGTTATTATCGAGAAACTTTTTTACTACTCTATCAGAGCTTCCTTCTTGATACAAAGAAACAAAACTCATCCTATTTTCCCGGCTTTGAAGTTGTTTTTTTCACTATTTTCCATACTGCCCGGTATTCACGTTTTCGCCGGTATGACCGGTATTTTCTGGTATGTCCGGTACCCGTCCGGTAATGGTTGGTATTGAGTACGGTACGGTATTAGAGGTGCTTGGTACCTTTTTTTGCCAAACCGGTACGTATCAGCCGGTACCGGCCCGTAGGGCATGGTATTCACAACCTTGGTACTATCTTTTGACTCTGGAAAGTGTAATAACTTTATGTACTTGATACTTGTTTTCATATGGGATATGGGTATTCAATTAGACGATGCATGTAGAATTTGGATATCTCTAAATGAAATTAGTTTTGTTATTTTGAGAAAAGTATAATTAAATATGTTTGAAAATCGAGGGTGTGACAGACTAGTACCGTGAGCGCACCGATGGGGAGTTATGTGAACCAAAATAGGAAGAGGTTAAGGGATTTGTTTCAGTCTACGTCGAGTCGTTCGACTTTCAGGACACCTACTTCTTCCGGGTTTGGGGGAAATTCGTCTAGGCCACCGATCACTTGCCACTAATGTGGTCAGCCGGTTCATATTCGCACACGTGTACTCAGCTTAAAATTCTTCCGCCACCACCATGTGTTCAGACTTCGGGAGCTTATTTCGGGTGTGGCGGGTTTGGCCACGTTGCTAGGTTTTGTCCATAGCGGGGAGGTACTTGCAGTGAGTCCAGCTCAGTTCAGCAGCCGAGGCTAGGGCAAGGGTTTGGTCGACAGTAGTAGAGGGGTAGCCAGGGTCAGTCACACTTTCATCAGACCACTTCTGTTCAGGGGTCACAGGTGGAGCGGGAAGTGAGTTTGTCCACGCCAATGTAGACTACACAGGGTCGGGTTTTCATTGTTTCTGCAGCTACACACCACCACCGCCACCACCACCACTTTCTACTTCTCATACTCCAGAGGCATCGGTTGTGAGGGGTACATTTCTTTTGTTTAACTCCTTTGAAGAAGTCTTATTTGATTCGGGAGCATCACATTCTTTCATAGCTGCATCATTTGTACATGCTTTAGAATTAGTCCGACGATCTTTGTCCGCCTCTGTTCATTGACACGCCGTTGGGTGGTAGAACTCTGTTAGATCGTATATGTTGGGGGTGTGAGTTGGTTATCCGAGATCGTTGTTTTGTGTTCGACTTCATTGTTTTGGGTATGACGGGGTTCGACCTTATTTTGGGAATGGATTGGTTATCGACTTTTCACACGACGATTGATTACTTTAAGCATCGAGTTTGGATTTGTCCACCGGAGGGGAATTATTTTAAATTTTTCAGGGAACGTCGGGAATCTTTGGAACCATATTTGTGTGAGCTGCGGGATAGGGAGTCGATTGTTTGTCTCTTAGCTAGTTTGACGCTAGATGAGGATATGTCTACACGTGGGGAGTTACCGCGGGTCGTTTGTGACTTTCCGGACATTTTTCCGAAAGAGTTACCGGGCTTGCCACCCAAGCGGGAGGTTGAATTCACTATAGATTTAATTCCGGGCACCGTACCTATTTCCATGCCACCGTATCATTTTGCACCGGCCAAGTTGAGAGAATTGAAGACGCAATTGCAAGAGTTGCAAGATTTGGGATTTATTCGTTCGAGTACTTCACCGTGGGGAGCTTTGGCTCTATTTGCTCAAAAGAAGGATGAGTCGCTCCGTTTGTGTATAGACTACCAAAAGTTGAACAGAGTGACGATTAAGAAGAAGTATCCAAAGCCTAGGATCGACGACTTGTTTGACCAACTTCGAGGTGCTCCTTGTTTTCCAAGATTAATTTGAGGTCCGGTTATCACCAATTGAGAGTTCGGTGAGAGGATATTCCCAAAACCGCTTTTCGCACTTGTTAGAGCCATTATGAGTTCGTGGTCATGCCATTTGGCTTAACCAATGCTCCCGCTACTTTCATGCATCTTATGAATCGCATCTTTCATGCCTATCTTGATCGGTTTGTGGTAGTCTTCGTTGATGACATCCTTGTTTACTCACCTTTCGAGGAAGATCACGAATCTCACCTTTCTATGGTTCTTGAAATCTTGAGAGAGCATTGAATGTACGCCAAGCTTAGTAGGTGAGAGTTTTGGTTGGCCGAAGTGAAGTTTTTAGGTCACGTGGTATCGAGGGATGGGGTGTCCGTTGATCCGAGTAAGATTGAGTCGGTTTTGAATTAGGAGCGTCCAAAGACTGTGTTTGAGATCCAAAGCTTCTTGGGTTTGGCCGGGTATTATTGTCGGTTTGTGGTCGATTTCTCACGTTTAGCGACACCTATGACCAGGTTGACTCGTAAAGGGACTCTACTTGTTTGGGATGATAAATGTGAAGCGGCATTTGAAGAGTTAAAGAAGCAGTTGACTAGTGCGCCTATTTTGATTGTGCCCGAGCGTGGAGTTGGCTACTCTGTGTATTGTGATGCCTCGCGGGAAGGACTTGGGTGCGTGTTGATGCAACGGGGTAAAGTGGTAGCATAGGGGTCACGTCAATTGAAAGATCATGAGCGTAGGGCTGAAACCGATTCGATTCGGTCCGGTTCAGAGGTGATTTTTAGCGAACCGCGAAAAATTGGTTCGGAGAAAGCTTGGAACCGAAACCAATTTTTTGAAGTCGGTTCGGTTCGTCTCGGTTCGGTCCGGTTTGGAGGTCGGTTCGGTTAAGGGGGGAGAGAGAGAGAGAAGAGAGCAGGCATGGACAAATTTAAAGATCTACAAACTGAAACACATTACAGAGATGGAAATGGGTTTTAATCGAACTATACATATGTACATATATCTATTTACAGATCTACAAATTTACAAAGAGATTATCAGAATTCACTTTTCTACTACTACTTGAACAAAATCCAACATTTGCAGTCAATATACAGTTATACACACACACACACACACACACACACACACACACACACACACACACACACACACATATATATATATATATACAGCGATTCAGTTATACACACAGTCACACCGATCTAAATCGACTATATACACACCAATCAAATCTTCGAGTGGCTAGATCTTTGTCGCTGCTGGATCAGATCGCAGTGGTTGGATCTTCGATCTTCAAATCAAATCTTCGTGGAATCGTTGAGTGGCTGGATCGATGCCGCCGTGGTGGTATCGTAGTCGTGAGAGAGAGAGGGGAGGTCGCCGCATGAAGTGGCGGCGATTGGTCATGGTAATCGTGAGAGAGAGAGAGAGGCCGCCTGATTGATTTAGGTAATGGGTAAAATGAAGCCAGCTGTTATAGGAGGGTATATATATATATATAGGATCATGATCTCCTAAGGGATCCCTTATTAAAATTTGGTGCGGACCTCACCTTTCCGGAACAAATTTTGATGATCCGAACCGCTCAATGTTTTTAAAATGTGTTTTTAAGGGCCTATGTGAAGATTCGTCAAAAAAAAAAAAATACCCGGAAGGGCTTGATCCAAACAGTTTTCGATAAAACTGTACATATGAGACTCTCATACACATTTTAAATCCCCGATGATGAAAGGAAATGCCCGGAAGAACTCTCGGATTGAAATTCTCCAAGTCAACTCAGTCAATAGTACCGTACGATACTCATCTCTCACGCACGGCACAGCCCAAGTCACGTACAACACTCTTTTGAATTTTGGCGGTGGAAGTGTGCCGCACGGCACAGTTTGTGTGCCGTACGGCACTGTCACTTGTCACACAGCTTTTGCAGAAGCTCCAGCAGCTCAAAATGTTGACAAACGGTTACCCTGCTCATCATGGTTTCGTGCGAGGATGGAAGGCTACTCTAGAGCCATCATCATCTTGTGTAAAGAACAAGTAAACTTGGAGATCAAGTTCACTCATCCCCTATAAATGCCGATCGATTCCAACGGAAATAAGGACCGAAATTTTGCAAGAAAAACCATGAAGTTCTACTTATAAACTCTGCCAAGAAATATCACCTGGGTTACAAACCATCTTCGTTCTCATTCATATCCTCCAGAAATCAATCTAATCCCCTCTTCCAAAACAAACCCAATCAAAGATCAAGTCCCTCTGTTTTCGGTCCAAACCCGTGAGGTTGCCATCCCAAATTTGCTCAAGTTCTAGCTATTCAACCATCCTTGCTGCTACATCAGAGAGAAGTTGGAGTCCAGAAGAAGTCCAAGCCTTGATCAAAGGTCCAAGAAAGAGTTTCAATCCGAGAAGTTTGCAACCGAAGGTATAATCCCGTTTCGCCAAACTTCTTAGTTTTGGTACCCTGAGGGGAGGGGTATCAAGTATGGAATGATCTCCTATATCATCTCCATACTTGGTATGCCCATGTTACATCAAAGTCAATTCGATTTCATACCTCTCGGTTGCGTCGTACGGTGAAAATATCGCCTTGTACGAGGTAATTTAGTGAGGAGGAACATTCCTTATCTAAGCACATTGTTTTCTTATTCAAAATAATCTGTTTTTTAACTATATTTCATGCCTTGTATGTGTTTCTATTTAATTGTTTCGAAAAATCAAAATTTCAAACTGTTTGTGAAAGAAACAGTGCCGCACGGCACTCCTCTTGTACCGCACGGTACACTTGAAGTGCTGTACGTCACTCTTTTGAAAATTTGACCGTTAGGTTGATGAACAGTGCCGTACGGCACACTTTCTGTACCGCACGGTACGCCTAGTGTGCCGCACGACACACTTTTTGCTAAAATTTGAAATTTTGATCAGTGCCTTGCACGAACAGTTTGAATATTTGATTGGTTGTTTGCTTATTGTTATAACTTGTCGTATTATCTGTTTTCATTATTATCGTCTATTTTGCTTGATAAATTGTTTATTTGAATAAAGTTCGTCATTAAAATATTTTCTAAAAATCCCACAAATGTTTAGTAAAGACCGATTTTTAATCGGGCGAACGGGGTGCATTAAAACCCTTCCCTGTTCGTAACCTGGCTCCCGAATCCAAAACGACTCTCTGGTTTTCAAGTTGTTTTATAAATCATTTTCTCAATCATTTTCCAAAACGGTTTCTCGGGTCCTAAACCATTTTTCAGAAAACCCGGGTGGCGACTCTATTTTCAAATCGAAACCGGCGTGGGAGGTCGACCGTCCACATCAAGCCCTGTCGGGTATTGTTTTTTGAAGATTTCGCGCGTGGACCTTGGAAAACGCATTTTAAAAACATTGAGAGGTTCGGATCGTCACAATTTGATCCGGAAAGTTGAAAAAAGGCTAGGTCCGCACCAAATTTTTAATAAGGGATCCCTTAGGAGATCATGATCCTATATATATATATATATATATATACATAAAGGGTTCAGTACTGACAATAAGTAATATTATTTCCTACATTAGTCAGCAACGATTGGGGAGCCAAGTGGATAAGTGAACTGCTTTCCACACGTGTGGACTGAGTTCGATTCCCGCCCCCGTCATTTTTGAGTAATAAGTTAATATATTTTATATATATTATTTAAAATCGGTTCGGTTCGGTTCGAACCGGGACCAAAATCTTAAGAACCGGGAACCGAACCGGTTCCTGAATTTTGAAAGTTCTCAGAACCGAGAATCGGACCGGTCTACTGAAGAACCGAAAAATAAAACCGGTTCGGCTCGGTTTTCCGGTTCGGTTCGGTTCGGTTCTTCGGTTCTTTTGTTCAGCCCTAAGCGTTACTATCCGACACACAATTTGGAACTTGCGACCGTAATTTTTGCTTTGAAAAATTGGAGGTATTACCTCTATGGTGAAAAATTTGAAGTATATTCCGATCATATAAGTTTGAAATATCTACTTTCACAAAAAAGAGCTTAATTTGAGACAACGCCGTTGGATGGAGCATATGGAGGATTACGATTTTGAACTTCAATATCACCCAGGGAAGACAAATGTGGTAGCGGACGCATTGAGTAGAAAACTGGCACACCTAGCGAGTTTGACAATAGAAGAGTGGAAAATGATGAAAGAGTTGGGTTTCTATGCATTACATTGCGAGGTGGTCCGCGAGGGAGTGACTTTGTGTAATCTAACCATCCATTCGACTTTATCTACACGGGTTATCGAGGCTCAACAAGGAGATGAGGAAGCGGTAGGATTTCGAACCAAGTTCCTTAGCGGGGAGGTTCTGAGCGGGTGGATGATACACACTGATCAAAGCATTCATTTTCAAGGGAAACTATTTGTACCAAATTCGTGTCGAGATGAGATTTTGCGAGAATTTCATCATTCACCGTTAGCCGTACATCCGGGTGGGACGAAAATATATCACGATTTACGCCGACAATTTTGGTTGCCGGGGATGAAAAGAGACGTGGCGACCTTTGTGTCTAAGTGTTTGACGTGTCAACAAGTGAAAGCGGAGCATCAACGACCGGCGGGAGAGTTGCAACCTTTACCGGTAGCCAAGTGGAAATGGGAGAATGTGACAATGGATTTTGTTCCGGGTTTACCGAGATCGCCAAGGGGCCACGATGCTATTTGGGTTATAGTGGACCATTTGATGAAGACCGCACACTTCTTGCCGATCTAATTTACCGATTCGATTGAAGTGCTTAGTCATTTGTACATCCGTGAGATTATCCGATTGCATGAGATTCCGATGTCCATTGTGTCCGATAGAGATCCGCGTTTTACGGCATATTTTTGGAAAGGCTTACAAGCCGCGCTTGGCATGAACTTGTTATTTAGTACCGCTTATCATCCTCAAACCGATGGTCAATCCGAGAAAAAAATTCAAATCCTAGAAGATATGCTTCGAGCTTGTGTGTTGGATTTTCGAGGAAATTAGGAACATCACCTACCGTTGGTCGAATTTGCGTAGAACAATAGTTATCAATCGAGTATTGAGATGACGCTGTATGAAGCTTTATATGGCAGGCCATGTAGATCACCCGTATGTTGGACCGAATTGGGGGAGGCAAGTTAGTGGGACCCGAATTAGTAATCGAAAATGCCGAAACGATGGGATTGATTCACAAGAGGCTTAAAGCTGCGCAAGAAGCAACCACCGAGAAAGTTAAAATGATTCGCCAACGTTTGCTAACCGCTTAAAGTCGCCAAAAGAGTTATGCCGATTGACGTAAACGACATTTGTCATTTGATGTGGGGGATCACGTGTTTCTCAAAATTTCACCGCGTCGGGGTTTGACTCGTTTTGGGCAAGGGGGTAAGTTATCACCACGTTACATTGGGCCATTTGACATTATTGAGAAAATTGGGGAAGTCGCGTATCGTTTAGCATTACCGTTGAGGCTATTGGGTATTCACGACGTGTTTCTTGTGTCCGTGTTGAAGAAGTACGAACTGGGTCCATCGCATGTGTTAGAGTGGTGCGAACATGAGCTTGAGGCCGATGCGTCTTATGGGGAGAAGCCGATACGGGTTGTAGATTCGCAGGAGAAAACACTGAGGGGTAAGACTATTCGATTAGTGAGGGTATTGTGGAACAATTTTGGTAGTGAGGAGCCGACATGGGAAAGAAAGGATGAGATGAAAGAGAAACACCTGGAGTTGTTTTCCGTTTGAACTATGTGAGTACTTGTTTTAATTTTTTTGCATATTTAGACCTTATAGAGTTGAATACATATTGCATATCATGTAGTTGCCTTGAGAGTATTGTGGTTTCAAATTTTGAGGACAAATTTTTTTCTAAGGAGGGTAGAATGTAAGGACCCGTAATTTCTAATGATTTTTCGATATAACATTGGGGAAACGTGAGAAAATGAAATAGATTAAAGAGGGGTTAATGTGGACTTAGTAATTGCATTTGGGTGTGTTTAAAATACATTTGAAACATGAGGGGTGTAAGTGTACTGAGGGGGGTATATACACTTGTACTAGGGATTTTTTTTCATAAAGCAACACTCTCTCTCCCTCTAACATCAGCCGACCCCCTTCTTCTCCTTCCCCCCTCTCCAAAATCTCTCAAATCCTCCACAAAATCAACATCTCTCACTCAAATACTCCAAGATTCAACCATAAATCCTTCATCTACGCGCTATTTAGAGTCTGGGTATCTTGGGTTTCGCTTGGAGGAGGTGTATTTTGGAAATCCAAGAACAAGAGTTGGGGTTTCATTTCTCACCTTTTGGAAGCTTGATCTTTGAGGTAGGAGACAAATTTCTACTCCCTCTAGTTGTATTTCGTTGATTTATTGCATATATTCTTGTGATGCCCACAAATTTCTAGTCAATCTTGAATATCACCATGGTTATGGATTTTGATCTTGTTATCACCATGAATATGGGTTTTGATCATACTAAATCTTTAATCTCTACTCCCTCTAAGTGTTTGTGTAGTGTTTTAATCCATATTTTGATGAATTTCAAGTTGTTTTTGCTTGGGTTGAAGCCCCCATCAGATCTGAAAATCTGTCAAAAAGTCAACGAAACTACCTGGTATCAATACCCCTGCGTCCGGGTATCAATACCAATAGATTTTGTTTTTCTGCTGTGCAGCTGGTATCAATACCCCTGCGTCCGGGTATCAATACCAGCAGATTCTGTTTTTCTACTGTGCGTCCGGGTATCAATACCCCTGCGTCGGGTATCAATACCACCAGATTTTATTTTTCTGCTGTGCAACTGGTATCAATACCCCATTTTCTAGGTATCAATACCAGATGGCTTTGGACACCAAAACTACTCTTAAGTCTTTTCTCGACCTTTGGTTGTTCCGGAGCTCCTTCCAATGCTTTTTTTTAACTTAAAATCTTACTTATTATCGACCACCTTGTTGATTGGGTTGTTTGCTTGGCCCTCCTTTGACCTTCGGTCTGGTGGTCTGACCATGTGCTTGCCTTATTCATCAATTATATTTCATAACTTGTTAAAAAACTTGTTCTAATCCAATCCCTGTACCGTTGGTTCTTTACTCATAACCCTACAATATTTGAACATATTCTTGGACACTAGACATGTGATGACGTAACGTAAGGGACACGTGCCACATTGAGTCGGTTTTGACACTTTTGATAAAGTTGTGACGATTGGAAAGAAATACGATGCGTTGAAATATTTTGATGAATGAATTGTATTAAATGAATATTTGAGAATGGTAATTATGAATACTAGGGCCACCGTTCAGTGCGTCCCTGGCCATGGGTGCACGAAGCTCACGAAATTCGGCAGGGGTGCACAGAGCCCACGAAATCCGGCAGAGAGATTAACTCCCTATTAAAGACAAGTGGTTATTTTTTAGAAATATTTGAAAGTGAAGAATTTTATGAAAGACATGGTATTTTGGTGAAATTGGATATTTGGATACGCATTTGGACACGTGACACGATTGGTAACGGTTAAGAAAAGATTGATGGACACTTGAGTTATTTTTGGACACTTTGGTATTTCTTTGGACACGTGGGTACTTTGTAGTCATTTATCACTTGTTTTAGCCCTCCGAGTCATATTTTTCTCAAATCATTCATAGTATTCAACTTCATGTGCACATATGATACTTTATACACCTAGCGTTAGTAGAATGGCTTTCCTACTGGGCTAGTGAGCTCACCCTATCATTTTCAGGTAATCGGCAAGGATCATGAGATGGATGTTTGGAGTATGATGCAAGGCATGAAGCTTATTTGATCATGAAGTATTTTATCCTCACCATACTTAATGTGTTTTTGGGAGATGATCATGTAACTTTAATTTATTCAATCTTTTGACAATATTCGAAATATGTAATAACTTAAACTCATTTTGGTACTTATGTATTTTAGTATGGGTAAGTTTTGGTTAGAGACACGTGGAATTTGACTTGGATATGTACTATTTGTATTTTGATCTCTAAAAAATGAGGGCGTGACAAATATCACTAAATTTCACAAAAGTTTGTGAAGTTTATTAACTTTGAGCTCATAAATTTCACAACATTTCAAAATTGATCTCCACCAAGCATCTACTTTGAGTTAGATGTGCAAAATTTCAATTTTTTTGAAACTTAACTAACTTTGAAATTTCACTAACTCTGAAATTTCACTAATTTACTAGTTCTCAATTTTCACAAACTTTGAAATTTCAATAATTCTGGAATTAACTTTTGTGTAATTATTTCTAAACTTCAGTAATTTTACTAAATTTCACAAAAATTAGTGAATTTTATTAATTTTGAGCTTATAATTTTCATTAATTTTCACTAGTTATGGATTTACACTAACTTTGAAATTTCACTAATTCTTAAATTTTAATTATCAAATTTCACAAATACTAAAATTTTAGTAATTTCACTAGTTATCAAATTCAACTAACGCTAGAAGTTTTACTAGATCTTCCATTTCACTAATTTATGAAATTTCACAAATTCTAAAATTTTGTCAATTTTACTAGTTATCAAATTCAACTAACTCTGAAATACCACTAATTTTCACTAGTTTTAAATTCTCAATAACTTTACATTTTTTACCAATCCAGATATTTTCACTTAATTTGTGCGATTATTACCAAAATTCAATAAGTTTATTAATTCTTAAGAGTTTTTGAATTTTATTTACTTGAGCTCTTAAATTTCACTCGATTTCAAAATAAACCCCCACTGAGCATCTACATTAAGCCAGAGGTGAGAAATTTCACAAATTCTGAAACATCACTAGTTATTAAATTCTAATAATTTTGAAATTTCAGTAATTTCTAAAATTTAAGTTATTTCTGAAATTTTTCTAATTTCCATTAGCTTTGAAATTTTACTAACTTCACTAGTTCTCAGTTTTCACTAACTTTAAAATTTCACTAAATCTGAAATTTCATTATTTTTTGTGCGATTATTAGGAAATTTTAGTAATTTGCACTAAATTTCAGAAAAGCTAGTGAATTTTATTAACTTTGATCTCATAATTTTCACTAGTTTGAATTTTGACTAACTTTGAAATTTCACTAATTCTTAAATTTTAGTTATCACATTCCAATAACTCTGAAATTTTAATAATTTCACTAGTTATCAAATTTCACTAACTATTGAAATTTTCACTAACTTTTAATAGTTTTGAAATTCCACTAACTATGAAATTTTCACTAACTTTTAATAGTTTTGAAATTTCACTAACTTTGAAATTTCACAAAATTTGAAATTTCACTAACTTGAAATTTCACTAATTTTTCAAACTTTCACTAATTTACACTATTTCTGAAATTGTAGTAATTTCACTAATTATCAAATTTCACTAATATCAATAACTTTCTCTAGTTCTGAAATTTCACTAACTTCACTAATTTTCTCTAGTTCTGAAATTTCACTAACTTCACTAGTTCTGGATTTTGAACTATTTCTCATATTTCAGTAACTTTTGTGCGATAATTACTAAATTACGGTAATTTTAATAAATTTCACAAGAGTTAGTGATTTTACTAACTTTGAGCTCAAAAATTTCACAGGAATTTAAAATTCATCTACCCGGCATCTACTTCGAGCCCGAGGTGCGGAATTTCACTAATTCTAAAATTTTATTAGCATTGAAATTTCATTAATTCTAAAATTTTACTAACATTGATCTGAAAATTTCATTAATTTTCACTAATTCTAAAATATTTGGAATTTCACTAGTTATCAAATTCCACTAACTCCAAAATTTCACTAATTTGAAATTTCATTAATTTTCACTAATTCTGAAATTTTAGTAATTTAACTAGTTATCAAATTCCACTGAGTTCGATATTTTCACTAATTTTCACTAGTTCTGAAATTTCAATAACTTCACTAATTTTGAACTTTCACTAATTTTAAAATTTCACCATCTTTCATCTTTTGTGCGATTATTACTAAATTTTAATTCAATTAATTTCACGAAAGTTAGAGAATTTTATTATGTCTGAGCTAATAAATTTCACTAGATTTTAAAATCCACCTCCACGCAGCATCTACTTTTAGTCAGAGGTCAAAATATTACTAATTCTAAAATTTCACTAACTTTGAAATTTCATTAATTCTCACCAATTTTGAAATTTTAGTAATTTTACTAGTTATGAAATTCTACTAACTCTAAGATTTCACTAATTTCACTAATTATCACTAGTTCTAAAATTTCACTAACTTGACTAGTTCAGAATTATCACCTTTGAAATTTAACTAAATCTTAAATTGACTAACCTTTGTGCAATTATTATTGAATTTCAGTAATTTCACAAGAGTTAGTGAATTTTATTACTTTTGAGCTCATAAATTTCACTCTATTTCAAAATCCACCTATACCCAACATCTACTTCCCCCGGAGGTTCAAAACATCACCAATTCTATAATTTTACTAACTTTGAAATTTCACTAATTTTAAGTAATTTTGAAAATATAGTAATTTCACTAGTTATCAAGTTCCAATAACTCTGAAATTTCCTTAATTTTAACTAGTTTTTAAATTTCACTAACTTCAAATTTTACTAACTTTTGTGCGGTTGTCACTAAATTTCAGTAATTTCACTAAATTTCACAGAAGTTAGTGAATTATTAACTTTTGTTTCAATAGACGTCAATGTCTTATATATCAAGGGCCTGAAGGCCAAACAAATGCCCAAAGGCAGTACAATGAATCTACCAAAAAATACAGGAATGAGCTACAACTACCAAAACTTCGACTAAAGGCACAACAAATAATGTGTAGAAACAAAACCGAACTAGAGGCACATTCTGTCAAAAGAGGTGAACAATTCCGGTAGGCATGGAGTTCGTCCTGGTTTCAGCAGTAAGAGATTAACACAGGAAAAACCTCAACTCAAACTAGAGAAAGCGCATGTAAAATCATGAGTCAAGACCCGCCTGATGCAACCGAGGGCAAAACAAAAAAGCTAGCTACAAACTTATGTGGACGGCGCCACGCGGCTCGACTCTTTTTAATTTGGAAAATACGAAAAATGTGAGTCGCCACCCGGGATTTATTCTTTAGAAAATGATCTTGGCACCCGAGAAACCGTTTCAAAATATTGATGACTCTTGTGCCGTTTTTGGAAAAGGATTTGATCTGCGAAAAAAATTCTTGGATTCGGAAGCCAGGTTACGAACGGGGAAGGTTTTATTGAAAAGCACCCCGCTCGCCCGGGGAATTCCCGGTCTCTACTAAATTTTTGTGGGATCTTGGAAAACGTTTTATTGAAAACTTTGACGAACATGCAAATAAATAATAAGAAGTACCAATAAAACCATAACGGAAATAAAATTAAACGAAAGGACTTAATAGCAATAAGATAAGAGTAAAGGGGTGAAAGTGCAATAAGTAAGTTACAGGAAATCAGAAAAACAGAGCACGAACAGGGGAAAACAGAGGAATTTTTTTTATGCAGCAGGTTAGCCGTACGGTTAACCTAAGTTGGCCGTACGGCTTACTTAAGTTAGCCGCACGGTTTACTTTTTGAAAGATTTTTCAAAATTTTGTTTTCCGAACAGTAGCTTATTTTTGCTTGCAAAACTTGATTTTTGGTGAAAATTTCAACCACCTGAGCCTAGGGATGACTATTAGAGTCACCCTCGACCCGGAGGATCCCCTCAAAGAACCAAGGTTTCGAACCCGACTCAAGAAGTACGGTTCGTACCTTTGCGGAAACTTTGAACAACCGTGAACTTTAGAAATTCTTGGACGTAAGCTTCAGACGTAAGGATTCTTGTGTGGATTATGGATTACTGGAGATGAAAATGGAGGAGAAGAGGGTGTATTGTGGTTTTTTGACGAAAGTTTTGGACGGGATTTTTGAACGGAGGAGCGACCGGGGAATTTGCCGGCGTATCGGGGTGGTCTGGAGAATTGTTCTGGGTGTAAAAATGGGAGAGAATGAAGCTTATTTATAGGTGAAGAAACAGAACAAAATCGGCATAAAATCTTCCCTAAATGATGAGATGCTTCTGCTTGTCAGAATTTCGAATATTTCTGACACATAACTGCACGGCTTCAATGGTTAACCGTACGGCTAGATTATGCAAACCGTACGGCCCAGTTGCAAGAGGATAAACCGTATGGCTCAAGGCTTTTGTTCAAGAAATTCTGAAGTCTAGAGTGGTTTGTTCCAAGGTACTACTGAATATTTCTTTCATCATTGGGGATGCACAGGGGTACTTATTTTCATAAACCAAACTTAAGTAAAGATTATAATTTTTCTTTTCTTTAATTTATTTATAAAAATAAGGAAGTACCCCCTTTCGGAAACAATGGCATTTCCAGAATTTTGATATCCCAATCCAATCAAAATCTCATCCCCCCACTTTTGGTACAAAGGCGAAAAATGGCACGTTTTTCTCCGAAGAAAAGGGCCGAAAGATAATCTTCCCGTACTCGAAAAGAGCATCCGATTATATCATTGTGCTTAGAAAAATCCAAGGAACAAATACCGGGAATTTTTATTGGCCAAATCAAAACTTCCCAAAAAAGTTAATTTTCCATACTTAGCCAGATTTTCGAGCGACAGACAGGGGTGCCTCGATCAAGAGGCGACCTGATGGTGACATGACCTATGTCATTCGAGTCTCGGATGAGAGACGATGATGAAGGAACACTTGGATCAAAATTGGGGTGTCTACAACTTACAAAATAAAAGACCCAAAAAAAAAAAAAAACACCCAAAACCATCAAACCCAGTAAAATGAGTAAACCTGAATTACCCATCACTTAGTCAAATCGAGTCAACCCAGTTACATTGGGTTTAGACTTGTCGCAACTCTCGGGTGTAGATCCAAACTCCATAGCTGCCGCGAATGGATTATTCCACAGAGCCTAAACTTCACCTCCTCGTCAGATTTGGCCCAACCAAAATAGAGGGAAGTGGTCGTGGGTTGTGGAGTGGCGGTGATATGATGGAGGTGGTGGTGTGGTGGTAGGGCTGTGGAGTGGTGGTGGGACTGCAGGGCAGTGGATGGGTGGAGGTTTAGAATGAGGAGGTGGATATATAAAAAGGAGAGGTGGAGGAGGTGGCATGGTGGAGGTTGTGGCTCGGTTAAGAGGATGTTTAGAAGGAGGAAGATGATCTGGTTTAGGGATGGTAAAGAACAGGTGGGGAGGTGACGGAAGGTGGTTGGCGAGAGAGGAGGAGCGGAGAGGAGGAGAATTCACTTGTTCTGAATTCTCACTAACTTTAAAATTTTACTAATTTTGAATTTTCACTATCTTTTGTGCAGTTATTACTAAATTTCACAAAAGTTAGCGAGTTTATTAACCTTGAGCTTATAAATTTCACTCGATTTAAAAATCCACCTCTGCCAAGCATATGCTTCCCGCCGAAGTTGCGAATTTTATTAATTCTGAAGTTTCACAAACATTGAAATTTTACTAATTTTTACTAATTTTGAAGTTTTAGTAATTTCACTAATTATCAAAATCCAATAACTCTGAAATTTCACTAATTTCACTCATTTTTAATAGTTCTGAAATTTCACTAACTTCTAGCTTTTGTGCGATCAGCAGTAAATTTCACAAAAGTTAGTGAGTTTTATTAATCTTGGGCTCATAAATTTCACCCGATTTCAAAATCCACCTCCACCCAGCATGTACTTCCCGTCGGAGGTGCAAAATTTCACTAATTCTGAAGTTTCACTAACTTTGAAATTTTACTAATTTTCACTAATCATGAAATTTTAGTAATTTCACTAGTTATCAAATTCCACTAATTCTAAAATTTCACTATTAATTTTCTATGATCCTGAAATTTCACTAACTTCACTAATTCGAATTTTCGTTAACTTTGAAATTTCATGAATTCTGAAATTTTGTTCGTGCGATTATCACTAAATTTCACTACATTTCAGTATTTCACAATAGTTAGTGAATTTTACTAACTTTGAGCTCATAAATTTCACTCTAATTAAAAATTCACCTCTACCCGCATCTACTTCCTGTAGGAGGTTCAAAATTTAACTGATTCTGAAATTTCACTAACTTTGAAATTTAATTAATTTAAAATATGAACTCATTTTTGTTAATTCTGAAAGTTTAGTAATTTCTCCAGTTATCAAATTCCACTAACTCTGAAATTTTATTAATTGTCATTAGTTTTGAAATTTCACCAACTTTGAAATTTTACTAATTCTGAAACTAACTATTGTGCGATTATATTACTAAATTTCAGTAATTTGACTAAATTTCACAAAAGTTAGCGAATTTTATTAACTTTGAGCTCATAAATTTCATTCAACTTCAAAATCAACCTCCATCGAGCATCTACTTCCCGCCAGAGGTGCGAAATTTCTCTAATTCTACATTTTCACGAACTTAGTTATTTCACTAATTTTGACTAATTATGAAATTTTAGTCATTTCACTAGTTATCAAATTCTACTAACTCTGAAATTTCAGTAAGTTTCACTAATTCTGAAAATTTAGTAATTTCTCTAGTTATCAAATTCCCCTAACTCTGAAATTTCACTAATTTTCAATAGTTCTGAAATTTCACTAACTTCACTAGTTTTGAATTTTCACGAAGTTTGAAATTTAACTAATTTTGAAATTTCACTAACTTTTGTGTGATTATTGCTAAATTTCACATAAGTTAGTGATTTTTATTAACTTTGAGCTCATAAATTGCACTCTATTTCAAAATCCACCTCCACCCAGCATATACTTACCGTTGGAGGTGCAAAATTTCACTAACTTTAAATTTCAAAATTACACTAATTCTGAAATTTTAATAATTTCACTTAGGGGTGCTCACGATCTGGATTGGTCCAGATTGGCATAAATTCAATCCTAATCCGCGAGTCACGATTTTCTGAAAACATAATTCGTGACCGATCCAAAAGTCTCACAGTTCGGTTCCAATCCGATCCGCGAGTCACGGATCGGTTCCGGATTTGTCCACGGAATTTCAACTTATTCTAAAAAAAAACAATTTAAGGCCAAATTTGCACACAAGAATTGAAAGCCAAATTTCTGTCCAAACTCAACATTAAAACAAACACTTCAGTAGTAATATAGTGGGTAGGAAAGGTTGTTCATCATCCCAATCTTTTGCAGTAGGAGGCCCCATATGAAGTTCAAAGAGGAAAAGTGGATCCTCCTCTTCAAGCCTTTCGAATACTTTTTTGATATAGTGAAGCAATAGTTAACATGAGATAAGTTGAGTTTCACCTAGTTGGAATATCAAGGCAAACACTCTTTAACAAACTTATTCCCTCCTCCTCAGCCTGCGTCCTCGCCTCCTCCGCCGCCTCCTCTGTCTCAAACTCCTCACAAAAGGCCCTCGCCGCCTCGTCCTCAGCGGCGGCCTCCCGTAGCATCGCCGCCTCTCTCTCTCTGCTCTCAACTACGGCCTCCCTCGCCGCATCTAGAATCCCCGGGGCATCTGCTGCAGCCGCCATCACTACCTCCGGCGGCGCGTGCTCAAGGTAATCCCCCCGAGAAATCCCAACCGGACCCTGAACCGTCAGCCTACTACTCTGTCCCCGAGTCAGTGACTCTCCACCAATCACCGCTGCCTTCCCCTTATCCCCCTCGCTAGGCTGCCGATCGGGTCTCGGCTCAATCCTCCAGCGAGTTACCCTAACCTCGGTCTCCTCGCTGTCACTACTGCCATCACTGTCCACGTCATGGACCTCCACCATCCCCACATCCCTCCCCTCTCTCCTCTCCTCTACCCTCTCCGACGCTGGTGCGTCATCACCACCACCTAAACCACTACCCCCGCTGCCACCTCTCTCACCATCCCCACCACCATCACCACCCTCACCATCACCACCATCATCACCGGTCTCCTCTGGCCGACCGCCACCACCACTGCCGCCTTCTCTCTCCTTCTCTCCTTCATCATTCCCTCCTCTCTCAACCGTCTCCGCGGCCGTAGATGACGGTGCGGCCTCTGGTAGCCCCTCAACCGTCGGACCAGGGCCTTGAGCGCTCAAGCTCGGTGGTGGCAAAACCTCAGCACCACCGTTGCCCTCTCTCGCCGACGACGAGGCCACCGGAGGCTGTGAATCGCTGGGATCTTCCATTGAAACTGATCAAAGCTTTAAAATCGAGCCCTAATTGATTGGAATCGAACCGAAATTGATCAACTATCGTACGGACGAACCCTAGAATTTGGGGGTTTTCGATTTCGCAAGAAATTTGAGTGAGAAACGGATGGGTTTGGGTCGGATTCGCTAGAGGAGTACACGGTTTTAATCTCTGGAAGTTTTGAAACGTTATGAAGTCTAATCGGAGTAAAATCGGAGTTAAAACGGACGTTGGGGTTCTGAACCGTCGTCCCCGTTCAGGGGTTCAAGCGCTCAAGCTGGACCTTTTGAGCGCTGGAGGACCAACTTTTGAGGTTGAGCGCTCAAGGCTTTGGAGTTGAGCGCTCAAGGTCAGGTTGAGCGCTCAAAGGGGGTACCCTGAGCGCTCAAGTCCAATCTTGGCAGAAGTTTTGGCTTCTTTTGCACGCTTTGCAGGGGCATTTTGGGCATCCCTTATGATTTGTTAGTGTGTTTTGGACTTGTTGGTCCCAATCAATCGAACGCGTATAGATCCAAGGATCTAGATCCCGGTAATTGGTCGCGCTAGACCGTGTTAATCAAAGTGTGTTGTATATATCATGTTTCGCGTTAGCGTATGCGCGAAGTGTTTTGACTGTGGTCTGAGAGCTTTATGCTCACTTAAATCATTTTCTGAGGGCCACGTGCTCGTTTAAATCATTGTTTACCAATCATCTTTTCGCGTTAGCGTATGCGCGAAGTGTTTTGACTGCGGTTTGAGAGCTTTATGCTCATTTAAATCATTTTCTGAGGGCCACGTGCTCGTTTAAATCATTGTTTATCAATCATGTTTTCGCGTTAGCGTATGCGCGAAGTGTTTTGACTGCGGTCTGAGAGCTTTATGCTCATTTAAATCATTTTCTGAGGGCCACGTGCTCGTTTAAACCATTGTTTGCCAATCATGTTTCGCGTTAGCGTATGCGCGAAGTATTTTGACTACGGTCTGAGAGCTTTATGCTCATTTAAATCATTTTCTGAGGGCCACGTGCTCGTTTAAATCATTGTTTACCAATCATGTTTCGCGTTAGCGTATGCGCGAAGTGTTTTGACTGCGGTCTGAGAGCTTTATGCTCATTTAAATCATTTTTCTGAGGGCCACGTGCTCGTTTAAATCATTTTCTGAGGGCCACGAGCTCGTTTAATTTGTTTGCAGCTTGAGATGTATTACGGATAGTGAGTTGGGCTGTCTATATCTTGGACGTTACTCATACCAAATCAATGGCATTGAGTCTCATCCAAGAGGGGCAACTGTAGACATCCCAATTTTGAACCCGAGATACGCTCGAGCATCCCCGATGATGAAACGGACCGATTACCTGGAACTTGTAAGAATGATTTGAATTTGATCAAAATCAACCAAACACCACCTGAACAATCAAAATGTTCCAAACCAACCCAAGCACTGTTGAACCAAGCCAAGCCAGCAAATTGCCATCCATAGCCTTGAGCGCTCAAGCCCATGGCCTTGAGCGCTCAAACCCCTGAGACACACCTTGAGCGCTCAAGCCTACGGCTTTGAGCGCTCAACTCTGATCCAGTCAGCAACTTGCAGAGTATCTCATCATGAGATTTCCTGCATGGGAGCGTCTGGGGATGATCTTATACGATCTCCATGTGTATAATACACTCCACTAAGTCCTAAAATACACCAAAAATACTCCTAAATACACAAACCCACTTCCTCTCTCTCCTCTCTTCCCTCCCACTCACTCTATAAAAACCATCCAACACCCCTGGTTTTGGGGGACGAACACTCACACTCCTCCTCTTCTAATTCCACCAGAAAACCAATCATCTTGCTCTCTCTCTACAAAACCATTCTTCCACCATCAAAACCGCTCACAAAACCACTCATCAAACCCAGAAATTCGATCCTTGATCATCCATCAACCACCTACATTGTTCAATTCGTCCAGATTATAAGCCAAAAACATCCACAATCATCATCCCAAAGCCCAGAATCAAGTTCAAATCACAAACATCTTCCAAAAGGTAGTAAAACATGTGATGTATTCGCTGTTTTGGCCCATCTGAGGAAGACCAGTGGGTTCAAGCAAGTTCTCTATACTTGCATTGAACTCACAAAGGTCTGAAAGTTGCTCAAAAACCTTTTTCAAATCTGCAGTTACAACAGGGTTTGAGCGCTCAAGCCTCTGGCCTTGAGCGCTCAAGCCCAATTCTGAACAAACTTCTGTTTTGCTAATTTCTGAGCTTTCTTTTGGTTTTGATCATTATTTAAGAGTTAATTGCGTTCATGTAACTCTCAAAAAAGTTTATTTCTACACCAAAACTACATGCATGAATGTAAAATTAACCATTTTATGGTGATTAAAGATCAAAATCTTCAAATTTCTTATACTTGACTGCAAAACAGTGGCTGTCTGACCATTTGAAACTTTATTTTATGCCTTTGGTGATCTTGAGGAGGTATTGAAATCTGTTTAAAGGTCAAAAATTAGAAAGCCATGTTATGGCTTGAGCGCTCAAGGTCAGATCTTTGAGCGCTCAAACTGTTCTTGGCTTGTTTGTAAATTTCCAGTAGTTCTGATGATGGATTATGGTTTAATTCCTTGTTGGTGTGTATAAGTTGTCAGTACAGCGTTTGTGATCTGAATCCCTCTCTCTCTTTCAAAATTGGTTTGAGCGCTCAATCCATGAGTCTTGAGCGCTCAAACTGGTTCGAAAACAAGTATGTTTTTAACATCTTTTGATGATTTCTGAAGCGAGGTGATACTTGTGTGATGTTTCTGTAATGGTTCAAAGTCTTAAAGTATCATCAAAAATGAAAAACCAGCAAGGAAGATGTGTGGGGGGAATGAGGGTTGAGCGCTCAAGTCATCACCCTTGAGCGCTCAATCCCCATTATGGGATCCAGATTGCAAACAGTATGATAAATCCCATGCTCATAATTCCTGGGGATTGATTGTACAGCTTCTGGTGTAGTTTATTTCTGTGGACATTGGTAGCAATTGTTGATCATTATCACCATTTGTGTAGATCAAATGCACAAGCATTCACCGTAAAAATCGCATCTTTTGCATATATATACTATTTATGTGATCCCCGTCCCCGATCCCCCTGTTTATGTGAATAAATTGAATTTCAAATATTTCTAAAATCCCACAAAATGTCGAGTAGAGACCGGTTCACGGACCGGGCGAGAGGGGTGCCGTAAAACCCTTCCCCTCTCGTAACCAAACCCCCGAATCCGAGAAATCTTTGATTCCGCCAGGACTAGTAAAATCTTTTTCAATGGGCAACGAGTCATATTTTTATCGGTTTCTCGGGTTCAGACCTCAAATCCGGGTGGCGACTCAAACAATCACAATCCTTTTCGCGCGATCTCGGTGGGCCGTCCACAAGCTGGCGACTCCGCTGGGGACTTTTGATTAATATGTATTTTATTTAATTACACTTGTGCAATTTTTGTTGCACTTGTGTAATTTTATTGAAATACGTGTTAATCAAAGCGGGTTTAATTCGAAAAATATTTTGTGGGATTTTTTTTCAAATGTTTGAAGTTTAATTTTTTTTTTGCATTGCACTTGCATGGTTCTTAGCCCCGCTGGCGTGTTTTGGCAATCCTGCCCGGCTTGCCGGTGACAGGGAATCCCAAAATGCCCAGCAGCCCTCGACCGTGATAAGTCACATTGTCACTATCGTTTTTAACGGTAGGAGACGATTTTGATTTTGAGTCCGGGGTACCCTCAGTGACCAAAACCGGCCTTTGCATATAATTAACCATAGAACCCCACGTTTAGTAATCCACCTATGTGTTAGGTTTACATGCTCCATTTTGTTACATGCTATGTGTTACCGCTTTTTCTCGCCATGCCATATTGCATTCATGCATTTGCATTAAATATAGTCACTGCGAGCGTCATTTGTATAGGTTTTCTGTGTACATATCCCATTTGGTTTTAATGCCTTTACAGTTAGTAGAAGGTTGCCTTGGCCCGATGATGAATCGTGCATTCCATATGCGCGTTGTTTTTGCGAGATAGCCCTTCAGGGCGGCCGGACGTGGGAAAATTTAGATCATCAAATTCCTAAACACTGATCTAAACAGGTTTAAGGGACCTTGGCCCGAGGAGGGTCAATCGCCCTTAGGCATCTGATCTTAGATCATTGTCGGAATTTGTGTGGACCAGGATTTCCCAAATCCGACCATCCGATATCAAGGACTTATCACTCGAAAAGAAAACTTGAGGATTGAGGCAATCTTCCAAAGCTGTCAATTATAGTCTAGGAGACTTAAAATCCACGGAGTTTGAGATACCTCCGGTGTTGGTCGTGCCCGAACTGCCACCGTGATTTGAACTAGCCTTAAGGTCATTGATATCTGGATTACAACATCCAAATTGCTTTGTCTCGGATGATCAAGAAAAGTGATTGGCTCTGATTCCAACAAAGTTTGGAGTTTAACCTACCGAGTAATGGTCTACCCGGGGTGTTGGAAAATCTTCTGTGCAATGATCTTAAGTGAGATTCAGATCCGGTAGACTAACCCTAAGATTGTACATGTAGTCTAGGAGACTTAAAATCCACGGAGTTTGAGATACCTCCGGTGTTGGTCGTGCCCGAACGGCCACCCGTGTTTCCGACTAGCCTTAGAATCGATTGTAACTGGATGGCAACATCTCATTGCTTTGTCTCGGATAGTCAAGGAAAGGATAACGATTGCAGTTTCAACACCTAGGCTACAGGTTGAAGCTGCAATTGCCGAGTAAAATGACTTACCCGTGGTGTTGATACAATCTGCTGTGCAAACGATTCTAAGTGAGTTCCGAAATCGGTAGACTAATTCCTAAGGCTAGAAAATAGGACTAACTCCGTGAGTTAAGTTGTGGCGAGATGATAGTGAGCATTCATAATTCATTCATTTTGTGCATAGTAGACACATCGAGTACACATCTGAGTCCGGTTTTTGCTTTATAATCAGTTCTTGAATCATTGGGCCTGCAAAGAAGAAGAAGACCTTACCTGTTTGGACTCGACCTCCTGGACAAAGATTGTCTAGATCTGTATCACCAAAGGCCGAGACGAGTATGGCAGATGAACAGGGACAAGACCCCCCAAATGAGTTTGAACGACTAAGGAAGGAAATGCATGATGAGAGGGTCCGAAATGATACCCGAATCGCTCAACTAATGGCGATTATGGTAAACATCCAGGGTCGACTCCCCCCACCGCAGCAGCGAGTACATGATGATGAAGCTCGGGATCAGGAGATTCCTAATGATGAACATCCGGAACAGCCTCCTCCCCCTGAAAATCCTCAGTTGGCTGAAATGCTAGCTAAGATACTTAAGCTGGAAGAATCTGTGGCTAAAAGTGAGAAGCGAGCCATTACCGGTTTTGACATGAACAAACTTTGCATCTTCCCAGGTGCAAAGCTTCCCAAAAGGTTCAAACATGTGGACTTTGAGAAGTTTGACGGGACTGGGGATCCGAGAGGACATATTCAGGCATATGTAAGCTCCCTCTCATTACAAGAAGTCGATGAGCCTGCCATGGCACAGATGTTTCATGAAACTCTCACAGGGCCTGCACTCCAGTGGCTCTTATCCCTTGACATTTCGAAGAGACAAACTTGGGAAGAGATGGTGGCTGCTTTCATTAAGCAGTATGAGTATAATGTTCAGCTTAAAGTCACCACTCGAGAGCTTGAAAGCATCAAGATGAAAGAGAGGGAATCTTTCGCAGACTTTGTGAAAAGATGGAGAGCGAAGGCCGCGCAAATGACTGACCGTCCCAGTGACAAGGACCAGATGCGCATCATAACCAAGAACCTTCAACCCGATTTAGCTCAGTACATGGTCATGGCCCAAGCACATAACTTTGAAACCTACTTTGAGATGGGTCTGTCGATTGAAGAAGCTCTGGAAAGCGGGATGTTGAAGAAAGGAGACTCATTCCCCAAACCTAAGCGAAACTACATTGGTAACACCTCTTCCCTGTATGCAAACCCCAGTTACACAGCCAGTACCTCATCCAACACCATGAATCACCAACCCCATAAAGCTGAACCCATAAACGCCATCTTATCTCAACCAATCCAATCAATTCAACCGCCGCAAAATCAAAGAGGACGGCGTGTCTTCACCCCTCTTCCCCTACCTTTACCTGTTGTTTTCGAACGACTCGTACAACAGGGAAAAATCAAACCTCTTCAGCCAACTCCACCTCCGCAAAATCCCCCGCCAACATATAACCCTAACACCTTCTGTATATTTCACCAGACACCCGGTCATCCCACTGAAAGATGCCAGCGCCTGCGTCATGAGATTCAAGATCTCATTGACAACAAACAAATCCGAGATCCCACTGAAAAGCCCAACATCCTCACAAACCCTCTGCCAACCCACAAAAGGAATGCCGATATAGGTCAAATTACCTTTAGCTCCACTCAAAAAGACCTAAAATCCACTCCATTTGACCCAAGCCAGTTCATCATACCCGAAACGGATCCCAAACCCATCGTACCAATACCTGTCGAGCACGAGGTATGCTTTCTTGACGTCCACTTGGACCCCACTGTATGGCAAGAATGGGGTGATTTGATAATGGCTATGGAAGCTCGGGAGTATGAGCAAATGGTGGCCAACAATGTGGCAAATGAAGAAGTTTGGCCGCATAATGAACAGCTTGATGAAGGACTCCCATTTGGCGCTATGATTAACCTACTTTGGGATCCAATGTTTGAGGATCCACTGGATGGATTTGCACTTCCTAACCTATTCGAACCTTTGCCTATGGTGCAAAATCAACAACCTGTGGAAGAAGGACAAGGACAGAATTGGCAAGAAGAGAATGAGGCACTCAATGGTGCACAAGAGGATGAATGGGATCCCACACCCAATGAATGGCAGCTTATGGACCCCAATGATCCTCTGGATGGATCCACACTTCCCATGTTCTTCGAAGAAGCATATTTTCCAATGCCACCACTATGGGAGGGTCGCCCTGATTTTTCCATGATGAGTGAGTACGCAATAAATCGAATGACGGAAGGGATAGAGTTCACACCTTATGATTACATAGTCGATGAAAATCTTTCGGCACCTCGAGTGCAAATCCCGGAGGACTGCAACATCATGGTTTTGAATGGAGGTCTACCCGATGTTTGGGGACAGCAAATGGAAGAAAATGTTGTAGCAAATATGTGGGCCAATCAGAATGAAGGCATAGCACCGCTGTGGGTTGGAAACAACGAGGTCTGGGCTATTAACGAGGTTGCCATGGAAAATGGAGATGTTTGGAGTGAAGCAACTGTGGAAGGAATTACCAAGGGTTTGGAAGAAGCCAGTATTGCAAAGGGAAAGAGAAAGGCGGAAGGGGATCTTGTCGATTTCTACACGGACTACACTGATTTATGGGGGGATGACATCGACTCGGTTCTTCACCTTCTTCGAAGTGGTCGGTTCTACCAACCACCTCAGATTTTCACTGGAAACACATCCAACCCCCCACCAAATACTACAAACCAGCTACCTTTCAACCTAGCTCCACAAAACAACCTAGCTCCACAAAATAACCCAACTCCACAAAATAACCTAGCCGCACCGCCTTATCCAAACAACCTTAGTGACCCAATCGCTAACCCAATTGATTTCCAGAATCTCTTTAACCCAACAACCAACCAATCCCAAGCTACTTCCACGGCCAACAGTAGTATTCCTCGTCCAAAGCCTCCCCCAACCAACGAAGAAAATCCCATCCAAAAACAACTTGAGAAAACCCCAGCCGCTCTTACCATTTGGGGATTGCTTATGAGCTCCAGTGAGCATCGCCAGAAACTCGCTCAAACATTATCTTGTATGGAAATTGCGCCTAATATCACCCCTGAGGCCATGATGGCCGCCATTGTCACCAAGCCTACCATTGCCACTAAACCAACTAAGCATGTTGTAACCTTTACCGAAGCTGATCTACCGCTTGAGGGAACTGACCACAATAAGCCTTTGCATGTCACCATGAAGTGCATGGGGAAATGGATCCCAGTTGTATTGATAGATAATGGGTCAGCGCTCAATGTATGCCCTCTCCGAACAGCTTTATGTTTGGGACTTAAACCAAAGGATTTCACGCCATCTAGTCTCACTGTTCGGGCTTATGATAACACCCGTCGCAATGTGCTTGGGACTGTTGAAATGGAGATTGCTGCAGAAGGGTTCAAATCAACAGTTGAGTTTCATGTGCTTGAGATCCCAGCTTCGTTCAATTTGCTGTTGGGACGTCCTTGGATGCATCGATCTGATATCATGGCAGTTCCATCCACCTTGCATCAAAAGGTTTTGCTTGGTTTGGAAAGTGGGACGGTTGCTCTCTACGGAGACACAGGCATTCGCCCTCATGCTGAAGATAATGCTCCCTTGTTAGAAATTATGCATGATGAGAATGATGTTCAGCTTGGGGGCTTTGCTTTTGATACATCCGGTGGTGTGTTCACGCTTCGTATTGATGATGATTTTTCAATCAGCACCACCGTTCTTGAGATGATGAGAAGGATGTCATATCTGCCAGGCATCGGCTTGGGTCAAACTCACCAAGGGGTGGCTCAGTTTCCAGAATTCCCTTCTCAGCGAGGCCGTTTCGGGTGGGGATACGAACCTACACTGAAAGAGATGCAAAAGGGAAAGACCAATGGAGCAAGCAGCAGTGCGAACCGTCAGATTCGCTTGTCAGGGAAGGATCAAATGCACCCTATCGCGGCCAACCTGAGCCATTTGTGAATGAAATAAGTGGAAAGGTGCACCCTGGGTTCGAAATCTTTGCTAACGATGCTTGGGACAGCGAAGATGAACATGAAAAGGTCGAGAAATTGGTGAAAGACCTTAAAGCAGATTGGATGGAGGCTTTGGATGGTGGGGTCTTGATGTCAATGTTCGACGAGGTCAGTCTGACAGGTAAGGATAAAGAAGAGCCAGCTGTGATGATGCTCGGACAGGAGGCCCTCGATGATCCCAGTGTGCTGATTGTGGATGCAGTCGGTGAATACAAGAATTGCACTTTCACCCCTGTTGTAAAATTTACTAATGCATTCACTAAGTTAGAGTTCGAGTCTGAGTCAGGGTTTGAATTTGGCTGTGAGTCGGAGTTTGTGCCTCTTGGCCCTCCACGTCGTCATTTCTATTTCGAGTTTGAGTCTGATGCCATGTACTGTGCCCCAGGGGGCTTTGATAATGAAATAAATGGTGATTTCGCTTACTTTGCTGTTCCCTAAATAAATTGTGTTGACCCTGATGATGATGAGACTGAGTTCGAGGGAGAAATACCCAAAGAACTTAAGTCTCTAATCGAAAGGGAAAATGAAAGGCATGCTCAACCAATAAAAGAAGAAGTTATTTCAGTTAAATTGAGAGATGAAGAAAATCCTCGCATGGTTCAAATCGGTTCCGGGCTATCTTCTGAGGAGCAGAAATTACTCGTCGATTTACTCAAAGAATTTGAAGATGTCTTCGCTTGGTCCCACGCAGATATGCCCGGAATCGATCCTGAAATTGTGCAACATCGAATTCCCCTGTATCCCGATGCAAAACCGGTAAAACAGAAATTGAGAAAAATCAGGCCAGATTGGGTTGAAAAAGTCAAAGAGGAAGTCACCAAGCAATTCAATGCCGGCTTTTTGATGGTAACTGAATATCCACAGTGGGTTGCAAATATTGTGCCGGTGCCCAAGAAAGATGGAAAAGTCAGGGTATGTGTAGATTTCAGGGATTTAAACAAGGCCAGTCCGAAAGATGATTTTCCCTTACCACACATCGATGTACTGGTAGACAACACGGCAGGGCACGCGCTGCTATCATTTATGGATGGTTTCTCGGGATACAATCAGATTTTGATGGCACCAGAAGATCGAGAGAAAACGACCTTCACCACTGAATGGGGGACGTTCTGTTATCGGGTCATGCCGTTTGGATTAAAGAACGCTGGGTCGACCTACCAACGGGCTGCTACAACCCTGTTACATGATATGATGCATAGGGAAGTTGAGGTATATGTGGATGACATGATCGTAAAAGCCAAGGAAAGGGAAGGACATCTCCCGGCGTTACGCAAATTCTTTGAAAGGATACGGAAGTACCGAATGCGTCTCAATCCGCAGAAGTGCACATTCGGAGTCACCGCAGGGAAAATGTTGGGGTTTATGATCACCACCAGAGGGATTGAAGTTGATCCAACGAAAATCAAGGCGATATTGGAAATGGAGCCGCCGAAGACAGAAAAAGAGGTTCGGAGTTTTCTTGGGAAAATTCAGTTCATCAGCAGATTCATCGCCAAGTTGACTTCAACTTGCGAGCCGATGTTTCATTTGCTCAAGAAAGGAGTGCTGTTCAAGTGGGATGACAGGTGCCAAAAAGCCTTCGAATCAATTCGGCAGTATCTTCAAAGTCCCCCAGTATTAATGCCGCCGACACCTGGAAAGCCTCTGATTCTGTATTTATCAGTAACACAGTTTGCAATGGGTTGCATGTTGGCACAGGAAGGGGAAGCAGGTATCGAGAAGGCAGTGTATTATTTAAGTAAGAAGATGGTCGGAGCCGAAGAAAGATACACCCCTTTGGAGAAGACTTGTTGGGCTCTTGTATGGGCCTCTAAAAAGCTAAGGCATTACATGTTAGCTTATTCGGTAGTGTTGATTTCTCGAATGGACCCTCTCAAATATCTGTTTGAGAAACCGGCACTCACCGGAAAGTTGGCACGGTGGTTGCTCTTATTGGCCGAGTTTGAACTCAAGTATGTAACGCGAAAATCGGTGAAAGGCAGGGCTGTGGCAGAATTCTTGGCAGATCATCCAATCGAAGGGCCAGAAGATACGGAGTTCCAATTTCCCGATGAACATGTTATGACAATAACAGAGGATGTTTGGAAATTATACTTTGATGGAGCTGCAAATCAGAGAGGATTTGGGATCGGCATACTATTGGTCTCACCAGAAGGGCCACACATTCCTCTATCTTTCAAATTAAATTTCGAAGTTACCAATAATCAAGCAGAATATGAAGCATGCATTGTTGGAATGGAGGCTGCTTTCGAAATTGGGGTTAAGAAGTTGGAAGTGGTCGGAGATTCGAATCTGGTAGTTTCTCAAGCCAATGGTGATTGGAAAGTGCGAGAGGAAAAGTTGAAACCATACCACCAAGACCTCGATGACCTGATCCATCGATTCGAGCAAGTTACTTTCACACATATCCCAAGAATGAAGAACCAGTTTGCCGACGCCCTTGCTACTTTGGCATCCATGGTAGAATTGCCCGTAGGAGTAAGAATGAGACCAATCATGATTGAGCAAAGGAATAGGCCGGCATATGAATATGTGATGAATGTTGGTGAAATTGACGATGGTCTGCCTTGGTACCATGATATCTGGAATTTGGTTGAGAAAGGAGAATATCCGGAAGGAGCAAACAAGAAAGACCGAATAGCATTACAAAGGTTAGCATCACAATACATCCTCTGCGGTGGAAGGTTATACAAAAGGTCATATTGCGGCATGCATAAGTTGTGCATCCATGGTGATGACACGAAAAGGGTGATGGAGGAAATTCACGAAGGAATATGTGGTCCTCACATGAGCGGATTAATGATGGCAAAGAAGATTCAGAGGCAGGGGTATTTTTGGTCGATCTTGGAAACAGATTGCGTGCAGTATGTGCGGAGATGTCATAAATGTCAGGTCCATGCTAACCTCATGCATGTGCCGCCATCTGAACTTCATACAATGGCAACGCCTTGGCCTTTCTCAATATGGGGGATAGATGTGATTGGGAAAATCACGCCACCAGCGTCGAACGGACACAAGTTTATATTGGTGGCAATTGATTATTTCACGAAGTGGGTGGAGTCGGCCTCTTACGCTACATTGACCGCAGTACAAGTGGCCCATTTCATTAAGCAAAACATCATTTACCGATATGGGGTTCCCAATGCCTTCGTGTCAGACAATGGTGTGCATTTCAAAGGAAGAGCGGCAGAGGTGCTTGAGGAATTCAATGTTCAAGTTCATAAGTCAACAGTATACAGACCACAAACCAACGGAGCAGTGGAAGCAGCAAATAAGTCAATCAAGAACATTTTGGAGAAAACCATCGAATCATCTAGGGATTGGCATGAGAAGTTACCATTAGCATTGTGGGGGTACCGCACTTCGATCCGAACTCCAACGGGGGCTACACCCTACTCATTGGTTTATGGTATGGAAGCAGTACTTCCCATCGAGCTTGAAGTGCCATCATTGAGGGTGATGATAGAAAGTGAAATCAATGAGGCTGATTGGCTGAGCGACAGGTTCACAGAATTAATGTTGTTTGATGAAAGGAGGCTGCGGGCATTGTATCACATTCAGGGGTATCAGAGAAGAATTGCCCGCGCATTCAACAAGAAGGTGAAATCCAGGGATCTGATTGAAGGAGATATGGTGGTGAAAGAAATTCGGGCATCGATATTCGATCCACGGGGAAAATTCAGGCCAAAATGGGCAGGACCATACATCATCAAGACTATCCTCGACGGTGGAGCAGCAGTGATCCTTGATTTGGATGGTAACGAGTTCAGCAATCTTGTCAACTTGGACCAACTCAAGCGATATTACCCCTGAGAGATGCTCGTTGGGCGGAAAATCGCAAGGGCGAACCGACCCAAGCAAAAATTAGAGCAAGCCTGCTAGGCTGAAAACCCACACTGGGCAGTCTAGGCAAAATTTAAGGCAAAAATTCAAAAGAAGCTCGCTGGGCCGAAAACCTGAAAAGGTGGTACCAGGCAAAATCTAGAGCGCAAAAGGAGAGTGTTAATACCCGAGTGAACCTTTCCCTAAACTACGCCATGACCTGATTCCTTGAAAAAGGATACGTAGGCAATCCTATCTTGGGGTTCGGTCCAAATCTGGCAAGTTGGCCCACAGTTTCACGATATCCGAAGGAGATAGCATATGGAACTAGATGAACCAAGAGGGGGAAACCCTTCATTGTTCAATTTTATTCAAATCACTTCTTCGATTACATAAGCTGAGCATAAAAGCCTTAAAAAAAAAAAAAAACACCATTTATTTTGGGAAACAGCCTAGTGAGTCGGAAAGAAAGTTGCGCTAATTTCTTCGGCGTATGGCCCTCATCTGCATCCTCATCCAATCTCTGTAATGTCCATTCAAATGAATAGTTGGGTAGGGATCAAGAGCCCAAACAACCCTGTGCCTCCAAGAAGTACGATAACGCTCGAGAACAGAATGTTTGAATGTAGGAAGACTGAAAGTAGCAGGAACTGTATACTCCACTTCTTGGCGAATGCAGTATTGACGGAGAATGCGCTGTGGGAAATAATACGCGTACCCTTGTAATCCCGCTAAAATCACCCATGTGTCTCCCATGTGATTGGCCGTCATGTCTGGCAAAGGCAACCAATGGCACCTCCAAGTGATGTGATCCTCTTCCAATGACCTGAAGAAGTCAACCCATTCATCTTCATCAGGCTCGTCATGCACAAATGGCCTACTTACCCAAGACCGAGGCTCGTAAACCCAATCGTCTGCCGGCCCCCTCAAAAGCCCAACCTTGTCACACAGCCATATCTACAAAACCAAAACGCCCAAGTCAAAGTCAAAACCAAAGCCAAACAACCAAAAATCCCCCAAAAAAAAAAAAAAAAAAATCTAAATCAAAAACACCGAACCTGAAGCAAAAGCGGACTCCCGGCAAACATGTTCGTCCTACCAGCCTTAATCGCATCCAAGCCCATGATTGTCTCAGCCAAAACCAAAGGAACCACGTCCCTCCGCTGTTCAATCTGAGCAGCAACGCCGACAATGGCAGAACTGGGATGGCCGTCAAGGGGAACCAACAGATATAATGCCAAGAGGCACATGCAAAGTGCAAACATGCGCCTGTTCTGAATGGTAAAATCTAAAAGGTCGCCTGTTGGGCCGTAATCCGCAAAAAGACGGAGGATGTTGAGAGTCTCGTTGCGAATCAAAAAGCGCGCAGCACCGTTCCCAAGACCAAGCTTCTTGCAAAGAATGTCAGCGTAATTTTGGCGAATGGGCGGTATGACAGGATCGGCGAAAGCATTACCGCCAAGATATGCTTGAAATTCTTCGACGGTCGGGCAAAGTTCTTGCATGCCAAAGCGGAACACATGGAGCTCTTAATCCCAACAGCGAACGGCGGCACGTAAGATGTCCTGGCGAATAGGAAAAGTGTGGAGGTGGCGAAGGGCATTAAGGCCAAGACCTCGGAAATTGAACCAATCGATGTTTTCAAAGCTAGCAACCCAAGTATTGATAACGGAAGGGTCGAGGGCAGCCATATGGAGTTGACGGAAAATTGATAAAGGAGATGTGTGAAGAAGAAATGAAAGTTGATATGGAAGTGATGTGTGGGAAATGCTTGCTTATACATGTTATTTATAGGGAACTTGGGAGGAATCTTACAAATTTGCCATGCAACATTGGAAATCAAAGATTGCATTTTCAAGATGGTCAAAATGCATGTTTTCAAAGTATTTTGTTGGAAAGTTTGAAAGTGCATTGGAAATGCATAGCATTTGTGGGGAAAATGTGAAAAGACCTTGGGAAGGTGATTTTCAAAGCTTGAAGGATGTTATAGCAGAACAACAAGACATTTGGGGCAGAGGAAACCATGCAAAAGAGTCCAAAAATGCATTGGGAAGCAACACCACAAACCTGCCCAGCACAGACATTGAGCGCTCAAGGCCAGAGAGTTGAGCGCTCAAACCCCCCCAGACCACCTTGAGCGCTCAAGGTAGTGAGCTTGAGCGCTCAATCCCCATTGAGCGCTCAAGGCCTGCAGAAACAGCAGCAGACAGCAACAGCTGCATTTTGGCCCGTTTGATGCCCGAAACCTCTTCCAAGCTTCTTAAACCTCAACCAACACCCAAACCAAGTCTCAATAGTCATTTGTGACTTCACGGGGCACCTCGTTCCCCGAGTTATCAAGCCGATACATGAACGGATACGAGATACGTCAAATATGGAAGGTCAAAGCCTAAAATGGCCATTCAACGTTCAAATCCGTTTCCAAACCTCGCTAGCCACGTCCAATCATCAACAAGACACGTATCGGAAGGTACTTGCGACTTGTCGGAATGGTTCCCGGGGCAATTCTTCAAAGATTCAAGGTTTTGAGGTTCCGATGGCTTATTTAAGCAATGAAATGGCGGCCGTCACCATATCGAAAATGGTTTTAGAAGTTTTCTTGATGAATGGTCACGATCCCAGGGGCATTTATGTCATTTGTAACTTGGTCAAGGTGGTAACATGGCAATTCATTACATACGAAGAGGCTCATGAAGCATTTTACTTTCAAATTTGCCTTATGAACATCAAATTCCGTTCTAAGGTCACTTTGTATAGATTGTTATCGGTTGATTATATGCGAGAAGTGTGTCAAGTTGTGCGGCATGTAAATACATCTTCCGGTTGTACATAAATTCAAATAATCATGTTTCCTCCAAATTCTCGAACATGTTAGCTTTTCTTAAAGGTTGAATTTTAAACTTTATGATCGGATGTTTGAATTCAAGAGTTTGGTGGATAAATTGTGTACATTCTACAACAGGTTTGTTTGTTTGTACATCAAAACAGGAAGTAATACAATGAACAATGAAAGTGCAAATCATGTGCATAAACTGAACTAAATCCATGTAAGTCAAAACATCGAATCTGTGCAGGGCACACAACGCCCAATAAAGAAATCCGCAACTGGGGCACGCAGGCTCAATCCATCTATCTACTGGGGCACGCAGGCCCAATCAAAAGAAAAGATAAAAAGCAAAAGCAAGACTCTAAACTACTCTATATCTACTATGTACTACTCCGCCTCGTCCATCGTCTCGTCCGAGCTCTCAGTCTCGTCTCCCTGTCGCTCCTGCCGGGAAGAGGGATAGTTAGCATCATCAACGCTATCATCGCTCGAGCTCGTGGTCTCAACTATCCCCCCAGGTGCTACCTCCACCCTCTGACGGGTCGATCTCCGTGGCCTCTCCTCCTCAAGCCTCACCTCCGCAGGCTTTGAACGCCCGAGTCGCACCGTCGTGTCTCCGGGACCGCCAGCTCCATCGTGAGTCCTCTTTCTAATCACGGGCGGCTGCATCATCAAGTAAACAAGGAAAAGAATCAACACATGGTATAGTCAAGAAATTGAAAGCACAAGGAAGGTAAATTGCATACCGGTGCGACTCTCTGTCGAGAAGGACCAGGAGCAGCAGGAGGTACTGGCTCGCCCTCCCGGCGGATAGTGACTTCCTCTCCGGCTATAAGGCGGCGAATCAGGACGCGCAGTCCTTGGTTCTGCTCATGCAAAGTTTGTACCGCCTCATGTGAAACCTGCAAGCACATCAAAATTTGAGTCATCAGTACATTTGGGCATTTATAATTGAAGTTTGCAAAATTGAAAGAATAAAGCGTTTCTTACAGGTGCCGAAAGCCGCGGGAAGTCTACCGGTGGCCTCGGGATGTCTATGTCCCCTGCCTCACCACCGGCGGAGGTGACGCGCACCCACCACCTAGCCCCCACTATCTCCCGGGTCGAGGTACCAGTACCCTCACCCTCACCTCCTGCTACCCCTCCAGCTGAGGCACGCGCCTTCGCGGCTTTCTCCCTCTCCATCTTCTCCATCCACTCCGCCGCTCTCAAGGGACCGGCCAGGTACCTGCTCCGGTAGTCAATATAGCTCAAAGCGAGGCGCAAATACTGGCGCAGGTCCAGGTCGGGCGTCGTGTAGCGCTCAATCTCCGCCAGCGTATATCGAGACGTCATCAGTACCCGGGGAGGAAGGCGTCCTGGCACCTGTGGTTTATCGGCCCGTATCGACTGGCGTAGCACCCTGTCACCAAGGTACCAGAACCAGCCGTACTGGCACTCAAGCGGGACCCTCCCTCTCGTGAGCTCCCTGCTCCGAGCCAGGTAAGGCTCGTCGACGGCATCCCATACTTCCCAGCGAACCTGCAAGAGTTATTAAGAGCATCAGTAATTGAATGTGAAATGGATCAAAGCAAATTGAATACATGGGAAAGAGTTTGATATCTACCAGAGAAGCAGCAAGTCTGTCAAGTGAAGCACGGAGAACGTGGATGTTCCCCCGTGCTGTACCACCATAGCGGAAGCCTTCACCCCAGCACAATGCCCGGGGGATGACGTTTGGATCCTGGTGCCGCGTCTCAGGGGGGTGCAACCCCAACACCTCGTAAGCCCAGAGCTGCAATGAAAACAACAAGTCAGTCAATCAGTGCGAATTTTGGTAATCAAGTGCGAGTATTGAAATGCATGAAATTAAATTTGAAACTAAAAGTTTTGAGTTTTACCTCCCAAACGCTCCACAATCCCGAGATGCCAGTCCCTTTCCGCCTCGAGACGGCATTCATGAACGCGTAGCAGCTTCCCAGCGCTGCTCCACCCCAGTCATACCTCGCCGCCCTGGCGAAGTCTCTCAACCCTCCGAGATAGGAGAGGTGCACCCTGTTACGCCTGTTTGGGTACAGTGATGCCCCAAACAGGTATAACAAGTAGCACCTCGCCTTCCGTGCTGCATCCTCCTCGTCAGTCGGCTCGCCCAATCCCTTCGTCTTGAATTGGCCATATGTGGCCGTCTCCCCCTCCTTGTTGGGCACGAAACCCAAGAACCACTTCAGTGCAGCCTCATCCCTGCCAATCCTCGAGTCAAAAGGGATCGGGTCTCCTCCTACCTGCAGTCCCGTGATCGCCGAGAAGTCCAGCGGCGTCATCGTCGCCTCTCCGAAAGTAAGGTGAAAAGAACTCGTAGAGTCCCTCCACCTCTCGGCCAGTGCTGTCACCACAGCATGGTCGTGCTGTGTGCCCGTGAGAGTCGGGATGAACCTCCCAAACCCGGCTAGATCCACCAGAGCCCTCACAGAGGCATGCAGCTGCTGGTATATCTCCCAACTCGAGCCCATGCCTCCATGAGCCTTCAAGCGCAAGTCTCTCTGCACACAATCAACAGACAGACAACAATCAGATGTTAGTCCAATCTCTTGTTCAAAATCAAGCAGTAATTCAATCATTCAATGCAAATCAGGTTTATTAACTGCTAAAGTGCGTGAAAACAATAAAGCAAGGAAGTAAAAGCAAGCGTACCGTCAGGCAGTCCGTCGAAAGGTGGACCTCGGGGTCCAGTAGCACCTCCTCTCCAAAGTACAACTCCCGTTGGGGAGTGTAAACGTCTGAAGCGGAAGGCACAAAGAGGTGCACTGGTGGAGCATAAGTCGCCGCATCAAAAGCTGGCCTCCCTCTCCTCAGCCACTGTCTAGCAGCCTGGACCACTGTCACTTTTCGTCCAGCTGCCCTCTCCTCCTCCTCAGCCTGCGTCCTCGCCTCCTCCGCCGCCTCCTCTGTCTCAAACTCCTCACAAAAGGCCCTCGCCGCCTCGTCCTCAGCGGCGGCCTCCCGTAGCATCGCCGCCTCTCTCTCTCTGCTCTCAACTACGGCCTCCCTCGCCGCATCTAGAATCCCCGGGGCATCTGCTGCAGCCGCCATCACTACCTCCGGCGGCGCGTGCTCAAGGTAATCCCCCCGAGAAATCCCAACCGGACCCTGAACCGTCAGCCTACTACTCTGTCCCCGAGTCAGTGACTCTCCACCAATCACCGCTGCCTTCCCCTTATCCCCCTCGCTAGGCTGCCGATCGGGTCTCGGCTCAATCCTCCAGCGAGTTACCCTAACCTCGGTCTCCTCGCTGTCACTACTGCCATCACTGTCCACGTCATGGACCTCCACCATCCCCACATCCCTCCCCTCTCTCCTCTCCTCTACCCTCTCCGACGCTGGTGCGTCATCACCACCACCTAAACCACTACCCCCGCTGCCACCTCTCTCACCATCCCCACCACCATCACCACCCTCACCATCACCACCATCATCACCGGTCTCCTCTGGCCGACCGCCACCACCACTGCCGCCTTCTCTCTCCTTCTCTCCTTCATCATTCCCTCCTCTCTCAACCGTCTCCGCGGCCGTAGATGACGGTGCGGCCTCTGGTAGCCCCTCAACCGTCGGACCAGGGCCTTGAGCGCTCAAGCTCGGTGGTGGCAAAACCTCAGCACCACCGTTGCCCTCTCTCGCCGACGACGAGGCCACCGGAGGCTGTGAATCGCTGGGATCTTCCATTGAAACTGATCAAAGCTTTAAAATCGAGCCCTAATTGATTGGAATCGAACCGAAATTGATCAACTATCGTACGGACGAACCCTAGAATTTGGGGGTTTTCGATTTCGCAAGAAATTTGAGTGAGAAACGGATGGGTTTGGGTCGGATTCGCTAGAGGAGTACACGGTTTTAATCTCTGGAAGTTTTGAAACGTTATGAAGTCTAATCGGAGTAAAATCGGAGTTAAAACGGACGTTGGGGTTCTGAACCGTCGTCCCCGTTCAGGGGTTCAAGCGCTCAAGCTGGACCTTTTGAGCGCTGGAGGACCAACTTTTGAGGTTGAGCGCTCAAGGCTTTGGAGTTGAGCGCTCAAGGTCAGGTTGAGCGCTCAAAGGGGGTACCCTGAGCGCTCAAGTCCAATCTTGGCAGAAGTTTTGGCTTCTTTTGCACGCTTTGCAGGGGCATTTTGGGCATCCCTTATGATTTGTTAGTGTGTTTTGGACTTGTTGGTCCCAATCAATCGAACGCGTATAGATCCAAGGATCTAGATCCCGGTAATTGGTCGCGCTAGACCGTGTTAATCAAAGTGTGTTGTATATATCATGTTTCGCGTTAGCGTATGCGCGAAGTGTTTTGACTGTGGTCTGAGAGCTTTATGCTCACTTAAATCATTTTCTGAGGGCCACGTGCTCGTTTAAATCATTGTTTACCAATCATCTTTTCGCGTTAGCGTATGCGCGAAGTGTTTTGACTGCGGTCTGAGAGCTTTATGCTCATTTAAATCATTTTCTGAGGGCCACGTGCTCGTTTAAATCATTGTTTACCAATCATGTTTTCGCGTTAGCGTATGCGCGAAGTGTTTTGACTGCGGTCTGAGAGCTTTATGCTCATTTAAATCATTTTCTGAGGGCCACGTGCTCGTTTAAACCATTGTTTGCCAATCATGTTTCGCGTTAGCGTATGCGCGAAGTATTTTGACTACGGTCTGAGAGCTTTATGCTCATTTAAATCATTTTCTGAGGGCCACGTGCTCGTTTAAATCATTGTTTACCAATCATGTTTCGCGTTAGCGTATGCGCGAAGTGTTTTGACTGCGGTCTGAGAGCTTTATGCTCATTTAAATCATTTTTCTGAGGGCCACGTGCTCGTTTAAATCATTTTCTGAGGGCCACGAGCTCGTTTAATTTGTTTGCAGCTTGAGATGTATTACGGATAGTGAGTTGGGCTGTCTATATCTTGGACGTTACTCATACCAAATCAATGGCATTGAGTCTCATCCAAGAGGGGCAACTGTAGACATCCCAATTTTGAACCCGAGATACGCTCGAGCATCCCCGATGATGAAACGGACCGATTACCTGGAACTTGTAAGAATGATTTGAATTTGATCAAAATCAACCAAACACCACCTGAACAATCAAAATGTTCCAAACCAACCCAAGCACTGTTGAACCAAGCCAAGCCAGCAAATTGCCATCCATAGCCTTGAGCGCTCAAGCCCATGGCCTTGAGCGCTCAAACCCCTGAGACACACCTTGAGCGCTCAAGCCTACGGCTTTGAGCGCTCAACTCTGATCCAGTCAGCAACTTGCAGAGTATCTCATCATGAGATTTCCTGCATGGGAGCGTCTGGGGATTATCTTATACGATCTCCATGTGTATAATACACTCCACTAAGTCCTAAAATACACCAAAAATACTCCTAAATACACAAACCCACTTCCTCTCTCTCCTCTCTTCCCTCCCACTCACTCTATAAAAACCATCCAACACCCCTGGTTTTGGGGGACGAACACTCACACTCCTCCTCTTCTAATTCCACCAGAAAACCAATCATCTTGCTCTCTCTCTACAAAACCATTCTTCCACCATCAAAACCGCTCACAAAACCACTCATCAAACCCAGAAATTCGATCCTTGATCATCCATCAACCACCTACATTGTTCAATTCGTCCAGATTATAAGCCAAAAACATCCACAATCATCATCCCAAAGCCCAGAATCAAGTTCAAATCACAAACATCTTCCAAAAGGTAGTAAAACATGTGATGTATTCGCTGTTTTGGCCCATCTGAGGAAGACCAGTGGGTTCAAGCAAGTTCTCTATACTTGCATTGAACTCACAAAGGTCTGAAAGTTGCTCAAAAACCTTTTTCAAATCTGCAGTTACAACAGGGTTTGAGCGCTCAAGCCTCTGGCCTTGAGCGCTCAAGCCCAATTCTGAACAAACTTCTGTTTTGCTAATTTCTGAGCTTTCTTTTGGTTTTGATCATTATTTAAGAGTTAATTGCGTTCATGTAACTCTCAAAAAAGTTTATTTCTACACCAAAACTACATGCATGAATGTAAAATTAACCATTTTATGGTGATTAAAGATCAAAATCTTCAAATTTCTTATACTTGACTGCAAAACAGTGGCTGTCTGACCATTTGAAACTTTATTTTATGCCTTTGGTGATCTTGAGGAGGTATTGAAATCTGTTTAAAGGTCAAAAATTAGAAAGCCATGTTATGGCTTGAGCGCTCAAGGTCAGATCTTTGAGCGCTCAAACTGTTCTTGGCTTGTTTGTAAATTTCCAGTAGTTCTGATGATGGATTATGGTTTAATTCCTTGTTGGTGTGTATAAGTTGTCAGTACAGCGTTTGTGATCTGAATCCCTCTCTCTCTTTCAAAATTGGTTTGAGCGCTCAATCCATGAGTCTTGAGCGCTCAAACTGGTTCGAAAGCAAGTATGTTTTTAACATCTTTTGATGATTTCTGAAGCGAGGTGATACTTGTGTGATGTTTCTGTAATGGTTCAAAGTCTTAAAGTATCATCAAAAATGAAAAACCAGCAAGGAAGATGTGTGGGGGGAATGAGGGTTGAGCGCTCAAGTCATCACCCTTGAGCGCTCAATCCCCATTATGGGATCCAGATTGCAAACAGTATGATAAATCCCATGCTCATAATTCCTGGGGATTGATTGTACAGCTTCTGGTGTAGTTTATTTCTGTGGACATTGGTAGCAATTGTTGATCATTATCACCATTTGTGTAGATCAAATGCACAAGCATTCACCGTAAAAATCGCATCTTTTGCATATATATACTATTTATGTGATCCCCGTCCCCGATCCCCCTGTTTATGTGAATAAATTGAATTTCAAATATTTCTAAAATCCCACAAAATGTCGAGTAGAGACCGGTTCACGGACCGGGCGAGAGGGGTGCCGTAAAACCCTTCCTCTCTCGTAACCAAACCCCCAAATCCGAGAAATCTTTGATTCCGCCAGGACTAGTAAAATCTTTTTCAATGGGCAACGAGTCATATTTTTATCGGTTTCTCGGGTTCAGACCTCAAATCCGGGTGGCGACTCAAACAATCACAATCTTTTTCGCGCGATCTCGGTGGGCCGTCCACACTAAACTAAAGAGAATTTGGTTTTGCTTAAACTATTTAAAAACAAGTACGGTCGTAGGGTTCATAACACCAGTGGCCAGGCCCAGACAGTTCCGCTCCGTTCGGTGTTCTAAAAACATTTGATTTTAGAGAGAAAAAGGTACCCCGAAAGATGCGAATCCTTGTGGTCGTCGTTTACCCGTGTACAGCGAAGAACGAGTTTTGGTCCCCCGTTCCCTGCGTTACATGGGCTCCGACAATGCCCGGATACATCCAACGGAAGCTCTTTAATAACCTAAAATTGCCTTTCCCGTTATTAATTCTGGAAATAGGAGCGAAAACATACCCAGTCCTGGCCACGGCGTGTTAATCACCCCGCGACCATACCTATGCGACTACTCACTCATATTAACTTGAACGAACAACAAGATTTCAAACAAAACATGCTCATATAACTCGGAAGAAGATTAAACTAAAAGATCAACCAAGAACTGAGATTAATGTAAACTAGAGAAAGTTACCGGAAGCAATACTTAAATCTTCGCCAATAAAACTTCAAAACTCCAATAGAAAGAACTCCGGAAAGTAGAAACTCCAAGAAGAAAACAAAGAGCTGCTATAAGGAAAAAGAAAATAAAGTTCGGAACCCTAATTCGGAACAAAAACGGAGTATTTATGTCTTTCCCGAAGCCAAACACGTGGCAAAGCAATCGGCTGATTTTAAGCCCATCCGGTATCGATACAGTTAAATGACTGTATCGATACAGGTACATTCTGTTCGCCCATAAGCACCTCGGTATCGATACAGTTAATCTCATGTATCGATACAGACACCTTTAAAATGCTTTTCAAGCTTGTTTGCTCGCCCTTCTTGGGCCCCACCAGTTCCCAGCATGCTCAATGTCATGTGTCCACTTTACGTGCTCCTCCGGCCCGTTTCCTACAAAACAAACACAAAAATACCAAAACAAAAGACAACACCGCATCAAGTGGAAAATGGAATAAATCGCGCCTCTAATGTGCTAATTCGCCCTACTTAGGCGCTTATATCTGTGATATTGTGCGCCTATCACACCCCCCAACTTGAAGGTTGCTAGTCCTGAGCAACGAAAAGAATAAAACAAATAAACAAAATGATAGATCTTTTAAACCCCCGAGCGGCCCCGGTAGGACGAGTGAAGTCTCGTGAGGGTTTTCAGCAGTGATAACCCACAAAACACAAAGGACTTGGACATTTGAATGCAACTTAACCCAATCAATAGCTTCTCGAAACACTACAATGACTGTCAGGCAAGTCAAAGGCAAGACATTTCATCCATGGACAAAGTTAAACAAGTGAACTTCGCAGCAATCTTAGCACAAAAATTAATCCTCTCACCTACGATCGGATAAAGAATTTTCAAATGGCATGCATGTATGGAAAAACCACATATAGAAATTCACCAATCTCGAGAATAATTCACACACCGTTGATAGCCCAATAATTCTTTAAGCACACTCCTTCCCTTTTCTTTTCTTATTTTTTTCTTCTCTTTTGCCCTTTGTGTGGTCGTGCAATGCTGGATCTCTCGGGCTTTCTAGTTGACTCTTTAACGAGCTTTGGGTCGGCTGTCCCCAAGCCAAACGGCCTTAGAGCACCAGGTTTTAAGAGACCCCTACGGACTTAATTGCTCAAGTCAAAAACGCTTTATTGAGATCCAACTAACCAAATTTACCGATACTTTCACAAGGTCTATCCATCTTTTGACGCGAACAACACGGTGGGAGCATACCCCGATTGTCCGGTTACTACTCAATGGACGCCCGAATAAGCATTAACAATATAGCACACACAACTTGTTTTTTTCTTCTCTTCTTTTTTTAGGAAGGAGTTATAAGTCAACACATACCGCAATATCAAAGGCATATGAACCAAACTCGAGACTGGTAAATACTTAAGTGGAACAGTGTGTGTGTGAGAGCATGTTTCCAAATGACCAAACGCTATCCGACTATAGACGAAACAGGCTAACTAAAAGCTTCCTAAACATCATGTTCACGAGCTTAAGTCTATCCATGAAATCATATCGAGACCTCGACTCGCACAACAACCCCTATAGTTCGAATTAGCAGTCATCAACCAAGAATAGTTACACCCAAGCATCCAAAGTCTTTTTTTTTCTTGTTTTTTTTTTTTTTTTTTAAATAAAAAACATGTGCGAAGTACACCCTCCCCCCAACTTGAAATGTGCTCTGTCCCCAGAGCATAGAGACAAAGAAAGAGAAAAACAAAGAGAAGGAAAGGGCGAAGCTGAGGTGGCAGCCAACCACCATGACCCCGGCCGATGTATGGGGAATTTGTCGTCACCGTTGCGTTTCGTCATCGGAACTGCTTCCAGGATCCGCTCCTTCGGACCTAACAAGGTCCACAGCTAGTCACACAGAGCCGCGCCAAAGCTTTATTGGACTGACAACCGCCACACTTAGTGGCACCCCTGCTCGAGGCTCCTGAATGCCTCACTCACTCCGGCGGAGAGGCTCAAACTACCAAGGCTGGTGTGGTAGCATGCTCGTCCTGCAAAAGACTAAAGAACCAATTACCTACTAGGCAACAAATGACATTAGTATCGCCCGCTCGTGAAAGCCGGGCCACAACAAATAAAGAGAGAAAATAAAGAACACCACCAGACATTCACGCAGTCTCACGTGTCATACTTTTCTCCCCATCCCCCAACTTGAATTGAAGAGTGGGTGGCTATACAAGACCATCATGGTTTTTTTGTCTTTTTGAATGAATTTTAATTGGAGAGAGAGAGAGAGAGAGAGAGAGAGAGAGAGAGAGAGAGAGAGAGAGAGAGAGAGAGAGAGAGAGATCTTTGAAACGTGGAATTCGAAAATTAATCAAATCCACAAAGATGAATCCCATGAATGCACCACCCCACGCTAAGCTTTTTGCTAAAAACTGAACTCGGCCAGACCACAAGAAAAGATACTTCGAGTAAAGCAATTGCCGAATTGTTTTAAGAAATTGAAGTGCCTCTAAGTGCTCACGTGGAACCAAATTAAGTTTCGAGCAGTGGACATAATTTGCAATAGAAGGAAGATAAACAAAATCGTTATCATCAACACCAAGAAAATCAATATGTTCCACTACCGTCGACTTTGACTCTTCTATCGAAACCTCATCCGCCAAGTTTGGTTTCTCAACTAATTCCTCCTCAACAAAGCCTTGGTCCCCCAAAATAAGAGACTCACTCTCACACCCAAACTTCCTATCTTGCTCGTCCATTAAGGACTGCAAATAATCAATCTCAGCGTCCCACTCCTCAGTAGTGGGAGATTGTTCGATCGGACCATCATACAGAGGGCAGTGAGCTCCTCGTTCTCTAGACTCATAGGAACGCAAAAGGAAAACGTAGGCAGCGCGGATCAACAGTGGAAGATACATGAGAGGGGGTTCGACCTTTACATTAGACTCAAGGGGGGAACATTGGGCAGTGAGCTCCTCATCCCCTCCAAACTCAGAAGGTTCCATCAAACCATCATCCACCCCACCCTCAATGACAAGGTGGTCAACTTCCTCTTCTCTCTCTTTCGCAGCAGTAAGCTCCTCATCCCCTCCAAATTCAGAGGACTGTGGTAAGACCAAGTCAATCTCCTCAACATCGTTAACCAGACCTACTTCCTCTTCCCTAGGAGTAAACTCCTCATTCCTTCCAAACTCGGAAGGTTCCCCCAAACGATCATCAACTCGTCCCTCAATGAGAAGTGGGTCGACCTCCTCTCTTCTATTGACTTGAGGCGGAGAAGGAAATGGTTCCCACTCCTGTTGGATTTGTCCCACTGCCTCTGTGAGTTGAGTCAACTGGGACCTAAGGTCCCCAATTGCTTGGGTGGTTTCCACGGTGAAGGACATTTGCGATCGCACAAAAGTCTGTACCATCTCCTCAAACTCGTCATCATGAGGGGGATAAGTCAGCTCTGGGGGTGGGCCAGTTGAATAAGGATCAAACCCTTGCGGGTCTTGGGAAAGGGAGCCAAATTGGGTCATGTGGGTCTCATAGTCCCAAAAGGGTTCAGGACTTTGTGCCAATTGACTCGAAAAAATGTCTGAGTAATGCTCGTGATCCCAAGAGGACACAAAGGTACCCGATTGACTTGAAGGGATATTCTTGTAACCCCAAGTAAAATTTTGTATTTGTGCAGATTGACTCGAAGGAATACCTACTTGGCTCTCAAAATTCCAATAGGGTTCATTAATTTGTGCAAATTTACTCAACAGCATACTATGGTGTCGCTCTAACTCCCCAGGAGTATCAAGAAGGCCCATTAGTTTTTTTTTTTTTTTTTTCAAGACACAAAACACTTACCACTCGACTGACTCCAGATGACTCAACCTAGAAACAAAATTTTTTTTTTTTTTTATTGACTCAGAAAAAAACACAAAGATACTAACCCGAATTCTTAACACCTCTTGCCATCCCCGGCAACGGCGCCAAAAATGCTTGACCGAAATCCTAGACCTAAATTAATGGGTTGCCCCAAGCGTAGGGCTGAGACTGGTGTAGCATAATACCCGGTAAGACCGGAATCGAATCCACAGGGACGGTGGAGAGTGCTTAACTAAAAACTCGGGTTGTGAGATTTGAAACGGCTCTTAGGTAGCCACCCCTTGTAATTTGATGGGAGAATTAACTAAACTAAAGAGAATTTGGTTTTGCTTAAACTATTTAAAAACAAGTACGGTCGTAGGGTTCATAACACCAGTGGCCAGGCCCAGACAGTTCCGCTCCGTTCGGTGTTCTAAAAACATTTGATTTTAGAGAGAAAAAGGTACCCCGAAAGATGCGAATCCTTGTGGTCGCCGTTTACCCGTGTACAGCGAAGAATGAGTTTTGGTCCCCCGTTCCCCGCGTTACATGGGCTCCGACAATGCCCGGATACGTCCAACGGAAGCTCTTTAATAACCTAAAATTGCCTTTCCTGTTATTAATTCTGGAAATAGGAGCGAAAACATACCCAGTCCTGGCCACGGCGTGTTAATCACCCCGCGACCATACCTATGCGACTACTCACTCATATTAACTTGAACGAACAGCAAGATTTCAAACAAAACATGCTCATATAACTCGGAAGAAGATTAAACTAAAAGATCAACCAAGAACTGAGATTAATGTAAACTAGAGAAAGTTACCGGAAGCAATACTTAAATCTTCGCCAATAAAACTTCAAAACTCCAATCGAAAGAACTCCGGAAAGTAGAAACTCCAAGAAGAAAACAAAGAGCTGCTATAAGGAAAAAGAAAATAAAGTTCGGAACCCTAATTCGGAACAAAAACGGAGTATTTATGTCTTTCCCGAAGCCAAACACGTGGCAAAGCAATCGGCTGATTTTAAGCCTATCCGGTATCGATACAGTTAAATGACTGTATCGATACAGGTACATTCTGTTCGCCCATAAGCACCTCGGTATCGATACAGTTAATCTCCTGTATCGATACAGACACCTTTAAAATGCTTTTCAAGCTTGTTTGCTCGCCCTTCTTGGGCCCCACCAGTTCCCAGCATGCCCAATGTCATGTGTCCACTTTACGTGCTCCTCCGGCCCGTTTCCTACAAAACAAACACAAAAATACCAAAACAAAAGACAACACCGCACCAAGTGAAAAATGGAATAAATCGCGCCTCTAATGCGCTAATTCGCCCTACTTAGGCGCTTATATCTGTGATATTGTGCGCCTATCACAATCGAAATCCTCTAGGGGAGCATAATCGAAAATAAGCTCATCATCCCATTTAACCTCTGAGATTTCTGTCAAAGCTAAAATAACCCCTTCATTAAAGAATAGAGGTTCTATTTCAATTTCAGTTAACTTGCAAAATTGGGGCTTTTGGGCTAATTCATCAAGGTAGTCCCAACCCTCTTCGGCATTTTTACTCAAGAATTCTTCATCGTACAACAAATCAAATTGATATGTCATAGAATTTAAACCTCGGCAAAAGATAGCTAGAAAATCCCCAAGCTCATAAATATAAATTGCCCAAGAGAATATGGAACATTTAAATCGCCGCCAATACTGCAAAAAAGACTCATCATCTTGTTGATAGAAATTGGTGATGTCTAGAAAAAGTCCTTCATATCAACTTCCAAAATCAACCATATTTTTTTATAGGATTTTTAGGACTAGCCAAATGGAGGGGTTATGCAACCGCCTCACCACAAGAACAGTTTCGAGGGGCTAGTCCGCCGCCTCGTTAAGAAAACAAGTAATGTACAAAAAATAAGAAAAACTATACAAAAGAGTGGGATACTTACAGTGGAGCAAGGAAAAACTCACGCTAGATGGACCATTGGGTCCCCGGCAACGGCGCCAAAAATGCTTGCGACCTTGGATTGTATTTCCAATATTATTTCCCCAAGCGTAGGGTTTAGGCCGGCGATAGCATCAAAACCGGTAAGACCGGGTCGAATCCACAGGGAACGAAAGCACCCGGCGTGAGAGATGTCTTGCAAGTGTAGGTTTTCGGCCTTGAAGCGGCAAACTTGGCTTTTGGAGTTTGTTTAGTGGAATTCTCTCGACTTCGAGAACGACTCGGAAGATTAAAAAGACTAATTAAACTAAGGCAAAGTCTAGGGGTATTTAACTACCATGACTCGGGTTAATCCATCCTCTCTTGATAACTGGCTCGGGGCATCGTTAAATGCCCCCGAACGGAAGATTTAGATTTTAAAACCATTTACATGAAAAATGTGTTTACCAAAGATTAGGGGTTTTCGGTTCATTTGGCAAACGGTTGAGTTGACATCGCCCAAAGCATCACACGTGCTAAGTAGTTAAACCCTTGGCTACGTGTGATGAAAGGGATTAACAAACCCAAACTTCGGTACATAAAAGTGCAACCCCAAAATATTTGATAAAAAAGAGGTGTATGCTATTTGTCGAGATGGACGGATTAATCCCAAGTCATGAAGTGCTAATCACCCCATGACTTGGCCTATTTAACTACTCACACATTATGCAAGAAATAAAGCCTAGGAATTGTAGAAAACCAAAACAACATGTTTAATAACTATAAAGACTGATTTTTCTGAAGATCTTAAGTCTACTTACAACATTAACACTAGAGAAAATCACAAACAACAACTAGAAACTAAGGTTTTCAAGAGAAATAGTTAGAACAACACAAAAACTAAATACTTGATGAAAACTAAAACAAACAAGATTTATAGAACGATCTAGACGAGAGGAACAAGTTTAATACACGGTAAATAAACAGGAAATGAAAGCTTACTTGAGTATTCTAGAGAGAGACCTTAAACTCTCTCCAATGGAAGAGATAGGTGAGAGCCAAAAACTAACTAAGAAAATAAAAGAGAAAGTGTGTGAGAGAAGGAGAGAGGAGAGAGCCCAATATAGTCTTCAACTTCTCTCTCTTACAAATATCCATAAAGCTCTCACAATAACAAAAAACTTGCCATTAATAGAAAGTGCATAAAGTGCTCAAAAGGTGGTTGGCAGGCATTTTTGGACCGATCCAAAATAATTCCGGATCCGTCCGGATTGGTCTGGTGAAATTTGGAGCAAAGTGGATCAGTCCAGAATAATTCCGGATCGGTCCGGATTGGTCTGGTGCTACCTTGATAAATTTGGATCGGTCCAGAATTATCTTGTATCAATCCGGATTGGTCTTGATTTGAATTTGACTTCTTTGATCACTCCCATTGGATTGCGTGCTTCCGGACTTCCTCCAAAACACTTAAATGAGTTGTGCGACCCTCGGGGGAGGTGTTCCTTGGTCACTTGAGTGCTCGTTCACTCCCGGACTCCACCGGGAGCTTTTGTGAGCGTCAAGCACGACTTCAAAGCCCCCACCCCGGCTTGACTTGGTGACTTTTCGCATTCCCGGGCCTTAGCCGAATTGTCGTTTCATGACCCTTGAGGCCCGGTGTTGGCGTTCCATGGGGCACGTGGCCCTCGGTAACTTGGGACGGTTCCCAATGCGCTCCAAAATGCGCTTATTCACGTGTTTCACCTGTAACTAACAAAAACAACACTACGTGCATATCAAACATATAAGGTGCGGAATTGCGTGTGTGTGTGAGCAAAATGAGCTAGATAAGCCCGGATATCTACAATAGTAGGGGCTTATCACCAACCCACCCCGATCCAACCCGTCCCCTCCCCGAATGGGTAGGAGATTCGGGGATTTTTTCAGGGATCAGGTAGGGGATGGAGATTATTTTTTTAAAATTTTGGGGATCGGGTAGGGGATGGTATTGTCAGTCCCCTCCCCGATCCCCGCCCCTCCCCGTTCCCCGACACTCCCCGACCCTCCTCGCATCCCCATTCACATATATATATGTGTATAGGTATAATATATATTTATTTATAAGTTTATAAAATTTCTTTTCCCAGATAATAAGTTTATAACTTAAAGTTAGGCTCTTCCTCGGGAATATTCGTCCTCGAAACTAAGCAGGAGCACATAGTCATTAAACACAATTAACTCCAATTAATTATCCCTCTCTCCCTCCCTATCTCCAGCCTTTGAATTTAGTGCTTTGCCTGCCCAAATACGTTTTGCTTTACCTGCCCAAATACGTTTCTCCTTCCTCTGCCCAAATGTAAGTGTTGTTGTAGTACAACTTTGTAGTTCCTCTATTTCATTTTATGCCAACTTTTAGGTTTCTTTTTGTTTGGTTTATGAAGCAAACAACTTGATTTCAATTAAACCAATTTGAATTGCAAGTGTAGTTAAGATTTGGATCCCCGATTCCCCATGCGGATCCCCGTTCCCCGATTGGGGCGGGGATGGAGGTTAAAAAAAAATCCCCGGTGGGGATTGGGGAGGGGATGGGGATTGATATAGGTTTGGGGATCGGGGATGGAGGTAGTGGTATCCACCCCCTACCCTCCCCATGCCCCATCCCTAACTCCAAAAAAGAGTGACTTACCTTAATGGTAATTATAAAAAGTGGCTTACCTTAACGGTAATTAGATGCATCTTTTCTAGACTTATAGGTAAAAATTTGTACTGTTTTTTTTTTTATGAACATATGTAAATACTGTTGTGAGCTAATTTACTTCCTTCGTCCCAAAAATAATAGTAGTCCCTTTTGGGACTGCCTATCATATCCAACTGTTTATATCTTTTAATTTATAACAGTTATATACCATTTCTGGTTGTTTGATTCGTCTTCGTCTCTATTTGGTTTGCTGGTGGTGGCGCGGTGGTTGTGGTGACGAAGGCTGACAGTGGTGGCTGTTGGGCTGTCTGATGTTTGGCGGCGGGGTGCTTTGATGGTGCCGAGATGCTTGGATGACAGTTTAGGTTTAGGGTTTTCTTGGATTGCGCTTAGCTTTTGGGCTAGGCTTTATATGTGCTTTCATTGTTCTATTCGGCTTTGTTGGCCCATGGGTGTGTGCTTTATTGTTATATTTGGGCATTTTAGGCCCACAGGTGGCTCGGGCTTTTGCCCTGTGGTGTTTTTCCAACTTTTGGTTGGAATCCTCTTTGCTTTAATAAAATGTTTTTTGTTGCCGATAAAAAAAAAAAACAGTTTTATGATTTTGAAATTTTTTAATAATAAAAACTAATTGAGATCTATCAAACAAGATTGATATTGCTTACTTTTTGAGCTTCACATTAAAAAATATAAGTAATAAAAAATGACATGCAATCAAAAAATGAAATATCATTTGGGACGGAGGGAGGACATAAAAAACCCGTCCATGGAGCAGCCCAATGTTTTTCTCATTAAAGATGAGAAGCCCAACATTTCAGGCCCCATTCAAGCCCATCTATGTTTCAGTATGTTTAATTTAAATGTCATTAATTTGGTTAATTGTTTCTTCATTATTTGCCTTAGTTAATACTTTCTGAAGTAGGGATGCTCTTTCCATGTTTTGCAACCATCCACGAATCGCAAGTGACATGTATCTTGTAACCACAATTATATACCACTATCTTTTTTTTGGATGGGGTGACCTAGATCTGATTTCCTAGATATGAGATGTTTGGCCATCAAATCTGATTAGTCTAGGCGACGGATCTATGAATTTTCTAGCAGCATTTCTGACATTGGCGTTTTGCCGCAACGTCTGTGGTGGGTTGAAGGGATGGTGAGCTTTAATGCCGATGTGATTTCTGAAACTTCCTCCAGTTACATCTATGAGCGGATCAACTATCAAACATTGCAGCTCTAATTTTTTGACAGATCTCTATTTTCTTTTTCTTTTTTTCTTTTTTTTATTCGGACCTTTTGGGTCCTTTCGTTGTATTTGCGGGATCAGTGAGTCTTTTAATTTGTATTGTTTGGTTTATGATTATATATTTCGTTTTCTAAAAAAAAAAAATCAACTAAGGTTTCTTTTTACCAGGAAGAAGACTTAGGTTCGATTTTTCATTATGGGTTCCATTCCTCATCTCCTAGATTAGGTTAAATTATGTTTCTTGCATGTACTAAAAAAAAGTAAAAAGTACTCACATATGATGTAATATTCTAGAGGTAATTAAATAATCATCCGTTTTTTGGACACTATTTAGATTTTCATCCCCCTTGTTTTACGGAGTTATGTTTTCATCATTTTTCATTGTGAAATACCGTTTCTACCCTTTTATACTGGATTATATTTTTTTCCTAATTTTGTGGGATTCAATAAGTTCCTAATTTTGTGAGATTTAATAACTTCCTAATTTAGTGGGATTTAACCATTTTTTAATTTAATGAGATTCAATCACATCCATTAAGTGATATAACAAGAGAAATTTCAAATTCAAAAATTTGTTACTAATGTATGGTGAAATTATAGATAACCAAGCAAAAAAAAAAAAATTAAATTCGCACCAACAGATATGATATAAGTGGCATACCACCACAGTAAAAATGGAGAAATTTTGAATAAATATGGTAAAAATGGCAAATGTAACCAATGACCGAGTAATGTGGTAAACTTATAACTAGTCAAAAAAATATGGTAAATATAATATTTTATGTTTTGTATTTGATTTTTAATTTTTACCATGATTACTCGATTTTACCATATTTTATGTTTTGTATTTGATTTTTACCATGATTACTTGAATCTTGTAAAATGTATCAACCACATAATCGACATTTCATGGTAAAAATAAAAAAACGATAAAAAATCATGGTAAAAAGATCAAAACTCATGGTATATAGATAAGGACTATGTACGTTCTCCTTGTACACGCTCCTTATCTATGTAGGCCCGCGCAGTGGCAAGTATGGTAAAAAAAATGGCAACATATTCTGGAAAACATGGTAAAATCAAGTAAAAAAACTGCAATCATGGTCAATACATAGTACCTACAGAAAATGGATCATGATAAAACTACTCAAAACTATCCAAATAACAGTCAAAATACCCCCCAAAACATCATAATAATTGGAGACATCACAACTAATTTATCCAAAACTCTCATACCGGGGGACCATTCGCCCACAGTGATGGGAAACATGGCTACATACTGATCAATCCAAAATACTATTTGGGATGGTTCTGCTACAGTGATTGAGTTTTTAGATGGTTTCGCCGATACTGTAAAACCCAATTACAAGTTCTTTCTAATTAACTCACAGATGAAGAAAGCATTTAATCAATCAATGCATGACCAAGACAATCAATAATGTTCAGAACTAGAAAAACGAAGGACCAAAACAATTATCTTAATATGTCAGGACGAGGAGGAGTCCGGGACTAATTTCTTGGGGACGACATAGAAGGAGTTATGCACGAGTAGATTTTGAGATTTCTGGGTGAGAGAATCTCGGGATTTTTGAAGAGAATTGCGGTTGAAGAATGAGACGGTGGATGAATGATAATACCAAGACAATCAATAATGTTCAGAACTAGAAAAACGAAGGACCAAAAAAATTACCTTAATATGTCAGGACGACGAGGAGTCCGGGACTAATTTCTTGGGGACGACATAGAAGGAGTTATGGACGAGTAGATTTTGAGATTTTGGGTGAGAGAATCTCGGGATTTCTGAAGAGAATTGCGGTTGAAGAATGAGACGTTGGATGAATGATAATACGAGATACTAGGGATTGGGTTTTATCCCCAATCCCGTAATTACAGTAAAGGACCTCAAAATTTTGAAAATGGTCCACTACCCACCCCTATATATGCAACTTTTAATTTAGTCCTCAATGTTACAATTATATAATTATATATAGATAAAGGGCATTTTAGGATTTTTTTGAATCTGAGGATCGAAACATAACTCCTAAATAGCCTCAGGATGATTTTCAAATTTCAAGTGCCTAAAAGGATCATTATTTAAGTCTCCCAATATTCTATTGATGCACCTGCGCTCTCCTTCATTCAATCTTCATAAAGTTCAGTTTTCAAAGTAGGATTTACAAAATTCCACCACTCAAATGGCAAGTATAATCAACGCCTCAAATTATTTGCTGATTGTCCTTTTCACTGTATCTTATTTTTCATCTTTTAACAATTTGGTTCTAAAAGTATACGTAAATACCTTTTTTTTTTTTTTTTGGATCAACATATGCAAATAATGTTGCGTCTTGTGAGAAACATCAAAAACCCATCCAGGGAGCAGTCCAATGTTTTTCTCATAAAAAATGAGAAGCCCAAAATTTAAAGGCCCCCCAACTAGACCATGTCAAGCCCAGAGCCCATGCAGTTAGATTTCTCTAACCCCTAAAATCTGGCCGGCCCAAAACTGACTTTTGTTCATGTTTGAGAAACTGCCACATAAATGGTATACTTTAACTTCGCGAGTCTAACTAAGCCGAATACTGTCAATTTCAATTTCGGCTCATTTAATATACGAGCCTAAAATTGAAGTTCAGGTTCGGTTCGTTTAGTACTCAAATTGAACTCGAACAAGCTTTTACCGAATTGAGCCTCAAATAGTTCATAAACGGCTCGGTTCATTTGCAGCCCTAACTGTGATATATACATCAAAAACCCATCCAGGGAGCAGTCCAATGTTTTTCTCATAAAAAATGAGAAGCCCAACATTTAAAGGCCCACCAACTAGACCATGTCAAGCCCAGAGCCCATGCAGTTAGATTTCTCCCACCCCTAAAATCTGGACAGCCCAAAACTGACTTTTGTGCATGTTTGAGAAACTGCCACAGAAATGGTATATAATTTCAAATGCATGATTTCCGAAAAGAACAATGCTATGGTTTCAAAGAGGTTGAATTGAAATGAATTTGACCACTTTAAATGCAATAGAGACCATAAACTGACACTAGGGAATCCATTAGTTAGAGGACAAAGGAGGAATTTGGACAAAAGTATAAGGGTAATCATTGGAAATTAGAGAAAAATTATAAAAAGGCAGAAGATGCCAGCACTGTTGGAAAAAAATGGTAAGTGTCTAGGTATAGATTTTAGCAAAACAAAACATTGTCTTGGTGCTGCAACAGACTGCTGTGTTGTCAGCCTGGTCTATCTCTGTTTGTTTTTGCTCAGCTCATTTTTTGAAGTTTTCCTTGCTCTATCGTTCTAAATGAGTGTGGACAAATATCCTGTAACCGAAAACCTTAATTTCTTCCCACCTAACACTTATGTACTCATCTATACAGGCTTAAATTAATTTGTTAGCTTCTAATATCTTCTAGGCTAGGTATCTTTTGTTTTGAATATACTTGTCTTTCTTGCAACAACTCACTGTCTAACTCGGTTACACGTACGATACGGTGAGAATTCCGAAATACATGGTTATCTAGAGCGCATTGTGATTTGCAAAATAGGTGATCCCGTTACAATGTTTTTTGTTGTTGTCATTGGTTCGGTCTCTCAATGAGATCAATCTATAAACATTCATTTGAATTTGTTGTGTTTGTGATACCTGATTTGGTTTGGTTTGGTTTAAGGTTCGCTAGCTATTCGCGTTCGATGATGTAGGCAGAGGTAATATGGTAATTCGTTCCTTAAACCCTAGGTTAGATTATTGTTGGTGAGTTTTGCCCTTTGGTATAGTGTTGGTGTTTAGGCTTGGCTCATTTTACGTGTTTTGGGCTAGGCTTATTTGGGTATTTCTTGGGCTTTGTCCAGGTGAGTGTTTTATTTTCTCCAACCTTTGGTTGGTATCCCCTCCCCTCTCCCCCAAACTTGATGTACCCTTTGTCAAGTTTTCTTTAATAATTTTTTGTGCGAATATATATATATTTAGATATTTATATTGTATATTTCATACACAACAGCCGATGTAACTTTTTAAACTAGTGTAAGCTGTGCATCTACTCAGCTACACACACAGTTGGGGAAATTTTTCTTGTTTGATTATTCTTTGCACTTTGTGTGTTTGTTGGTTTGACAATTTCTTAATAATTTGAAAGATTTGATAAAGACACACCACATAAACTTACCCTTGCTGATTTTGGAGCTCCTTTTTATTTTTTTTAATTTTTATTATGTAGGCACTCCAAAATTTAATGAAGTTACAAAACTACCATTTTCAAGATATAAAAATCATTGGAGGCACTCCACCCCCAAAATTATCTCCTCATTTACTAAGACACTCCAAACGGAAAAATAAACCAAAATCAAACATAAACATTAACATTAGGTTCCAAACATTAAACATGCATTTATATCAGATTGCTGCACGCCACTTGCACCCAAAAAAAAAAAAAACATTGCTAGAATTCTCTAAAATAGACAACAAACAATTAAAAATGTTGATGCTACAAAATCTTCATAATGGTTGCGACACAAGATCTTCATACTTTCGTGCTCATTATCTGTCCTTTTTCCTTCAAAATCTTCATAGTGGCTGCAAATCTACATTTTAAAACTCATAGTGAGACAAATAAAACACATTACCAAAGTTATGAGAACTTTTGAGAGGAAAAGTAATAGAATTCCCAAAAGACTTTGCATAGACAAAAGGATGACTTTACAATCATAGGCTGAAGACCACTTGTCCAGGTTGTCCTGGTTCAAAACATGGAAACAATAGCATAAAGACTCTATCAAGGAAACATTACATATGAAAGTAGACAATTCAGTGGCAGTAAAATGAGTTGAGCAACTATCTGCTTTTTTCGAATAAAAAAATTCTATTTGTTTTTTTGGAGTGCCTGAAGTAAAAGAGAATAATAAAAGTTTTTGGAGTGCCCAAAGTAAATTATGAAACTTGCAAAAGGGTAATTTTAGAAAACTACTGTAGCTTGGAGCCCCTGCATCAAAATTGGGAGTGAGAATATCAATTTCCTTCAAGCTATAGCCCCTGCATCAAAATTGGGAGTGTGAATATCAATTTCCTTCAAATTTTGAAATATATATGATAGCTAGCTAGGTTCAATGTTGAGCTACCTTTGAGGTGTATAGTTAAGATAATCAAGGTGAATAACGAAACAATTTTGGACTAATCCAACCTGGCGTTATAATTTGGGATATGGTTGAAACTGATTAACTTGTTTAATTTCTTTGGCCTTTTATTTTTAAGTTGAAAACTGTTGTGTGGTTACTTTTCTTTTTCTCTTCTCCCTCTTTCATTACTTGGGTAACATTTTGAATGAGACTCCATTTATGGAAGCTTTCCATAATTAACTACTCTTTTGTCTCACTCTCTCATACCCGGTCTGAATTTCTCTTAATCATGTAAATTTGCATTTTATTTATTATTTTATTGAATATCTATTCACACAAGAAATACTCAGGATTAATACGATACCTGATCGTTTAAATTAAAGTAATTTAAAGCTTTTTATTTTTTTTGAAATTAAAGTAACTTGAGTTTAAGTTCTGGGAATGGTTGAGGTTATGAGACTTCGAATGCTTAATTAATTTGATCTCTTTCAACAGTCAGCTACCAATTAACATTAATAAATCAACCACAAACAATGATTACGATACAGATATTGAACACAGCCTTGTACGCGTTACATTAACTAATAAAATCTCATGTTGGGGACGAGTCGCTAAAAAGATTCAAGACTTGAGACGTAGGAGTTTACTTCCTCATAGATTCTCTATTTGAAATATCGGCCCTCGCATGGGCTTATTTTTTATAGGGTCAATTTCTACGGGGCATTGTTTCGACTTTAATCAGAGTTACCAATATGGATGGTGGAATTAGTCTTTCGTGAAATAGTCGAAGTGGGAGTAAAATGGTACCGAGACAGTGTGAGATACTTTGAAAAAAAGATTCGTAGGAAAATAGTCACGGGTTTATGGTTAAGATGTCGTTTTACTCAATTTGTATGTTATCAAATGAATGGCCGTTGCCATTCCAATCCTTTTAAGCTACACACCTCCTTTGAGGAAAGCTTGCAGCTGGAATGCAAAAAGCATCATGTTAGCAAACAACCATCACAATCAAGAGAGATTGAAATGCACACACAAACCACACTTTTTCGCATAATTAAGTGCATAATTCTTCTCATTGTTTGCTCATTTTTGGATTAATTAAATCACATTGCCATGATGTGGTTGTGATTACAGAGAATTATATATATATATATATGGAAATTTTCTAATCCGGGACTCCCGGAAATAAGAAAAACCGTATTTTTTTTTGTTTTGCAAATTGTTTTTGGAAAATCCAAGCCAATATACAGTTTTTGCGAAAAACTGCTTGGATCAAGCCCTTGCCGGTATTTTTTTTTGAAGATTTCTCGCGTGGACCTTTGAAATCACCTTCTGAAAACATTGGACGGCTCGGATCGTCAAAAAATTGATCGGATCATGGAGGTCCGGAGTCCCGGATCCCGGACTAGAAGGAGACCACATATATATATATATATATATATACACAATAAACTTCCGGTCCAAACTCCCGGACCCTCTTAAGTTACGGACCTCCACTTTCCGGACCAAATTTCGATGATCCAAACCGTTAGATGTGTTTAAAAGGTGTTTTCAATTAGCGTTTTTGTGAAAAATTGCTCCGATCAAGCCCTTCCGGGTATTTGTTTTTGCCAAATCTTCGCGTTGGACCTTGAAAACACCTTTTAAACACATCTAACGGTTCGGATCGTCAAAATTTGGTTCGGAAAGTCGAAAATACCCCTAGGTCCGTAACTTAACAAGTTAAGGGAGTTTGGAGGGGAAGCTCACTGTATATATATATATATGCTCTCTACTTTTTGGTGTCTCAATTTCAGGGCTTGATTCTTTATCCCTAGTGGTTGGATTAGGTCTTTTCGTGGGTCATGATTGTGAGTCTTGCTTTTTGGTGTAATGACGGAATTGCCCTTTTCTTTCTTGATAGTGACCACCTGGAGCTTATTGTTATTGCATGGTAACTGAAAAAATGGACCTCCAAATTACAGTACTGACATGTAATTTATAAATTCTTTCACTTCACAACCCATTTTCAACATTGAGTAAATCAACCAGCAGTAAAATTGCTGGTGGATGACCATATGTAGAATCACAAGCAGGCATTTGTATGGATGACAGGGGATTAATATGGTAAGGATTTCCACTTCCTAGAGCGAATTTATATTCAATAGAAATATATGTGACAGATGTGTTAATTATACTTCAAGATGTGTACATTTGTACTGTAAAAAACTTTACACAAATCATGCTATATTAATAGATAGTTTTTTTTTTTTTTTTTGAAAAATTGCAATGGGTGACGGGTAACACGGCCCGGAAACATATATCTCCATCCATCTTTAGCCGGGTATGGGCTAGTTTCCTGGCTTTTGCTTCACCCTCGGACAATGTTTCCAATATCCGTCTATTTATCGAACACTATTGGAACGTAGGTTTTACCCCCAGAAATATATTGGTACGTAGGGTTTAATTAAACCATTAGAATAAAAACCACTAGATAATTGGTTGTATTCCTATACATATCAACTAGGAAGCCTTCATGTTGGCCCTCATCCCTTTCCTGACTTCCTGTTTGGCTTATGGCTTTCCTTTTTATTTTTGATCAGCGGCTTAAGGCTTTCCTTGTAATTTTTTTTCCCCTATCTATATAATTTCTATTTGCTGATTAAAAAAAAAAACCCTAGTATTCGATTCACATACGGCTGCGCCTGCTAAATCCATGTACTTTGCGTACATAATGAGCTCCTACCTAATATGAAACATTCAATAGTTCAAAGGAAAAATCTACCATCAGCCCAATGAGGGACAGTAAGGTGCATATAGAATATGAACGCTTACATGTAAGAGTTTAAACCGTGAAAACTCTTCCATGTAAGAGTGTGTCTTATCGTCAGCCCATTGGGCTGACAATAGAAGGACAGTTATAGTTGGGGTGTGCCACATTCCCTCTTGATAGCTCCACCCCTGAGTTGTTAGAGTATCAATTTTCATGGTCATTTTACTTTGTCTCCAACGAACTTATCAAAAAGGAAAAATTTACTGTCTCATGCGTGTATTGTATAATTTATCTTCATTCTCTCTGTGGGTAACTTTTTTAGTACAATATTTCGCTAACATATAGGAGTAGCATATCCTTATAAATATCTAAGACAAAAGCACCTCACTTTGTTTTTTACACCAAATTAAAATGCTCGGGAATTTTTTTAAAAAAATATTCAATGAATTTTTTTTATGACCACCAAAAATAAAATTTTTGCCGATTAAAAAAAGTGGACATTTAAAAAGGGACAAAGAAAGGGAGTATGTTATTAAGAATTGGCTCACAAACATGACATGCACCCACTCTCCTACACATGCGCACCTCAGTGTTCCATTTTCGAGTCCGACGACACAAGCAAGCACATCAGTCTTTCCGTCTCGAGTCCGCGACATACCTACACTCATCTAGAATGATCATCTTAAGGTTAATTTGAAGATAATCAAACAATGATTCTGAACACAACTAATGAATATGATTTCCTCTGAAACACTGCGCTTATTTCATAAATATAGGAGAATTGCTTTTAAATTTGTATGGGAACAATCCTAGTTGATTTTTAAAATTGAAAAGAATGTCGAGTTTCATTTTGATAGATCATTAAGTTGTTTTGTTCTATATTTTGTTTTTTGGACAGCAAATTTTTTTATTAACATTTGAAAACGAATTACAAAGATTAAAATGATCCACAAAGAAAACTCCCCCTGCCGCTAGGAACCAAAAGGGAAAACACAAGCTGCTGCTGTGAATGCCAAAATGGATATCTCAACCAATGAGGTTCATGTTGTTGATGCAAAGTCTCTTAATGATCTTGATTGTGTCGCGGATAATATCATTGGGCATCTTAATAAGACTATTTGTAATGAGGTCGAGTTAGTAGAGGAAACCCAAAAGTTGGATCAAAAGATTGAGTCTTTGCAGTTCCAAGAGGTGCATCAGTCCATGGAGACTAATTGTTGTAAGACGGCTGTGTCTGGAGCCCAAGTTGTTGGGGACTCAGAGCATGGTAAAAATGCCGATTTTGTTGATACCTTAAAGGAAAAGGAGGTTGAGGAATTTGATCAAGGTTTTTGGAATCTTGCTGAAGTGGGTTTTCTAAATGAAAAAGATGTTCAGGGTATCGAGTTATTTGTGGACCTCAATCCAACTGATGTTGTGAAGGATTCTAGGAAAGCAAAATGGAAGCATAAAAAGATTTCAGAAATGATGGGTTTTCCTAAACCCAAGAAGATGGGTGGCCGAAAGAAAAAAAAGAAAAAGAAATGTGTTGTGTTCAGATCTGCGATTGCAGCCGCTGCTTTATCTGTTTCTTCTGTAGGCTTGAACAAGTTTCACCTTGATTCAGCTCAGGCTACTAGGTCAATTAACAAGATCTTGGGTGAAGATTATTTGGGGGATGATGATGAAATAATTAGAAGCTTCTCTGATGAAAGCCATTGACGTCGTTTGGGTCTTTGTTCTATTGTGGTAGTTCTTTGGGCTTCGGTTGGTTTTTTTTGAGGTGTTTTGGCTGTTCTTTAGGCTTTGGTTGGGTTTCTTTAGGCTTTGCTTTGTGGTGTTTTTTTCCTTTTGGGGGTTTTGGTTGGTTTCTTGCCAGCCTCAGGTTGTTATTTTCCCTTTGGTTCCTAGCCGCTTGTTTCTTTCGGAGTGAGAGGTGCCTTCTTTTCGTGTCGGCTCTTTCTCTTTCCGGATGTCTCGTGTCTAGGATCCTTTTAATCTTTGTTATTTGTTTTCAAAGATTAATAAAATCTTTTTTGCCTTTCAAAAAAAAAAAAAAGAAGCCAACCAAAACCCCCAACAAGAAAACATGCCTCAAAAAAATAAACCTAAACCAGCTCCCCATACTTTTTCCAAGTGTCATATATTACTAATGTTAATTTTTTTTAATATAGTTTTTGAGATATTAAATGTGAAATATTTATTATAGTAGTATTATGTAATTTTTTCCTCTGGAATTCAAATCTTGGCTACTCACCAAGGATTTAAATATCGGCTGCTAAGTAACGTATCGCTTGCTACTTATCAGTTTTTGGGTTCTCCGGTACCGCTACATCCCGCTATACCACCGTTACCAAAAATTCACATCCATTTTGTCCGATGCCCATTATGTATCGCTTATTATCTGATTTTTTGGTTGCCTCAGCTGCTATAACGCCAAAAATAATTTAAAATTTTTTTCAATTGCTATTCTCGATTCCCACTTTGTGTATCTTTCGATACTCTTTCTTCTTATCTTTCGATACTCTTGCTCCTGCTATTTTCAAAATCTTGCTCCCCACATAACAGCTACATATGTACAGACACAAACATCCCCTAAAAACATTCAATGTGGGTCACTATGTCATATTTAATGTGCCCAAACTATAAAGACTAGTTATTATATACAGTATGTAACATAGTGAGAGTATTTTAATTTACTGAGGGGCCAGGGAGGAGGTGATGAAGGAAGTTTGTCCACAAGTGATAGAGAGAGAGAGGTGACGGTGTTGCTGTTCATCATGCTGCCTCCAACGCACCCTAATGTGTCCATATGCGGCGATGGATTGGGTCCACCGACCTGAGTAGACCCAACCCCTCCTCTTTCTCTCTCTCTCTCTCTCTCTCTCTCTCTCTCTCTCTCTCTCTATATATATATATATATATATATATATATATATATATATATATATATATATATATTTGTTATATGCATTTAATTTAATGGAGAAAACGATAGAGAGAGAAAAATCAGAAGAGATAAGGGAATTGATAAAGGAAAGAAAAATAAAAGAGAGGAAAATATATGCGTATGTGTGCCTGCATGACACCGAATCATTGCGGAAACACTGCAGCTTAGCATCTCACCTTTTTCTTTTTTCCAAAAAATGAAAATTATTTTCATTTTAAGTACAAGGAGATGTATATGTATGCTGTATAGGAAAAAGCATCAAATATCCATGGGGGGTTCTCTTCTATTCCCTTTTCTCATTCTCTCTCTAGCTATCTCTCTCTCTCTCTTTCTCTCTCTCTTCCTTTCTTGCCTTGATTTCAGCTTCTTTTTCAGATATTCAACTTTCCAGATTTCCTCACTCATCAACTCATAAATACACCCCACCCCACCCCACCCAGCAAACTAAACTCAAAATCCCCCGTTTTTCAGCTTCAGATAAGGTTTCAGAAGAGGAAGAGAGAGAAAGCTTGAGAATTGCATGTGGGATTGCTGATATCTCTGGATTATTTTGAGATTGTTAATCTTTTGTGAAGAAAACTGGGTCGCTTGAAAGATGGCAGCTTCTTCTTCATCGGCGGCGGCAGCGGCGTTCTTCGGAGTGAGAGAAGAAGATCAGATTCAGATGTTGAAACAGCAACAACTACAACTACAACACCATTCCTCGTCAGCGGCACCACCACCACCACCACCGCCTTCTTCATCAGCTCCTCCCCAGAAGAAGAGAAGAAATCAACCCGGAACTCCAAGCAAGTATCAAACAATTTTATCAAAAAAAAACTTCTTCTTGTACCCTTGAGTGTGTGTTCTTTTGTGAGTTTATTTATTTATTTTTTTATCTCATGAGGAAACCCTAACTTTGAAAGAGGAATTCATATGGGTATTTTCCAAATCCCCCTTTCAATCCAATTTTTGGGTATTCTAGCCTGTTTTCTTGAGATTTAAACATCTACCATACCATATTCGAGATACAAACTGTATATCTATATGTGTTTGTTTTTATCTCATGTGGAAACCCTAATTGTGAAAGTTGAAAGAGGAATTCAAACTGAAATGGGTAGTTTTCAAAAAATTTCTGAGAGGAATTAGCATGGTTTTTTTTTCTTTCTTAGATTTGTTTTTAAAATCAATTTTGAATGTTCTGGCTAATTACCTTGAGATTTAAAGGTCTACTACCATAGCCTACACAAGATACAAATTATAGAGCTCTATGTGTTTGTTTTATTCTCGTGAGAAAAACCTAATTTGTCAAAGTGCAAAGAGGAATTCAAACCGCAATTGGTATTTTTTGAAAAGTCTTTTTCTGTCAATTTTGGAAGTGTTCTAACTAATTATCAAGAGATTTTTCTAATATTTTCTTCTTTGTCCTTTTTTTTTTTTTTAATTTTTAATTTTAACTGCGTAACAAACAGATCCAGACGCAGAGATAATCGCGCTATCTCCCAAAACCCTAATGGCAACAAACAGGTTCATTTGTGAGGTATGCAACAAAGGGTTCCAAAGGGAGCAAAACCTCCAGCTCCACAGAAGAGGACACAATTTGCCTTGGAAGCTAAAGCAGAAGACTACAAAAGAGGTGAAGAGGAAGGTGTATCTGTGTCCCGAACCCAGTTGCGTCCACCATGAACCCTCCCGTGCCCTTGGCGATCTCACCGGAATCAAGAAACATTACTCCAGAAAACATGGTGAGAAGAAGTACAAGTGTGAGAAGTGTTCAAAGAAGTATGCTGTTCAATCTGACTGGAAAGCTCATACCAAGACTTGTGGTACTAGGGAGTATAGATGTGACTGCGGTACTCTTTTCTCAAGGTAACTATATAACTCTATCCTAGATGCCCAATCCTATCGATAAATTCACGTGTTTTTTGCAGTTTAATTTTCAACATTCTTAATTTTCCTCACTCATCAAAAAATGACTTCTTCTCTTTTTTTTTTTGGGATTCGATTCATTTTGAGTATGACTCTGATTGATTACACCAAATTATCTAATTTTCTCACAATAAACCTTATTTTACAGTATTCTTTTAAGTGAAAGGTCTGGGTGAATCGAATTCTTGTGGAATATATTAGGTGGGTATATGCTTAAGAAAGAGGAAAAAAACAAAGGGTATGGCTTGGCTTCTTTGTTTTTAGGACTTAGATTCCTCAACCAAGAAAAAGTTCTGATGGTTTTTTTCCCCCTTCAGTGACAGTTTTTCTTGTGAATAGTACCCCTCTCTCTCTCTCTCTCTCTCTCTCACTCTTCCTTGTGATTCCATTTTCAAATTTTTTTTGAAGTGTAGTGGTTTTTGTTTTTGCGTTTGGATTTTATTTCCTGGCATGACCATATGGGATGGGTGGTAAAAAAATAGGCCAAACGAAATGAAATAGGTTCCCCACGTGAATAATCTCTGGGGGAAACTGCCATCATTGGGGCCGGGTTCGTACGTACAGAAAACTTACACAATTAACTCTTCCTTTTTCACCTATTCACGTGTTGCTCCTACGATATGCCCCCCACCCCCCCCATGCCCAATGGTGTATACCAGCTTTGTTCTCTTACGGGTTGGCCAGTTGTGATCAGCTCTCTTCTTTTGCAGCTACCCATTTCCATGATAATCAATCTCCCTCTCTCTCTCCTCTCTCTCTCTCTCTCTCTCTCTCTCTCTCTCTCAATAATTCAAATGTGTTCAGTAAGGAATGAAAGAAAAAGAGATGCAGTTCATGTGTTTTGTTGCAGGGATTGAGTTGAATGAATGGCCTAGGTAATATATTCGGCTATTGATTGATCCCTTTTCATCATAATGGTTATACTCTTTGCTGCATTTAGTATTTAACTTTCAGTACCCTAAAATGGCAGGTTTTGTTATTATATTGACCAATCATTTTCAAAAATTAATTTGCTACGAGATTTTTTTTTTTTTCACCAACTTAATTGGATTTTGCCTTGTTGAGAAATTTCAGTTTTCCTCCTCAGAAAATCTTCAGATTCTTTTCATCCTTCCATTTTCTTTTCTATATTCTTCAATAAAAATCTCAACGTTTTTTTTTTTCTCTCGAAAAGATTGCAATAATTTTTTTGTCATCTCTCTTCTAGAAATTGAGCCTGAAACCCTAGCTAAATTATGAATAATTGATTTCAATTGGATATCAGCTAAGGTCCTCAGTATTTGTCAACCATTGAAAATTTGAAACCCCTTTCTTCGAATTGGACCACAAGCATTTGGGTTGGGACCAATCACACTAGGTCAAGGCAAAAATACGGATCCTCTCTGGTTTCATTTTGAACTTAAAGTAAGTGTACTTTATCCGCTTTGGTGGTGGTACCCGGGGCTTTCACCTTAAAATTCACCTACTCTAGAATCACATTTCACCTTAAAATTCTTGCATTTACCACAAATTATGCTGTCAAATGTCTTATGCCTGATTCAATAAAAAATTTACAATTTTGTTGTTTAATCTCCTGTTCTTTTTTTCTTCATTTTACAGGCGTGACAGTTTCATCACTCACAGGGCCTTCTGTGACGCCCTAGCTCAAGAGAGTGCAAGGCATCCACCTTCCTTGAGTGCCATCGGAAGCCATTTATATGGCAGTACCAACAACATGAGCTTAGGCTTATCTCCGTTAGGTCACCAAATTCCCTCACTCCAAGACCCGAACCACCCCTCCACCGATATGCTTCGCCTCGGCGGTGCCAGACCCGGGCCATCACAATTCGATAATCTCATCCCACAAAATCTTGGTTCCGCATTCCGGCCTCCTGCAAATTCCCTCCCCTCTCCTGCTTTCTTCATGACCGAGCCAAGCCAAGATTTTCACGATCAAGCAGATAGTCAGAATCAACATGGACTAATCTCAAACAAGCCATTTCATGGGCTAATGCAGCTTTCTGATCTTCAAAACAATCCGAATATACCAGCTTCTTCGGGCTTTCTGTTTCCTAATCAATTCAACAATGGAAATTCTAGTGGTGGGAGTGGAAATGAAGGGTCAAGTATTTTCTCTGGAAACCTAATGGGAAACCAAATGACTTCGAATATCCCGTCTCTTTATAGCTCCTCGGTCCAAAACAACAACTTCCCCTCCCATATGTCTGCCACCGCGCTTCTTCAAAAGGCCGCTCAAATGGGGTCAACCACAAGCAATTCAAGTGCATCTCTCCTGAAAAATTTCGGAAGCGCTTCCTCCAGCGGGAACAAAACCGATCACAGGCCTCCTCAAAACATTTCATCGAATTTCGGTGGTGTTTTTGGCGAGAACAACGAAAACAACAATCTCCATGATTTGATGAATTCCCTAGCTGGTGGGGGGGGCTCGAACATATTTGGAGGGGTGAATAATGCATTTGGTGGGAATGAACAAGAGAGTAGTTATGGTGGGTACAATAATAATGCAAATAGAACAACAAATTTGGAGCAAGCCCAAACACAGCCTAAATTCTCTGATAGCTTGACTAGGGATTTTCTTGGGGTAGGAGAGATAGTGAGAAGCATGAGCAGTGGAGGTGGTGGTGGTGGGTTTGATATGAGCTCATTGGATTCAGACAGAAAAGCTGCGCCGAAAAGCCAAGCTTTTGGAGAGGGGAATTTTCAGTGAATTGAAAGTAAGAAAGAAGATTTGAGGAAAAAAAACAGTGTGCAAGTACAGGTACGTAGGTATGATTAGTGACATGTTTGGCTGCATGATTTATTTTACATAATATTTTCTCGTTAAAAGTTTACTTATGGATTTCATTGGCATTTGTTTCAGTAACTTTTTTCACATTTTTCATTGGGTTCTTCAGGTTCAGGGTATCTTTCATTTTTTGTGACTGTTGTCAGTCTTGTTTGTTTGCAATGCTGTCTTGACTAGGAGAAATTGTTCAGTGCTATAGGATCATTTGGTTTCTGGTTGCAATCGTACATTTTTACCAAGTACAATTGAATAGTTATTGGAGTATTATTCCATTCTTTTTGTTTCTTTGTGTATGAATTTATAATATTAACCTTATGTAGTATAATAAAATGCACAAAATAATAATTCTATTAATTTACACATAAGAGGACGAAAAAATAAGTATAGTTATATATTTTAAAATTACTGTCATTATACGTAGTCAAAGATAGATGTCAGAAAGATGAGTATTGAGTAATAGTGTGTTGTAAGAATTCTATAGTGATCAATAATACAAACTCGTGAACAAATTTTCTATTTTTGTGATGATTCCATTTTTGTCTTCTTTCTCTGTCATTTCCTTTTTTAAAATTTTTTTTTGTCAATTATTTTATCAAGTCACGGGTTGTGGAATTTAGACTTGGGATGCTCTGGTCCATTGTTTTTCTGACCTACTGACCATGACACACCAGCAATTTTTTGTAGGATTAATTAGAATTATAATTGCTATATTTATAAAATAAAAAAAAAGCGTTCACCATATGAACTTTAGATTCAATAATGATAGATAAATTTTATTGTAAGAAGTTTTAATTAAGTTCTATCCTAATTTATGTTAACCAAAAAACAGTTGACCATATTAGTCAACACATAACTGCGCTTCCAAAAGGAATTTCAATTTTATTTACGAAATATTTATTTTTTCAGTAGTATGATATGTGCTTTTCTCATCCATTGAATTATGCAATTTTCTTTTCGTTCTTTTCCAAAAGCACTTGAACATGATTTATTCAGTCCAACAAGATTTTAGTACCATAAAACCATGTTCAATTCTGACATCTCTAGAAAAATATTTGTACATGCATCAGTCCGTCCTTATACTTAGATGCATCATTCGGAGTGCTACGGTGGTTGTTAATTACTACTAAGTAATAATTATTATGATAATATTACAAGTATACTATTATTGTTTTTCACCATCCTTATAATCATAATTCGTAAGTTTATAGCTATTAATTGTTGTAACGGTGTAATTATCGCTGGTCGTCGTTGAAATGTTGTACGTTATTACGATACCATAACAATATCGATTCTTCCAATATTGTTTTTGATTTAGATAAGTCAAGACTTGATTTTTTTTCATTGAATTTTGTTACTAATATTCTTCTCATTTATAGGAGAGTCTATATAGTCTAGATTTTGTTAATATTGCTTGTGTTTTGGGTGAGTCTTGTTCATCTAAACGTATTTTTCCCTCTTTTTATCATTTTCAAAAGAAAAATCCATTGTTATGATCACACGGATGCACCTTTCTCTAGAGTGCTGTAATTAATTTCATTTTGTATTCTCAATATTGAAAGAATTAATCTGCCTGATTTTATTGTATAATTTTACCTATTCAATACAAAAACTTCACGTTAATGTACTGCAGGAAACTGGGAACATGAGTTAGGAGACAGTTCATAATCGAGCCATCTTCGATCTCTCAAACTTGTATACCAACCGTGGAATCGCTGAAGATCTAGAGGCAGCTTGACTTTTTCGTAATGAACTCAAAAAACTCTTCTAGACAATCTGTTTTTATGTTTGTTTTTGGAGGTAGTGTTGATGTTAATTTTCTCTGCATTATTGAGAAAATAGAACAAGACAGGAATTTTCAATGTTTTTCCTTCGATCAACATATATCTTTGTTGTTTAACTTTGTTTGTGAGTTATTAGAATGGAAATTACATGTTTTAGGTATAATGATGCAGGGAACCCTAGCTAGGAAATGCTAGCGCATCTCATCACCTTATTTTCCTCATGTTGAAAGGGAAGAAAACGCGTAATTCATCAAACATCTAGGCACCCTTATGACATTTTTCGTAATACAGGGACTTGCAATGGTATTACCGTATTAGATGTGATGTAACAATTCATGAACATCGAGCATTATGTTTCTACTATTTTTCCCTCTTTTCAAAAGCTTAACAATAAATGAGAGCGTTAGAGCAACTGCAACCGGTCAATGCACAAGCGAGTTTCATTCCCACTGGTATGCTTGGTCGTAACATATCGGGAAGTCAAAATGCCGACGTAACATAAACAATAATACCGAGCGTTACATATGATATGTCCAAAATCTTGTTTTGAAATTAACCTTCAGAGATATTGTGCCTTGAATGCAACTATTATGTTTTGCTACCTTTAAAATACTAGTCAATCTTTTGTTCATATGCATGCTAATTAAATTAAGTTTTTACAATTCATAACATCTTGCTAAATCATTTTCTCTAAGAATATTCTTTTAGTAGAACCAAAAATCCACCACCATGATCATGACTATCAGGATCGATATTTCACATCAAATAGTAAACTACCATTTTACCCTTACCCTTCGTTCAGGGTGGGGTGGGGGTAAATCTCTCGTTCATCTTACCATCCTTCACCAAACATTAGAGCACGGTTTAAGAAGTACCTCGATCTGTTGACTCTGAGAATAGAACATGTAATTAAATTAAAATTTTGGTGGGGGCAGCATCTCAGGGTTTAGATGCAACAACTGGTGTCTGATTACAAAACCTGTATACGACTATGGATTTTTTTAGCCCTTAAAATTATGTGTTTACGTATGGGGGCGTTCCACTAAGATAACTTTGCGGCTTTTTGCGATTTTTTATGTGATATATTGTGAGAGAATGATCTGTCTTGGGAATTGAAACAAGTTGACTTTTTGTCTTTTTGAGTTAGTGGTAATCTTCGATATCAAACGTGACCGTTAAGATGAGTACAAATATACGAAGGCTGCTCAAAAGTGTTGCCAAATGCCATGGTGTAATTTCATGTGCGGATGTATACATGCTCTATGTTGAGATAGATATACTTTTTATTAGCCTAATTTGAGATAGATCGACAAAGCTCTGAAATTATTAAGTATGGGATGAAATACTTAGTACTCTATTTTAGAACCAAATTTCGAAAGGAAAAGGAATGAAATAATTCATGCAAACACAAATAATCACATGGAAAGAAAAACGAATATTTCCTGAAAGCCAGACTGTCTTGCTTTCTGCTTGGGGAGGAAAGAGAATTGCTTTAGTCTTCTTGGAAGTCGAAAAAACCATATCCTATATTAGTAGCAAAATCATTAAACAAAACAAGAATAATTAAAAATGTCTCAACATAAGCTGACGTGGCAGACAATGATTTGCTAACCAATGGATTAAATTCAGGAAACAAGTTGATCGTATATTATATTAGTTTATAGATAGTAGTAACATTGTTTGACCAATTAATAACGACAATTTTTTCCTCCAAAAGAAAAAATGAAAATATTGACAACAAGCCAAACCCTAGAATACAGCACAAGATACAAGACTATTTGTGCTAAAAAATTACTAGAATATTAAACACAATGTTTATATATTAGTTTTTTTTGGATCTGGAATGTTTATATATTAGTTTCAAGCATCTTCTGTACAGTAACATTCTATTTAACTATAAATCTACTTTTAAATATTGATTTGATGGAGGAAACCCAAGAATTCTTTTGTCATTTTCGGGTCGTCTTGCTCATTTGGGAGCATATTAGAGTCGTTCTTAAAATCAGGTGCAAGTTCATGTTAGTCGACAAGAATCACTCAAAAAAATAAAACTAAAACAAGGGTTGGTAAAAAATATTAAATGAAGTAAACAGTAATGAAAGATGGAAAAAATGATTTGGAGCTTTTAGCATGCATAATTTGACATGTGATCAAGGTCTAGGGATGTAAGTTTGATGGGTAGTCAACTTTTGATAGTACTACAAGAAGAAGATTTTGTTGTGATTCAACTAGTTGGATAAATCCATTGTAGGGTCAATGTCTATGTATATCTAAAACTTCCAAGAGCCACAAATACTAAGGCCCAACACCAAACATGGAATTACATGAAGCAAAATGGTTGGGAAGCATATATTAATTAAAAAGCAATATATACACAACAAGATCGAACACCAGTAATTATTCCAAAGTCTTGGGGCACCACCACGCATTCCAGTGAGACTCGGTAAAATTTGTTGTAGAGAAATGTGTTAGGGCACATGTGGCGGTACTCCAAGACTATGGACTAATCAGTCCATAGTCTATGTATATCTAAAACTACCAAGAGCCACAAATGCTAGGGCCAACACCCAACATAGAATTACATGAAGCAAAATGGTTGGGAAGCATACATTAATTAAAAAGCAATATACAACAAGAATACCAGTAATTATTCCATAGTCTTGGGGCACCACCACGCATTCCAGTGAGACTCGGTAAAATTTGTAGTAGAGAAATGTGTTAGGGCACATGTGGCGGTACTCCAGGACTATGGACTGATTAGTCCAAGAAGCACCAGCTGCAGAAAGCAGGATCAAAGCACCACTTTTCCTAACAAAACAAGAATTGTTGATAATTGTTGCAACTGATGCAGCAACTCAACAGTACTGCTAAAAACTGAAGTTGTTGCACCAGATACTGCTGCGACTACACATCAAATTAAGATCACCTCAAAGCAGAACATGTGATACTTTTCAATATTCTCATTACTAATTGAAATGGAAATGACCGATCCTTTTCTTTTAACAAAAAAAACTGTTTTTTTTTCTATCGGCAACCAAAAAAAACTGTTTAGAGTAATTGTCTCATATTAGTTGGGTATGAAATGAGAGATGTCTTAATAATATTTGAGAGCTCTCCATTCATTGTCATTAGCTTTGAGTTGGATATAAAATTTTCACATGTATCAGAGCGAGGAACACATTTTTTTAAAAATTCACAATCTATGTACCCAACTATGACGGACCAAGCAAAAAAGACGGACGATGATAGATCCAAAAGATGCTACAGATGATAGACCGCAAATGCGGCTACACATGAAGGGGATGTTAGAAGTCTCACATTGCTTGAGAATGGAATGAGCGCGATCAATATATTAATATATGTTGGGATCTCTCCACTCATTATCATTTGATTTTGAGTTGGATATAAAGTTTTGAAAAAAACAACCTTCAACTTGATCAGATCACAAACATCTTGGCAATTCAAATCTGCCAATGAGGAGAAGAGGTGCTAAAATCAACACTCATCTTCTCCTCATTTGAATGTTGATTTAAGCACATCTTCTCCTCATTTGCTAAAATCAACACTTGATTTTATCAAATGTTAGATTTTAGCAAATGGAAACTTAGCTAAGACTACTTCTAGCACCCCAGATTCCCCTCATCGCAGCCAAAGGAAACATACTTTATTGGACTGAGATTGAGAGACGGATCATAAAAAGATGGACTACAACATGAATATTCATCGATCAACTCGCTAGGAAAATTTTAAAATAACAAAAAAACTATAATTAACGATGTTGTTATATGCACGTAGAGCACCAAAAAGAGTAATTTTAATTTAATGATCGATCTACTAAACTGAGGCATCTTGAATTGTGCTTGACGCTTTTTTTAATAAAGACCTCATCTTTCTTAATATTTCACTTGGCCCACTGAATTTGGTTTTGGAATATCTTTTCAAGCCTTCGTTCTTAAAAAAAAAAATAGAGGATTAAAGACTTCCTATATAATAAAAATCAATGAAAAAATCTGGCAGTGGCGAGCCTATATAATTGAGGATAAAAAAAAATCCCATATAATAATTGCACTTTCAAAATCTTTGTGGTGACGGCTCCCGCCACTTGTTCCCCCTTTACTCCATCCTTGCTTGGATTCACTATGCCTCAACACTTGTGTCATTCGTGACATTGAGATTGAAATCATGTTTATTTTTCAAAAGGAAGTTTTTTATGGCAAGAGAGCATTAAAATGAAATGAGAATGTTGAGATGGATATGTGGTACGTAAGACTAGAAGAGACAAGATTAGAAATGAACCATTCGTGAAATGGTTGGTTTATCACTATTGAAGAGAAGTTGAGAAAAAATAAACTAAGGTGATTTGGACATATCTACCGTAGACATGTAGGTGCAATAGTTAAGACAGTTAAGTAAGATAGTTTTGGGACTTAACGGTATGGGGAGGGAAGACCCAAATTGACATTGAATTCAGTAGTGCGCAAAGATATGAGGATGCTAAATCTAAGTGAACAAGAAGCTCTTCATAGAGTTCAATGAAAAAAATATCTAGCCGATCCCAATCGATTGGAACATAAGGTTCGGTTCGGTTTGGTTAGAGGACATTAGAAAGTTGGTGGTTAGTAAGTTACGACAACATAGCGGACATGGGCGGGCAGGGGGGAGGGGCCGGGGTGCAAGGGAGGTGTTTGGCCCCTACACTCCTCCCGATTTTCTTCACATTTTTAGATATTTTTTTTGTAAAATTAATGAAGAATGGTTCCCGCAAATTTCGCCACTCATAGCGGAATTGCACCATAAAAACTGTAGAGTGAGAACACTCACATGGAAGCCCCCTTCGAGTATCACTTAAACTAGAGCCCTGCAATGACAGAATTTGGTACAGAGGTCCACTTGTTGTTCAAACTAAGGGAAAGGGAGCGGGAAAATTCGAAGGGAATGTCAACAAGCGACCCTTAAATTCAGCCTTTTTATTTTTATGTGCTTTTAACATCAACTAGTTATTTTAATTAGGGTTAGGTAATATTAGGTCATGTGTAAAGAATTCTTTAGCCAACCTAAATTATGCAACTTTCTGAGTCAGTTCTAAGAAACAAAATAAAGAGCGACTGAAAATGTGAAGGGGCAATGATGCATATATGATTGTAGCGGGTTAGGGTGCCAACCTCGTTGGGATGTTATTCTTGCGCTGTGATGCCATTGTGGACCAGCCTCCTTTGGGTAAAAAATCGGTTTTTGGTTTTTTGGTTTTTTCATTTGTCCTTATTCAAATTTTTTTTGCATCAAAATTTTGTGGTTTCTGGATTCCTCACGACGAGACGAATCTAACAAGTATAAATTTATGATCACACCAAATATTTTTTTGAATAAAGCCAAAATAGGTGGATTATTGGCCAATAATCCACCTATTTTGGCTTTATTAAAAAAATTTGAGTTTTGACCATAAATTTATACTTGTTAGATTCGTCTCGTCGAGAGGAATCCAGAAACCACAAAATCTTGATGGAAAACTAATAAATGCAATTTTTTTTTGAATAAGGACAAAATAGAAAAACCAAAAAACCAAAAACTGGTTTTTTACCCAAAGAATAATCCTTGTACTCTCTTTCGTGATTAATATATCTTCTTTTTTGCTGTTAAAAAATAATGTAAAGGCAATAATTTGAATACAAGTGAGACCGTAAGCAAGAACACCGTACACCTGTACATAGATACAAAACAAAGTTTACAATCTACGTGTTTCTGTCTCTTTGGATAGTAGAAAACAAATCTGCTCGACAAAAAAACTACTACAATTGTATACTATGGCTAGGATAGTGTGTAGTTCAGATCAAATATGGTTATGGAATTAGTGCTACACTTTTGTTGTCTGAAACTTGAGAGAGAGAGAGAGAGAGCGCCGCAAGGGTTAGTCCTTTTGGTTGGTGGATTTGCTTCCTACACAATTGACCATGATTTCATGATTGGGGTCAGGCTGCAAAAAAGTAATTTCATGTGAATCCCTTACTCCCGGCACAGATGGCCTATCTTTAATATTCGAGTGGGGCGGAGATTAGTCAAAGTACACATAAGCTTGCCCGAATACCCCTGACTGTCGGGAAAAAAAGGAAAAAAAAAAAAAAAAACAAAGGAAGAAACCAAACCAATATCCAAACTAGATAGGGGATGATTTCAAGCAAGAACTTTTTCTTTCATTAAGGTGGATTGTTTGTTAATATTCAAGAGCGTGTACATGTAGTCCTTTTTTTGTCACATGGCAGTTTGGACCTTAGTTGTTCTGCCCTCAGAGCATCTCCAACCCACTCATTTTCCTTCAAAATGAAGAATTAAATTGATATATCAAAGGAAAATTTTGTAATTTATGTCCACTTTTGTTCAAAAAGTTGTATTTTTTGAAGGGACCCATCCTTATTTTTGAAGAATTGGTTCTTCAAATCTATTTTGGTTCTTCAAATTTGAAGAACAAAAGTAAATTTGAAGAATGGATGTGACAAAAATGAGTATGGATCCCTAAAAAAAGTACAACTTTTTGAAGAAAATGAGATATAAATTATAAAATCTTCCATTGATATGTCAATTCGGTTCTTTATTTTAAAAGAAAATAAGTGGGTCGGAGATGCTCTCATCACACAAGTGATCAACAACAAGGATCCGGTCAGGACACCCGGACCTATCTTAGGTCCGGAATTTTCACTTCCCGGCCAAATGACCGGGAAGTGAAAATTCCGGACCTAAGATAGGTCCGGGTGTCCTGACCGGAACCGGACTCAGTGATCAAACTAGTAACTTTTATCTCTTCTTTTTCTCTCTTTCTCTAGTTTTTCACTTTACTTGGACAGAGACTGGGCTAGCTAGCTAGCTAGCTTTGTTGGGATCTGAAATATTCGAATTTCATGGGATGTTTCCTCTGTCAATCTCAGTAGAGAACTCATTTTGGTCTTTTCCTTTACATAAGCAGCATTCATGGCTCTTTCCTCTGTCAACCTCATAAATTGAGTCATATGGAAAATGCTAACTCGTGTACATCCGGCTCTATATACAAAACAAGAAGGAAAAAAAAAAAACCCTGAATCTAAACATGAGTATTTTAGTCAGATGAATATTTTTGTGTTCAACTGAGACAGGCCAAAATCTTTTAATTCTAGATATTGTAGGAACTTACTGGGATCCGTATTCTACCTCGGTGCGATACACCTCGAGCACACCATTGAAAGCTCTAACTTTGGAGGATATATATCACGTGTCCAAAAAATTAAGTTAATCGAACTTTGTTAACATGGTCTGGCGTCCTCACATGTTTTTTTTTTTTTTTTTTCTTGTAGCTAATTCTCTAAAATCATATTGACCATCTCTTTTTTTTAATGGCCTATTCTTTAAAAGATAGATATTAACAGGTCTTTGGTTATTGACGTTCGATCAAAACTTGAATTTTTGCAGGAATTAATAGGTAAGGATTATATTTTTTGATGATTGAATCAAGGATCAAGGTAGACCTTACCAAGATGCATTTTACCCCTTTAGTGCAGACTACATGAAAGAAAGTAGATACATATGCAGGTCTTGGACTCCTGGGGCACCGTCCCCGAGACCATGGAATAATTGGTAGGAGTTTAGACATGGCAATTACGGTGAGTTTACCTTATGGTGGAGCCCACATGACGTAACGGTGCTCCAACATCAACTAATAATTTTCCCTGACCGAGAGTAGTAGTATTTGGGTGCTAATGTAATGTGATGTTAACATCATGAAAGAGGCTGACCCTCTTGGCTCCAAAGATGCTTTCGATTTCAGTCAGGAAAAAGTACAGGAATCAAATTCAGTTACAGACTAGGGTCAGGAGTGGCACATTTCATGATTTTTTTTTTTTTTCTTTGAACAACAAAAAAGGAATTTTATTAATCTTCGAAAACGCATTACAAAAATTAAAATGGGTCAAGGCAATGGTATCACAACGCGAGGAGACATTCCAACTAAAACTGTAATGATAAACGTAAATTTGTTTAGAAACCCTTGACAGTCGGTTGGGCCCCATCCTCTGTAACCCTCAAACAACTACTAGTAAGTGACCTCCCGCCACCCGTTAAGGAGCCGCCTCCAATACTCTTTTCCAAAACCACTTGTGTGAGAGACTTGCTATGAAAATGATACTCCTTCCGTCCCATTTAAATGTTCCCTACGTATATCCGTGTCATTTGCAAACATCTATATCTTTTTATTGGTAAGGTTTTTAAAATTTTTAAAAAATTTGTCTAATAGAACTAATTGAGATCTATCAAATAAGATCCATATTGCATATAAAATACATTATAGAATAAAAACTATAGTAGTTTTAAAAAAACATGCATAACCGTAGGAAACATTTAAATTGGGACGGAGAGAGTATCATTGACGCATATGTGTATTATTGCAAGAAGGAATGAATGAGGACATATATCACAAGAGGAGCACATCCCAACTGACTTGCCACCCGCTCGCTCACACTTCACATGTCAATTAGAGACTCAAATCAACTTTTTTTTAACAGAATAAAAATAATATATTAATCAATTGTGAGTAGTTGTAACAGGTGTAAAGATTAAAATAAACAAGAGCACACAGTGGCGGAGCCACTACCAGACCAGTGTGGGCCTGTTAGAGAGTTTGTTTTTTTTAGAGAGTTTGTTTTTTTTTTTTTTTTTGCATTCTTATAGAAAAATGTATTAGAGATTTCACCGGTACATCATATTATTTCTACAAAAGATTAATTATTGCTCTTGGGGCACCACTATATGGTGTTATAACATCATTCTTCTATGCATATTGATGTGGGACTTGAGACTACATATGTGAATTTTACCTAACTATGAGATGATGAAGGCCGAAAAAAAAAAAGATCATGGAGAAGGATTTTAGGGCGCCACACAGAGATACCCCAGAACCATCAAATAACTAATTACTGCAAACAAACTTCAATTCACTGAATTTTTGCCTCAAAGCTATTAGATTTTTATGATTTATAATCACTATATTACCATAAAATGTACATCTTTTTTTCCTTACGATATACATCAACAAGGGTTAGTGAAAAAATTAGTGTGTTAACAACTAAAGAGAGTTGGAAATCTCTCAACTAACTCAAACCACAAACCTCCCATTGGAATTTAAAGGGTACACCCAAATAGGCTGAGACACATTTTTACACTACAAAGTACTGACGTTTATGGTCTAATTATACCCTCGCTCGTGTGATTTTCTAGCTATGCCACTGAGAGCACAACGGCATTATGGGGAGACTTGAACAACTAGTTTAAGGGGGTGTTCCACTAATTTGTTTTTTGGTTTTTTGGTTTTTTAAACTTTTAGTTGTAGTTTAAATCTACAACTTGTTCCACTAAAGTGTTTTTTTGATTTTTTAGTTGTAGTTTATCGTAAAGGGTAGTTGGTTTTTTTTGGGAGCTTTTTTGTTAGTGGAATAGGGTAGTTTTTGAGTTAAAACAAAACTAGTTTTTTGGGGGAGTTTTTTGTTAGTGGAATAGAATGATTTTTGAGTTAAAACAAAACTAGTTTTTTGTTAGTGGAACATGGCCTAAGTCTCTCATAGTCAGCAGTTTATTTATTTATTTTTTCTAGATCATCCATTCCGTGGGTCGGAACAATAATTAACAAGATACACAAACATCATGCATGTTTCTACTTTAAAATTTCAATAAACATTTGAAAGAATTAAATACAAATTAGGTGAATCGTAATTGACTCCCTTTTTTTTTTTTTTGGGAACTTTTATTTAGTTTAGTTTTATTAGTATTTGTTTTTCATACTATCTTGTAACCGTAAGACACTCCTGACATGTGGAATTGGACCCCCCCATGCTGCTGTCCAAAAATTTTGGCAGCCCAAGATGTGACCATGACAAGCAATTATGTGGGCCCACGCAAGATTTTCTATACTGAATCGAAACATTATTACCTTTCCAAAAAAAAAATTTTCAGAAACATTATTCAGTGCCCCTTACGACACCTCCCAACCATATCCCAAATCAATAATTTAATTTTCTTACCAGGAATTTTGACAATCGGATATTTCTTCCGTAAGTAATTAGCAGTATAAGTCCACAAATTCAAAAAAAAAACATCGAATAAACAAAAAAAAAAAAGGAGGAAAAAGAAAAATCAATGAATGTCCCAAACAGAAAATTAAAAGGAAGTCCAAACAAAACAATAGTAGCGGAGCTGCATAGGGACCAATTCTTTTATTACCAGAAATTTTGACAATCAGATATTTCTTCTGTAAGTAGAGATACTCTACAAAGCCAAAAAAAAAAAAGAAGAAGAAGCAGCATTGAATAAACAAGAAAAAAGAGGAATAAGAAAAATCAACGAATATCCCAGTAGAAAATTAAAATGAAGTCCATACAAAACAACAGTGGCGGAGCTATATTTCCTATTTTTGAGTATATATTACACATTTTCATAAATATTTATAACAAACTATAAAATTTTGAAAATAATTAAAAAGTACTAAAAACAATCTTTTATTTCGAGAATACTAAATTATTGTGAATGATACCGTACGATAATGATAATCCATTCGTTGAATGATATGATAAGAATATTTGAGATTAATTTTTCAATTTATCAAAACTATCTTATAAAACCTCGAATGACTGACTGGATTTATTCTTGAAAAAATCATCGAACCAAAATTTCTTTCATAATTTTGGCTCCATCTGACTTCAATTCCTTACTTTGCCACTGCAAAACATGAAGTTGGATCCCAAACTTTTGTCTAATTCACCATCTTCTTCCATTAGCCATTTTTTTGGCTCCATTTAAAATTGAAAGATGAATTATGAGTTAAGGTATACAGAATGGTTTTGCGAGATGTGAACCGAGATGGGCTTGGTGTTTAACACGTGAAATGAAATGGATTGGTTGTTCAAATTTTCAGGATCACAACGAAATTATACGTATATACATATATGTACCTATACAGTGAGCTTCCTATCAAAACTCTTAACTTTTATGAAAAATTGCTCAGATCAAGCCATTCCCGGTAATTTTTTTTTTTTTGGCTGATTTCTCGTGAGGACCCTTAAAAACACATTGAATGGTTCGGATCATGCAAATTTTATCAGGATCTATGAGGTGTGGACAAAGTCCGCACTTTAAGGGTGTGGATTGGAAGTTTAGTGTGTACCTATATAGACATATTACTTGTCAGAAAATGAGAGTGAATTCCACACTCCCAAATTGATATTCACACCCTTTTTTATTAGTGAAATTTTTATGTGTAAAAGTTTCACTAAAAAACAAAAAAGCGGGTGTAAATATCAATTTAAAAGTGTAAAAAAATAATTACCATAAAAAAAAAAAGGAAATTTACATATGGTAGTCTTGAAGAAACTCCAAGACATCCTAATTTTTGAGGAACACCTAAGTCATGTACAAATTCACAAAGAGGGAGGTCCCCACAATAAACAATAAAATAGGATATTTTACCTTGCTTAAAATTTTATGTCTCTTAAAAATTAAAATGTAAGCCAATCAATTGCCAATAGAAGTCCCAAATGTTATTAAGTGATATCTCATTCTATAACCGTACAATGCGGGGCAATTATAACAAGCTTTTCATACCATTGTCAGTCTGCCACCACCACTCCTACCACCATTACTATCATTATACCCCACCCCTCCACCACACAAACACCGCCCACCGCCATTCCATCATCAATATCTCTCCCCCACTTCTACCGCTACAAGCCTACAACCACAACCACCTTCCAACATTGCACCGCTGCCATTTCACACCTCGATCTCCAATACAATATCTGCCATCTCTCCCCCACTTTGCACGCTACAAAAAATTTAGCATTCTATTTTCAGAACTTAATTTTCAATTTTCAGTTTTATCAACCAATACCTAAGTATTTGTGTGTGGTTTAGCATTATGAACTCCAGTTCATACCCTGGAAATGGCATAGCCACATACAGAGATATTTGGCCATAGTTGAGTCACAAATCAAAATTGAGATTCTATTCAATCAGGTCCGCTTTCGATCGCATATACACCTACGTTGTACCGCATAGTAATTGCTTTTGCGGTAGAGCATTTTGTGGAGAAAGATTCTAGTTCTAATCTTCATTCAGCTGTTGGAGAATCAGTGACAAGAGGTCTAATGCGATAGAGCATTTTGTGGAGAAAGATTCTAGTTCTAATCGTCATTCAGCTGTTGGAGAATAGGTTTAGCCCTTCCGGTAATGGAGTTTTAGGTGGTCAAGAAAAGGACATGGCTCAAATTAATGATGATGGCCTTGGAGATGCTGAGATGATGGAAAAGAGAGATGTGTTATGTTCCATAGGTGAGAATTCCAAATCGGTGGAAAAGTCGAGTAGTCTTGAGAAGCTTTTAGGAGCCAAATTGGATGAGACGAGCTCGATAAATAAGGTGGTTTCTGGGGGTTCTGATTTTGATTATGAGGATTGGGATCTTGTATCGAACGAACTTCTATCAAGTACGTATGTGGAGTGCAAGCGCCGTAAGAAGACTCACAAGACCAAGATAGATAATAAAGAAAATATTATGGAGTAAAAATCCTTTGAAAGCAGCATTGTTTTCTAGGACGGTTAGCCGGGACAACATAAGGAAAGTCTCTGGGTTGGGATTGAAGAAAGGAAGTTTCGAAGGATTTCTCGATGGTTGCACTCATTCGATCCATGAGGAGGTTAGTAGCGTCTTTCGTAAGAGGAATTCGAATTTGATCAAGGAAGCACGGGAGAACATGAAGATGGGTGTCCACTGTGGTATAAAATATCATGGAAGGGAGAGTTAAAATATCAAGAAGCTCTTAGAATTGAAGGGAATTGATATTTCCGAACAGGAAATTAAAGCGGAAATCAAAGCTCTTGACACTTTGGAGGGAGATGCCTCCATTTCTGTGGAGTTTTGATCTGCCGCTTGTGTTTGTTGGAAGCTCTTTTGTGTTGTTCTAGTACTTGCTTGGTGGAGTTTCATCGTTTTGGGGGTTTATTGCTTTTTAGGGGGTCTTGATGCTTCTGGCTTTGCGTCATCCTGCTGTTTTTTTTTGGGGTGTTTGAGGTGTTTTTTCTTGGTGTTTTGGTTGTCTTCTTGCCACCCTTCTTGCTTGTGGTTTTTTCCCCTTTGGCCCTTGGCGTTATGTGTCTCGGGTCCATTTAATCTTTGTAATTCATTTTCAAAAATTAATAAATTCTTTGCTTAGCGGAAAAAAAAAAAGTAATTGCTTTTATAAACTCAAACAATTACGTTATTCATTATCTAATTTGCTAATGTTTGTCTCAGTAAATCTGTAAATGGTATCCTAAGTTTTTCTTCTCGCCTTCCGAAATAGCGAGATTTTAACAATACCTAAGTGACAACAAGAATGTATAAATTAACCCATTACAATTTGTTTAACAGTACTGACAGCTTCTTCTTCTTTTTCCGGCCATATGTGATGATTCACCAATGCCCAAAAAAAAAAAAATTTACCTAGTAAAAGTTTTGAAAAAGAAAACCCAGATGTCAGCTCCTTGCCCCCTATATGCACACATGCACAATGTGAAATCTCTAATCCATTGTCTTGTAAAACAATATACTCCAACTATATGTGTGTGTGTTTATTTAGAAATGAATTTCTGAGTTGACCCGAGGGAAAGCTCAAGTGACAACAGTAATGAGCTATAAAACTCAAACATTTCTGAGTTCGAAAATTGACATCATTGAAGCTATGCCGCAAGAAAGAAAATCTCTTGTGAACTCTCTCTTGGCCGGCTTTTTACTGAACAAAAAATTGGAATAATCGATGCACGCGTAAGCTGACAGTCCGTCAAACCCAAAAAAGGGGAGAGAATTTGTGAGATCAGATGTGGTGGGGTGGGGGGTTCATCCTATCTTGGAGTGAGAGAGTGCATGAGGTTTGTATGGATTCCCAGAGTCACAAGGTGAAAGGGGACATGGAACCCAGTGAGTGAGCCCCCTAGCTCCTCTCTCTCCTCTCGCATGGCCCCACCACACCATGCATCTCTATTATATAGAATTATATATATACAGTCTGTAGAAGAAAAGAAAAGGGGTTGTCCCACCACGTACCACCGAGAATCCATGCCGGCGACACCACAAAACGACACCCATAACAAGACAATACACCCCACTCACCTGTCGTTTTTACTCCCATGCATTATTCCATTTCCCACCCTTCTCCCTTTTGCTTATTCCCATTGCATTGTTTACAGTTTTATTTCCTTCTTTTTTGTTTAAGAAATGGCAACTCTACCTAATTCCCCATTCTTCCATCTTAGCTCTTATTTTGTTATTATTTAGTATCATAAACAGCCTTAATGAATTCTCTATGTTAAAATAATCCGATCCCAATCTGTCCGCTGCAATTTTTTTTTTTTGTGTTAATAGGTTACTGGGCTGGATCTGTTGGCTAAGACTTTTGCATTTCACTAGGAGGTTGGGAGTTCCAATCTCTCCGCTTGCGTACGTTATTCCCCTCATATTTGTAGGAATTATTTCTCCTGTTAATAGGGCTATTAGTTGATCAGGGTAGTTAACCCAGTTGGTCGTGTAGCCCCTTCTATAGGGGTGAGGTTCTGAGTTCGACTCACTCCTATGGAGAGGAGGCCAACCCTTGTGATTTACTAACATCTAACAGCTAACTCTACTGATGTATATCGAATGACCAAAAAATAAAATAAAAATAGGACTATTAGTTGCGATAGGCTTAAAGTGATTGCGGATTTATTTCCTATTTTGATGTAATTCTAATCTTGTATTCTTCTACCTTTGAAATTGAAAGAATAAGTTACCGTTTTGGAAATTGATAAGACAATATAGTGGATGTTTTATGGCATCATTAAAGGTATATAATCGTGGATTTCTTAAACCTTTCGTTCTGATCAGTGTATTATTTTATTTACGCAATGATAAAAATTAGCCTTTTTTCTTACCTCTGTTTCCAATTTTCGGGCTGGATTATTAGCTTCACATGACATTTAGACAAGTTTCTGTCTTCTGGACCTATGGTCTGGGCCCAGTGGATCCAGCTTATTTGAACAAAGCCCACAGAAATCTTAGGTTTTGTGTGGAAATTAAGCAAAGGAAAAATTAATTCACAAAAGTGTGTGGCTCCACCTCCAAGAATGTAGAGGAACAATGTTCCCCTAGCACCAAATAAATGTGACCCTACTTCCAAGTGTGTAGACGTCTGCACACTCTTTGTGAGAGTGAAGAAAAACATTGTTACTGGACCACGAAATAATTTCTCCAGGGCAAAGGACCAAGTTAAAAAAAGAAGGGCCACTTAGCAAAAAATCCAAAACATTTGACATTTTTAAAGGGAAGGACAAGGAACTTTTGCAATCGAACATAAAAACAAAAAATATTTGACATTTTTAAAGGGAATGACAATGAACTTTTGCAATCGAATATAAAGACAAAAAATTAGTGAGACGTCACTACTTTTTAAAAATTCTAATTTCGAACATAAAATTCAAAAAAATCTTCATCCCACCTCCGGCCGAACACCACTCACCTCCGGCTGACCACTTCTGGCGACCAAAAAGATGTCACTAATATTTAGAAATTCTAATTTCGAAGATAAAATTCAAAAAAATCACCACCCCACCTCCAGCCGACCACAACCCCACCTCTGGCCGACCACTTCCGGCGACCAAAAAAATTAGTGAGATGTCACTAATTTTTAAAAATTCTAATTTCGAACATAAAATTCAAAAAAATCAGCTCCCCTCCAGCCGACCACAACCCCACCTCTGGCCGACCACTTTTTGGCGATTAAAAAAATTAGTGAATGTCACTAATTTAAAAAAAAAAAAAAAAGCTCGAACATCAAATTCAAAAAAATCACGGCCCCACATCCAGCCGACCACCACCCGACCTTTGGCCAACCACTTCCTGCGACCAAAAAAAATAGTGAAATGTCACTAATTTTTAAAAATTATAATTTTATATAAAACATTAAAAAAAATCACGTACATAGCGAGTCACTTTATGCATCTATTGAGATAATATTTGCTCTGTTCCGACAACAGAGCATACCCGATCACAGACACTCTGTTCATGACCATATTTGAGAAGCTGAGCGACATGGTCACATGACTGCCTCACAATCGAACATCTCTTGTTCTTCAGCAGTTTCAGCAATTTCAGTTTCTTACTGCGCCCAACCAACAAATAGCACCTGACCCAAATTAATTCCACTTGTGTATGAATATAAAAAGATGATACAAGGTTGATTCAATCAGCAAAAGATTAATGAAAGAGGAAAAGAAAAAAGATTTTCAACGTTTAATTTTTTTTTCCCCTTCTATTTTACAGAAATGTGTACAAAAAAAAGTCGGTATGTTCACCTAGGTTGTCATTGAAATAAAAAAAAAACACGTAATTTCTGTAATCATACAACTTAGAATTCGTTGGATTCATTATCACATAAAATAAAAAAAAATCCACGATAATTTGACGCACATGTTTTGAATTTTGCCTACCGCGACATGAGCCTGTGATAGGGACCAAAACAACAATTCGTTGTTCAAGGCCGAAAGAAACTAATTTTAATTTTAAGTGTTATACGGATGATCTAAATCATTTTACATATAACTTGATCAAAAGATGCTTACAAGACAAATTGTGATAAGTTAAACAGATGATGTAATCGACAAATAAACTATCCCAATCTCGATGTTCATGAGAATCTCATGTTTCATCCTCACTGAGCATAAACATAAGATAGTATGAGAACATTAAAATATTCATAATTTTGAAGTAGAGAGATTTCACACCTATATTTAAAACATTGTTCAAATAGAAGAACAGAGATTTCCAATTATTTTGATCATTTCGGAAGTCAATTTCCGATTTCGGTAGCGGTTTTCGGGACTTGAGGTCCGATTGTTGTTCTCCGTTTTGTTTATGGAGAAGAACAGAGAGATTGACAAAGTGGAGTTGATTCTAAAATTTTGGAAAAATATTCGTGTCTTTATGTTTGGTTGCAAATGTTCCTTATCTTTATATTTGATTGCAAATGTTCCTTGACCTTCCCTTTAAATAGGCAAAAAGATGTCCCTAATATTTAGAAGGGCCACTTAGCAAAAAATCCAAATCATTTGACATTTTTAAAGGGAAGGACAAGGAACTTTTGCAATCGAACATAAAAACAAAAAATATTTGACATTTTTAAAGGGAAGGACAAGGAACTTTTGCAATCGAATATAAAGACAAAAAATTAGTGAGACGTCACTAATTTTTAAAAATTCTAATTTCGAACATAAAATTCAAAAAAATCTTCATCCCACCTCCGACCGAACACCACCCACCTCCGGCCGACCACTTCTGGCGACCAAAAAGATGTCACTAATATTTAGAAATTCTAATTTCGAAGATAAAATTCAAAAAAATCACCACCCCACCTCTAACTGACCACAACCCCACCTCTAACCGACCACTTTCGGCGACCAAACAAATTAGTGAGATGTCACCAATTTTTAAAAATTCTAATTTCGAACATAAAATTAGTAAGATGTCACTAATATTTATGACTAATTATTTCATGTCTTTATGTTTGATTGCAAATGTTCCTTTTCCTTCCCTTTAAATAGGCAAAATATTGTGTATTTATGACTAATTATTCCAAAAAAAGAATTCACTTCTTTGGTTTGATAATTTTGAAGGCGGAAAGAAAAAAATTTCCCTCCCTTTTATTTGATCCCTCGTTCCAACATTTTCCTCATAATTTTCTCTCGCTCTCTTCTTCTCTTCCTTTCCACAACTTCCAGAGTTTTAAATAGTTTCAAACACAAGATCAAGTATTTATTGAGACTTGTTTCCTAACAAGGACACATTAAAATTTTCACCTTCAAGAAACTTAAAAGCATGTCACTTCTATAGAAAAAAAAAAAGAGGTGGTCTACAAAAACTTGTGGAAAACACAGGAAACAGTCAGCCAAAAGTATTACCAAACACGTTTTTGTGATTTTATGTCTTCTAGTCTAGAACAGAAAGTACCGTAAAAAATATTTCCAACTGTAAATAGGAGGTATATCTCATGGTAATTTGTTTCAATATGATAATATCAAAAACTACATTAGACTGGCATTGCACAATCACTATCAACTGTAAATAGTGTCTCCTCATAGAAACCCAACTATTACAACAAAACTTCCTCTTCTTTCTTCAACCGTTTAACCTTTTTGTGTTTCCGGGGAAGGACAATGGCCCTTCCTAATGGAAACAATAACAAATGATGCAAAAGTTGTACTGCAACATACCTTTCTCCAGCCGCTTTTATGATCCTAGCAACAGCGACGACAATATCTCTCCCATGGTCTTATTATCGGGCATGTCTCCACCCTCGGTTTTCACTTCCTCACCAGATTCGAGTACAGCAGCATCCAATACTAATTTCCGTTTTGCAATCTCATATACATTCTCATCAACTGTACCCTTGGTAACCAACCTGTAAAATGATAAAACAACGTAAAATCAAGAATTGCTTGGAGGGAGCGAGGGAAAGAGGGAAAAAATTTAGTTTCGTTTTCGACCTAAAAGTTTCTGTTTTCCAGGAATTCAACAAAAAACGTCACTGGAATCTCGAAATACCAATGTTTCCACCGACAACATTGTTGTCAGAATCGCATGATTCGATTCGCAATACTATGCGAAAACGATACGAATCTATAGGTGAATCAAGGTTGATATAGAATTGGAGGCGAATCGTACGATTCACGGTTTGATTCGCGATTCGATTCCTGATTCATGCAAAAACTATTCGAATCTATCGGTGAATCAAAGTTTATCACAACTTATATTCGACAATATAAAACCACTTTTGCTTTTGTTTTTTCTTATAGAAAAGTAAGAATATAAGGTCGCATACTACTAAATACAGGAAACCATATTCCTAATTCAATGGAGATGAATCTACATGGATATATAATTTCACAAACCAATCTTTTTGGTTCTTGTACCCTCTAAATCATAGACCAAAGCACAGCTCTCATGCTCGGACTAACCTTGCCATGTAAGCTGGTTTCCTAACTATTAGGCTACAAGCTTTTATTGTGTAAGGTTTTTACAATGAATCTTTTTTTTTTCTTATATATAGATAAATCAGCTTGAAATATAAAAGAGGTTAAGCGAATATACAACGTTATAATGGCCATGTTTAGTTAACAGTTTTGGGCCAGTTTTGGTCCTATTTTGGTTTTGCTTACATCATTATTTCCTTCATTTCTCTCTATCTCTCTCCACTTATTACACCTGCTTACATCATCAAAACAAAACAAAACTAAACTAAACTTGCTAACCGAACAAGGCCAATGAATCTTTAACATCTATATGCATATATCCATGTTATTAAAGTACTCCCTCTGTCCCGAATTGCTGGTCCTTCTTTCTATTTTGGGATGTCCCAAAATGTTCGTCCTATTTCTAAAAACAACTATCAAAATATATCAAACTTCCAGTTTTACCCTTAAAAGTACTCTTCCCTCCCAATTTATTACACAGTTTTTGAAATTTGTGTCATTTCTTAAATCGATTATATCGTTTTGTATATAATGTTTTTCATGATTTTTAAAACTTTGTATAAAACAACTAATTGAGATCTATCAAACTAGATCCAGATCCATATTGATAGATAAAAACAATTTAAAATCACTTAATAAACTTCACAGTTTTGAAGGATAAATTTGGAACTTTAAGACAATAATTTTGTCTCCTTACATAGTTGGATTCCCCAAAAGGGACGAGCAATTTGGGACGGAGGGAGTATTTATTTTGCTATGAGACCACGTGTTCATCAATTTATAGTAGAAAACAAACTTAAATATGTATTTAAGCTTAAATTCTTCAATTTTACAATATATCTTCATTATGTAGATGCATAGATACATTTTCCAATGTATTTGTGAAATTTTGACCGAATCATTACGATTCACAATTCAATTCGATTCGCGATTCAGAAAAAGGTCAATTTGATTTGCGATTTGACAACCTTGCCGACAAATAGAGAAACATGTCGAAATTCTACAAAAAACATACCAATGCAACGCATTGAGTTGTTTCGGGTCATCTACCAAAAATGTCAAACAATGACACTTTCATACGTCCCCCCGGTTCGGTTTTTTTCCGTAATGTTCAGGCGACATTCTCCTAATATTTCAGTGAAACGTTTTTTTCCCGAACAAATGGAAACACCATACCAAAGCGAAATTTTAATCCACAGAGAGAGAGAGAGATGGATCCACCTGTAAATCTCAACCTCTTTTGTTTGACCAATGCGATGACATCTATCCTCAGCTTGGCGGTCAATCTGTGGATTGAAATCCATGTCATGAATTACAACAGTGTCAGCTCCAATCAAGTTCAAGCCCTGCCCTCCGGCTCTTGTTGACAGCAAGCATGCAAATATTGACGTGTCATTATTGAATGTGTCCACAATTGTTTGTCTCTCTGTCACCTGAGTACTGAAATTTAGAAAAAGGAAATAGGAACATATTACGGCATGCATAATGGTCAAAGGAACTCTACTTCCCAAGAGACTGAAACGACACTAACGGAGTGACAAAGAAAGCAGTACAATTAATAAATATAATACAATGACAAAACAAATGTTTTGTCAAAATGAATTTGAAATTTTGTTTGATAATACCTGACAATTTTGGGTTCAAGAAAATATGCTTTTTTGGTTATACAGTATACTTTCCCTTTTCCAAAGTAGCAAATCAACCATTAGGCTTTTAAGAGTTTTAGTTCAATTATTAGTTCATGTTTCTATACATTGTTTGTATTTTCAATTTCCTTTTGCCTCTTTTGCAATGTTTCTGTTTCAATGCAAAATTTGATCCTGGATGACGATTTTTCAGAGAAGAACAGCCTTGACTCCATGCCTGCCACAAATTACCAAATCGATTCCACTAGTATTAGAATACAATACGTCTGGCTTCGTCTCTCTCTCTCTCTCTCTCTCTCTCTCTCTCTCTCTCTCTCTCTCTCTCTCTCTCTCTCTCTCTCTCTCTATCGCTACAGCCCCCCTCCTCTGCTCCCTTTATTCTCCTCCTCCCTTAGATCTCCCCTCCGACGGTGTGTTTCCCTCCCGTTTCTCAACCCTTGACATCTCTTAACGTTAACCAACTTTTGGACCTCAGTGGTTTCGATCCGCTTTTGGGGGTATTCGCAGGAGGAGTTGACTCGGCGTCTCTGGTTCAGATTGCGTGGTGGAGGCGGCAAGTGGTGGCCTGGCAAGTGGCGGCTGGGCCAATAATAGGCAAGGAGGATGAAGATGGGGTTTTATATTCTTTGTTTGCTGTTTCTCTAGATCTATTCTAGTGTCCTCCTTGCATGGAGATTGTCTGTTCCTGATGTGGTTTCCTGGTCTGGTTTCCCAAATTCGGAGGGGGGTGTTGGCGGGCAAATAAACTTTGATCTCAACTGAGTGTTTCGCACTGGGTGATGGTGATGGTGAATTGGTGATGGTTTTTTTTTTTTTTTTTCTTAGTTTTAGCTGTGTTTTGGCCCACGGAATCGTATCCCACTTGCCTTGGTCGTGTGTGTTTGTCAGCTTAGCCGACGTCTGCCCACAGCCCGCTGTGCCAGCGGGAGCTTGCCCCGGCGTCGCATTTGACATTCGTGGATACGAAGGTTCGCCGACTGTGTTGGCATTCTTTGAACCACGGGCAGCCAGCGTTAGCAAGTTTTGTTTGGAATCTTTCAGTGGGTGTGTGATTGATGATTCATTTTCACCCATGCTCTCTCGGGCTTAGCTGGGTTTCCCTTCGGAATCCTCTACCACCAAAACCTCAATTGGCCCTACGCCTACCAAAATGGATGGCGTGCTTCCGCAGAAAGTGCTGTATTAGTCCAGTTTTTTGGTAGTTTTGTTTCATTCCTTTATTTTTATGAAATCATTGTAATTGCCTTAGGCCTTTGATTATATGAATAATATTGATCCTCTGCTAAAAGCAGAAAAAGAAAAAAGATTCCACTAGTATTTCTGCTACAAGAAGCAGCGGGAAAATTAGGACAGTAAAAAATTTATCGAAGTTAATCATGTTTTTGCATCACAATCAATTCATTCATTCATTTTCTCACACACACGTAGCGTCAACATATGGTATAGTTACATCATCAATCTGCTTAACATTTCCAAAACCAGAGTATTAAACTGGTCAGATCGGTATTGATATGTACATTGATTATAGGGTAAATTTTAGAATTGGTCCCTCTAGTTTGCATGAAATCTCAATTCCATCCCTCAAGTAATAATTGTGTCAATTTTAACACTGTAACATACATTCCGTTTCAATTTCGCCCCTCTTGCTGATGGCGTCTATGAAACAAATGGAATTCAGGGGCAAAATTGTCATTCTCTCCCAAAGGAACTGAGTTGAGGTTTCATGCAAACTAGGGGGACTATTTTTTAAATTTTGCCTTCTACTTTTGATTTTGCAAATAAAAAATAAATAAAAATCACCCGTAATATATTTGGCACCTCATTTATATTTCACTAAATAACCAAAATATGTTGAGAAAATTTTTCATTATGAATCCATATCACCAATATATATTAGGAAATTAAAAAAGCAACCACTTTCATGACTAATGGCTACATAATAAAATACGAAGACAACCTCTTCGGATCAATACTCCCTCTGTCCCTTCTTAAATGTCCCCTCCCAGAAATGTGTATTTTAAATTTATAGAGAAATATATTTTTTAGAGGTTTGAAATTGCACGTATTCTTATAATGGACATTTAAAAAGGGACGGAGAGAGTATAATATAATAATATCGAAGCTATGAGTTGGCTTACAACATCACTCCTAACTCGGAAGTGTGCTCAGTTATATATTATATTATTATTCAATAGTGGTCCACATCTTAATCAATTATTACAAGAATCACTAAATGGTTTTGAACAATATTTTTTAATCAGGTGAAAAAGAAAATAAGGAGATTATAAGAATTACGATAAAGCCATTAAAAAAGAAAAACATGATACACAGGCATTTAACTAAGGGGTTGATTTTTGAATCTCCTAATATATTTGTAGTATGTAATAAAATGTTAATTTTAGTTTCCTACGTATATTTTGATTATCCAATAAAAAAATAATTGAGTTGCCAAATATAATACGTAAGGTGTTATTTATTTTTATTTTCAAAAATAAAAGTAAAAGGTAAAATTTAAGAAATGGCCCCTCTAATTTGCATGAGTCTCAATCTCACTGTGAGGGGAAATGACAATTTTGCCCTTCAATTTCGTTATGACAACGTTACCAAGGTCCAAAAGGGACGAAATTGACATGGAATATAAACTATAGGGTTAAATTGACACAATTAGTACTAGAGGGACAAAATTGAGACTTCATGCAAACTAGAGGGACCATTTCCAAAATTTACCCTTGATTTTACCAAATAAGACTGTGCAGTTAAGCCATGAAGTAGACATAGCCATGAAGGTAGATAAGTACAATGGTACCTTCCATCAAGGCGCCTGTAAGTAACCCCGATAACTTCAAGAGTCCACTCTAAGATATCAAGCATGGATGTCCATTGACTGAAAATCAGAACCCGATGCCCATCTTTCTTTAGCTTTGGTATAAGATCGGCTAATGCCTAGATTCACAGAACAATTCGACAATCTTTGTAAGAAAAAGATGTTATATCCTACCATCCTGTAGAAACATTTGTCAAAGGTATTTTGAACCTGAATGTATGACCGAAATAAAGTACCTGGGATTTTGCTGAAATCATAACATGCTCATCTGAAAGAACTCCTTTCCTATCAGAAACACCATGATGAAGTAGAAGCTGCAAAGAAGTAATTGGAACACACATCAATGTCTATGTAAGGTAAATAATACAAAATGTTGAATTATCTAACCTCCTTAAACCAGTCAAACTTAACGCATAATAGTAGAGCATTAGAAGCTCAACTGTGGTAATAGTAAATACCTATCCATGATTTCATCTTATACCCAGTGAATTTAGACCAATACCACGACCTATGTAGCACGGACATAGACACGGGACAGAGGAATTCTAAAAAATGGACACAAATACGGCGGGGGACACGGCAAAAATAAATAAATAAATAATTATAATACAAATATATCATATATGTATAACATAACAGTTTATATACCTATATACACTTTCTTTTGATATCTAAGAAATTTACACTATTATGTAACCAATACATGCACATATATACATGTAAGATATACACACACAACGATGGAGATATATACATCAAATATATACCAATACATACATACATATATATATATACATACATATATATATAGTCCGGATCTCATCCGGGACTCCCGGATCCGGGACTCCACCTTCCCGATATTTTTTTGAAAATCCGATCCGTCCAATGTGTTCAGAAGGTGTTTTCAAGGGTCCATGCGGAAAATCTTCAAAAAAAAATACCGGGAAGGGCTTGATCCAAGCGGTTTTTCGCAAAACTGTAAATGTACATTTTTTGCGAAAAACTGCTTGGATCAAGCCCTTCCCGGTATTTTTTTTTAAGATTTCCCGCGTGGACCTTGGAAAACACCTTTTGAACACATTGGACGGCTCGGATTTCCCAAAAACAATCGTTAAAAGCATCAAAACGCTTCAATCCGGGAAATCCGGGATCCTTGATTGGATAATTGCCGTATATATATATATATATATATATATATATAGGAGAATGTTCTCCTAAGGGATCCCTTTTTAAAATTTGGTGCGGACCTCACCTTTCCGGATCAAATTTTGACGATCCGAACCGCTCAGTTTTATCGAAAACTGTTTAGATCAAGCCCTTCCGGGTATTTTTTTTTTTGAAGATTTCCCGCGTGGACCTTGGAAAACGCATTTTAAAAACATTGAGCGGTTCGGATCGTCAAAATTTGATCCGGAAAGTTGAAAAAAGGCTAGGTCCGCACCAAATTTTGTTTAAGGGATCCCTTAGGAGACCGGCTTCCTATATATATATATATATATATATATATATATATATACGGAAATCTTCTAGTCCAAACCCTCCCGAGAATAAGAAAAAATGATTTTTTTTGTTTTGCAAATTATTTTTGAAAAATCCGAACCGTCCAATGTGTTCAGAAGGTGTTTTCAAGGGTCCACGCGGGAAATATTCAAAAAAAATACCGGGAAGGGCTTGATCCAAGCAATTTTCGCAAAACTGTAAAAATACAGTTTTTTGCGAAATGAATTTCGACGATCCGAACCGTTAGATGTGGGGCACGCGTGATCCGAGCATTTTTTCGACGATCCGGAGTCCGGAACCCTCATTTTAAATTTCATGAGTACCAAGCAATTTTTCCATTTTCCGAAATGAATTTCGACGATCCGAACCGTTAGATGTGTTTAAAATGTGTTTTTAAGGTCCACCGCAAGGATTCGTCCAAAGAAAATACCAAGAAAGGCTTCATCAGATCAGTTTTTGTTAAAAACGCTATATATAACGTTTTTAACAAAAACTGATCGGATGAAGCCCTTATGGGTATTTTTTTTGGACGAATCCTCGCGGTGAACCTTAAAAACACATTTTAAACACATCTAACGGTTCGGATCATCGAAATTTGGTCGGGAAGCATGAGGTCCTCACTTTGGTCCTCATATAAGAGTCCTCATTAGAAGCTCTTCCTATATATATATATATATATATATATATATATATATATATATATATATATATATTTCTATGTGAGACACGCGTGAGAGTCAGAGGGTATATATGTGGGGCACGCGTGTCCATGCCATGCCGCTTGAGTGTCCCCCTCCAAAAAATAATTTACTGTGAGTTTCCAGTTTTTAGCTAAAAGTTCTAAAACTCCTAAAAGTACTCGCTCCTAAAAATAATTGATGTATGTGAGGAGAATGACCCGTTTCAAAATCCATGTTTTCGAGTTTTAGGAGATGGATTATTTTGGGAAATTAAGCCTTAATTTAAGGGATACGCCACGTGGCGTTTCCAATACGTGTCCCCGTGTCCAATACATGGCCGCGATGACCTCTAGAAGTGTCGGTACTTCATAGACCACAACCAGACTACGTGAAGTACTGAAGACACGGAGGTCTTTCCAAGAATTGGTCTTATTATTGCTCCACTTCTTAGAGGAGATTCGTTTGCTCAATGCTAAAGAAGGGGAGGTTGGATTGGAGAATTGCAGAAGTTGAATTTCGCGGAGAAGATGGCTTGAATAGGTTATGGAGTCATTGGTTAGGGGAAGGCCGAGCCATTAGCTGCATTGTTGGGCCGTATTGAGTGGGGTTGCGGGCATCACAAACGTGGGGAATGGTTTTTCAAAAAGTGTCCTATTCAAAGTGGGAAGTGGTAAAAGAGTGAACTTTGATTATTGGTGTGCCCATAGACGTCAAGTTTTCCTCACTTGTATCACATAGTAGGAAACCCTCATCCAAATGTTATTAGAGCAAGGTAGTAAGCACTTGCAGTGTGGAGTGATCAGGGATATTTGTTTCCGGAGAACAATAGAGGATTCGAAGATTCAATCAATGGACGCCTTTAAGTTATGCTTTATGACTCCATTATCAAGATGAACACCATACTTTTGCTGGAGGTTGTCTAGGGAAGGAGTGTTCTTGGCTGAGTGCTCTCAAACGGAGTGCTCTCAGCACACTCATTCTACCAAGCTTTATGCGCAGGCGACTAGCAACTTGCGCTTTGGAAGTGCATTATGGAGAAGCCGCCCCTGCTAAAGGTCGAGCCTTTTTGCCTGGATCACAGCTTGAGGGACTATACTAACTGTTGGAGTCCTAATCATCTTAGGAGTCGGCACAAAGTTTCTGATTGGGAGGAGCATGTGCAGAATGGATGGGGAGAATATCACTAAAACTCCTATGGCCTTGTTCGTTTCCCTGTTTAGTTTTGATGACATCATCATTTCCCTCATTTCTCTCTTTATCTCTCTCCACTCATTACACCTGCTGACATAATCAAAACTAAACTAAACTATCTAACCAAACACAGCCTATATGATTGCTTCGTAGCTAGGGACATTAGGACTTGGTTTGCTCAATATTTTGGATTGTTTAGATCATGCACTTTTTAGTTGTAGAGCTTCTAGTGTGCTTGAGCTCATATTGCCTTGGAAAATCTGGGGCAAAGAAATATAAGACAGTGTGATAGACAGTTGTTCGAACGCTTGGAGCTTCCTTTGTGTAGCAACAGAGGATCTTTGCTCCTTTCTCTATACATTGGGTTGAGAGAGGATTGTGGATTTTCTTTTCTTCTTTGTGCAGTCCACTAGTGACATACATAGCTTTGGACATAAATGGATTGGAAGTACTCTCACTGCTAGACTTCCTAGAACGCTTCCGTCAAGCCTCTTCGACAGCACTAGCCTACGGGTTCTTCCCACTAGCAGTGGTTTTGGCTTAACCTTTGGCTCTGATAACACTTGTCATGGCCTTTTTACATTTTGGTGGATGTTCAAACTTAAGGGTGCACCATCTTCATGGTGGCTTTTGTTGACTACTAATCACCAAAAAGGTAAATCATTCTCAATAGTACTCAAAAGAACAGGGTCCATCCCAAGTACATACAATTAGCAGATTACAAAAGGCTGTCCAAACATTTGAGCAAGAAGCCAAGAACAAAAATAGAATTGGAAGGTCAGGTGTGCTATCATGTGCCTGCCACAAAAGTGCCGCAGTTCATTGGAAACGAACAATACCCACACAAAAAAAAAAGAGGCATTATCAGGAAAATACCCGGTGAATAGAGAAGTCATTGTAGCTCTTGAGCTCCTCAATTACTCTGTCCAAGGTACATTCAAAGCCAAACACACCCATAGGATGCAACTTTTTAGCGAACCGGACAACATCCTCATCAGAATATATACGTCTCACCAGTAAAGGATGGTTTGCAATCTAGAATACAAAAAACACAATCACCAGACAGAACAGCGAGCATTGTCCAATGCAAAGCATTTAGAATTAGGGGAAATTGCATCTCAGTGGTTCTTGGGGCAAAAATTTGCGCAAACAAGGCATGGTTTTCAGGAATCATAACTTAATGGGAAGAGGAAAAATATTTGCAGATTCATGGTATGACAATTTTAAGTGGACAAAAATACCCCTGCCTTTAAAATCCTTAATAAATTAACCACAACCTGAACATCTTTGCACAATGTATGTATTAGAGAGTACAATGGTCTTTCATACAGCGTGCAATACTATTTCATGAACCATGCAATGCTGAGAATCCGGTTCGAAAAAGTTTGACTTCAACCTCACACTGGCAACCCCAATTAAAGAGTGCAATGGTTATTCATAGAGAATGGAATATTGTTTCATAAACCGTGCAATGCTGAGAATCTCAGTTCAAAACGTTTGATTTAGATCTCACACTAGCAGGCCAGTTAGCCTAACACAAGTAAACTGTTGTCATTGTACAATGCAATAATTGTTTTTACGAGTGCGATAATATTGCATATACGGTGTATTGAAAAAATTCTCCAACCAAAAAGTATGACCAGTTCAACTAACATGAGTGCAATGTTTTCATTACAGAGTGCAATTTAGTTCTTTCAGAGTGCAATAATTTGCATAAACGGTGCAATGACACGATAGCCCATCCAAGTGAGGTATATCCATCCATCACTTTAGTGGTGCCACTAATGTGCAAATTTTTTTTTTTCTTCCCATGCAAGCGGTAATTCCTGAAAACCATGCCATGTGTGTGCAATTTGTTGCCCTGAGCACCACTGATACGCAAATTCCCCTTAGAATTAAAGCACTTTTACAACTCAAGGGGAGAGAAAATCTGTGGCACCTTACGAAACTGGAAAAAATAGTTGGAAATCTGGCGCTGAGGTAGAATGCTAGTACCATTATTACTCCGTGTACGAGCACGGCACTCCTCAAGTGCTTCCTTATAAGCATCATCCTGCTGCTTAACCATTTCCACATACTTAACCTGCAGTAACATATTCTAGACCTTTATTAACAGGTGAAAACAGAAAAATGCATTTCAAGATCAAGCGAGAAAGTAAAAATAAGTTTCCAGGAAACTCCATAGCAGAGAAAAGGGCTTTTTTCTGGAGACTTGCATACCTTTTGGACCTTTGGGACTAGTTGCCCCATTACATCAGCTTTTAAACGTCTCAAAATAAAAGGGCCCATTATAGACTTCATCCGGGAAATCAAATCCGTATCTCCTGAATTCAAAAGCTTTTTCAAGTCTACATCTCCAGTTTCAAATAGATCAGGCAGCATAAACTCCAACAATGACCACAACTCCTGTAACCAAAACCCACCAAATCAACAAAAGCATTCCATAGCCATATAAAAAAGAAATAATGAACTTCAAATTTCAATTTCATAACAGAAGGCTATATTATATTGCTCTCCAAATTATGCAATCTGTGGCAATTTGGTCCCACATTCTAATAATCGATATTAAATCCTCAAAATAGAGTGTGATTAACAGATACTTTGCACTGAACACCATTCAAAAGTGGATGAAGGAAGCCGAGGTCTTCCAGGGGAACGACCAATTGACAAGGATGAGATCCCCCTATGCTAACCACAGCACAGCGACTAGAAGGAAAATTAACTAAACGTCAGCCACATGAGGACCACAAGCTGATTCCTCAGCTACCATTTTGGCCGTACACATTGAATTTCAACAACTGACAATGAGAACAAAGCAGAACTCATTTAAAAGGACTAGATGAATATAGAAGTTGCATAAACTTCCAATAATGCCTATTTGGTGTCATGTACATGATTGTCACTCTATTGACTCGGGACCAGCCCTGACATTTCGAGGGCTCAAGACCAACTCGAAGGCCCTTAATAGATTATCTACACTTAGATCTCCAACTGGAAAAATAAGGAAAATTTTTATTTTGCCAAGACGCTCCACCTGGGACTTGAACCAGGGACTTATGGATGTATTGATTTGGCAGCCACCACTGATGCAAGAACTTAACATGCAATGAACCGCACAAAAACTTATATATATTATATTCACATCTTATATGGAAAATGGGCCATAGTTTCTACTCTGTCTCTCTCTCTTTTTTTTTTTTTTTTTTTTTTTTGGGGGGGGGGCTGTTTCGACTCCAATCATGGTTGTCAGAATCGCACGATTCACGATTTTGTGTAAAAACGATACGAATCTATAGGTGAATCAAGGTTGATATAGAATTGAAGGCAAATCGTACGATTCACAGTTCGAATCGGGATTCGATTCCTGATTCAGGCAAAAACAATTCGAATCTATAGGTGAACCAAGGTTTATCGCAACTTACATTCGACAATATGAAACCATTTTTGCTATTTTGCCTTGTTTTTTCTTATAGAAAAGTAAGAATATAAGATCATATACTGTTCAAGTACGGAAAACCATATTCCTTATTCAATGGAGATGAATCTACAAGGATACATAATTTCACAAATCAATCTTTTTGGTTCTTGTATCCTCTAAATCATAGACTAGGGCACGGCTCCGAGGCTCGGACTAACCCACATATATTTCCATATATGCTAGTTCCTACCTATTAGGCTATAAGCTTTTATTGTGTAAGCTTATTATAATGAATCTTTTGCATCTATATGCCTAAATCCATGTTACTATAGTACTTATTTTGCTATGAGACCAAGTGATCATCAATTTATAGTAGAAAAAAAGCTTAAATATGTATTTAAGCTTATATTTTTCAATTTTATAATGTATCTTTATTATGTAGATGCATAGATGCATTTTCCAATGTATTTGCAAAATTTGGACGGCATTGTTACAATTCACGATTCGATTCGATTCAAGATTCGGAAAAGGGTCAATTCAATTCTCGATTCAATTCGTGATTCGACAACCTCAACTCCAATACAAGCTATTTGTGCACCATATATGTTCCCATCTATTCTAATATAGAAAGCGGGAGTAACACTTTGGTATGGATTAGTTTTTTAGGCTGGCGCACAACTTTGAATTCCCGAATTGCCCTTTCAACTGCCACACAATTATCCATTGCCCCTTTAGCTGCCACTAACATTTTTTTTTTTTTTGTTAAAGATCGACATGCGTTGCGTGTGCCTAGAGCCCTAGTTAAAATAGAAATGCACAGCAAACACTTCACTAAATCAG